>JBAMBK010000741.1:0-211524 GCA_037043435.1 Drosophila suboccidentalis | reverse complement strand
ACGCAGGAAATAAACAACCAGCATAAAAGTAGGCAGCACTTTCTTGTTCGCACAGACAAAACAGGAAATAAACAGTCCGAATAAAAGTAGGCAGCACTTTTATGACGAATGCAGCTCGTTTTAGTTTTGGTAGTAGATTTGCAATCTGCGACAAAAGTAGTAATAAATGAATTAAGAGAAAAAAAAAACTCCAAGAAAATAAATATGAAATATTATATTATTGAATATCAATACCTAAAAGTAATAATTAAATAAATAAAGAAATTAAATGAAGGTATTAGAATAAATACGTAAAACTAATAAATAAATAACATAAAGTAAACCATAAGTATGAATTCCTGTAATAAATAAATAGTAATCATAAAATAAAGTATAAGATTTATAAAAATATTATATATTGCACACTGAATTAATTGCTATTACTTATTATTAACCTCAAAATTAGGATATCGATAGGAAATTGTATGGGGTTACAGGGTCGTAAGAGCAGGCTTTCGATAGTTGGATGGTAGACTACGCTAGTGTCATCTGCGAAGCGCGTGCCATGACTTAAGGCCTTCTTCTTGGTAGCAGCATCCGGTCTTTTCCGCTTTAACCGTCTAACAGAGAACACGTCTCCCGGGCACGACTCTTCAATCCGTCATCGGGAATCGTTGAAAAGTATTTCAAAACCCCATACAAAATTAAACGGGCGAAAAGTTCACTTCGATCCTCAATTAGTTTCGGCAATATACGGCAATATACGGAAAAGAAACGAAAAAAGAAACTAACAAATCAAACGGAAAATTTTTCTTTGGATCATTATCATTTTTGAATGATCAAATCTTCTCTGTGGAGCTTCCACCTCCCAGAAGTCAAACCTAGGCAGCCTCGTCCCCCGAATAAGGGTAAATATTTCTTAGTGGCAGCGGAGCAACTGAATCAGGCGCTAATGGGCTCGAGCATGTGTTTTGCAGGGGAGCGAGCAAGCGGACATAACCGCAACCTGGACAGTGGTCAGTGGCAGACGCTGCAGATCGAGCAGAGAGCTCTCTTCCAGCGCTGGGGCGTGAATTCTGGCGCACAGGAGACGTTATCTTTTTTCTCTGACCTGGTTGCAGTAGCATACATTTTTCTGGAGGAGCTCCGAAGTCCACCAATGGGGCACGTGCAGTGCGAGGCAGCCCAATAGAGTGAAGGCAGGCCAGCGCAGCAGCTTAAAGTTTTTTTTTGAATTTGGCTAAATAGCAATCTGCTAACCTAAATTCTCTCTGTTGTTCCCTACTTCTTGGTTTGCCCTAATTCTTGCATTATTGTTTTTTTATTTGTGACGTGAACGTGTAGCGACGAGTGGAAAATTATTTATTGATAACCGAATGGAGTGCTAAAAGAAAGATTAAAATTAAACGAAGTCCGAAATGAGATGAAAGAAAAAAAAACAAGTAACAAAAAAAAAAATCAAGTGAAAAATAAAAGAAGAATTTATTTTTGGTGCAACAAGAAAAAAGAGATAAATCAATGATGCGTGCTAAATTAATCCAAAGACAAACAAAACTGGGGAATTAAAATATTGGACAATGATTGTGCCCAGATCATGAATTTTTTTTCAGTGCATAAAAACAAAAAGTCTATACACAACCAGCAGAAAGATCTTTCAGCGTGGGTAAGTGCACCGATAACGGTTATTATATATTGATTTGTTTTGGGCATAGTTTTCGTCCGATATGCAAATTCACCGTTGTCCTCTTTGCTTTCGCGGTGTTGCTATTCTGTCCTAATTCGACCCATACGAGAACAGAATGAAAGAAACTAGACTAAACTTAACGTAACGGAATTGGATTAATGAAAAATAATTGAAAAAAAAAAGATAAAGAAAGATCATGCCTTAAGCACCAAGAAAAATAAAAATGAAGCTATATGCGCAACACAAAAGCTACCTAGTACAAATTTACCTATATATTTTTTCATTCTTATTGCACCTGTCCATTTAATAATTAAAATATTACATTTACTATTCTATATATTTTGCACCCTGTAATTTTTGTTTTTTTTTTCAGCCGCGTTCACGTTCACAAATTAAATCAAGTTAAAGTCAAAGCTAAAACAAAGTAAAAAAAAAAAAGATATTACAAACTACGAATGTTAAACATAATTAAAAATTTTAAATTGAATGCTAGGATTACGACTATTTGTGAATAAATAGAATTAACATGAAGTCGAACTAAACGTCTTATAAATGGAAGTCGTGCATACCCTGCGTGTGCCAATGGATTGAGCGTCGGATGATAAACAGGGGTCGTTGAACTTTTGTTTGCATTATCAGCGACCATGGTAGGGAGGGGAGTCTGCGCGCGACAACAGCTGATCGCGCTGGACAATAATTCGGTGGTGCTCTGGCCTTTACCTTCTTCTTTCGTTTAGTCTAATGTTTTTTTTTTCTTCTTATTTTCGCTATCTCCCTTTTCTAACTTATCTTGTCTGGAACTCATAACAAAAATGCACGCGAATTTTAAAATTAAAATCTAACAATTGAGAACTCGTAGAGAGCAGCGGAATTTTTTTTTTTTTGCACCCCACCCGTGCCGACCAGAGAAAAAGCCGGAAGCAATCGCGTGCTCCGTTCTCGCTCCTACACCGACACTACATAATGAAAACAAAAAAAACTACAGCAACTTGAACAATTTGCTTGCGGGAATCGAGAAAATTTTCAATTTATAAATTATTATATACCATGTATTTATATAATGAATCCATCAATAAACAAAATTAAAATGAATAAAAAATACTACCAAAAATGTTTTTTTATTTATATCACGTCAAAGAATAAATTCTGCGTAACCTACATACATACAGTTTGTCAAGAAACACTTTACACACCCTTAAAAATGTAATATTTTGACTTTAAATAAGAAAATATTAGCTTATTATATATATTTGGAAAGGTCGTTTAAATTCCGATTGAATGACACAAAACTTTCCTTAACCCATTAAGTACCCTTCGAAAATTTCGAACTTATGTAAAAGTCACTTTTCAAAACTTTTTTCCTTGATTTTTTCCAAAAAATATTTTGATGCAAAAAAATTCTTGGAACAATTCTAAAAGTAACTGCAAAAAAAAATTCTCAAAAATATTTTTGCTAGTAATTTTGACAATTTTTACCCATTTTTCCTCATTTTCATGCAAAAAGTGCCTTTTTTGCAGTATGTAATTCTTTTAAATAATTGGGGTAGGTCGTGTGTTAAAATACAACGTCTATGATATCATAGATACATGCATGTACACATTCAGATGCATGTGTATGTATGTATGTGACAAGTGCTTCAAAACAAAACTCCGCTGTCGCGCGTCGAGAAGTAAGAATATTCATCTCCCATCCCCTTTGCACATACGGACCCAGACAGAGATAGCAAGCAAGGGAAATATTTGTATGTGTGCATCTTACAATAAATGTGCGCATATGTATGGGTTGCTTGAGCTTTGTGAAGGGAATTTGCAGCGACGCTTTGCTTATTTGTTGATGCAATTAACATTTTATATGTAAGCTCGTATACCCTTTACAGGTTAAATTTTTAATATTAAATTTTCAAGTTAAATAAAATATTTTCGATTGATAAAACATATTGTTGCGTTTCTTTGATCATCAACCTTAATGAATTTATAAAATTAAAATGTGTTTTTTTTTTAATAATATATTGTGGGTAAAAAGTTTTAAATGTAGAGGGTTATTTCATAGTTCGCATGTTTTGGTTACGCACGCAACGAGCACAGCCCGTCGACTGAAGCGGCCTCAAAAATAAAGTCCCTTCGCTCTGAGCGTCCACTCGAATAATATTGCCAGATCGGTAAAATTTCCCAGTGGACGCTCCGCAAAGCATTTTGGCTGACACATTCGTTTGTATGGGATGGGTACTCTATAGGTTATTTGCTTAGTGGTGCTACGCAAGCTAACTAAATTTTACGCGGCGTAAGGCTCAATATTTAGCTGTCGACGAGCGTAGGCCCAGTGTTGCCAATGCAACACGGAAAACAACAAAAAGTTGAGTGGTAACTCTATGCGTCAACAGCGGCTTTTTTTTAAATTTGAACATGCAGAACTGATTTGAATAAAAGAGGAGAGAATAGGCATTGAAAAATGCAAATTAAAGTTAATAGAGGAGAAATATGCGATGGCACGCAAGCACAGCGGATATTGGGTGCACCCATCGCTTTTGAACTTTTTACGTGGATTCTCCCTCTATATTAATGAAAAAATGCAAAGTCTTTGATTTATGTCTATAGAAACAATTGTAGTTTTCGTTCTTGCTTATAATTCACCAATATTATCGTCGTTATTGTCAACGTCGCTGTTTTTCGTTAACGTTGCGTCCATTTTTTTGAGTTTTTGTGAGTGAGCGAGATAGATATACCCAGCGAAACTCTAAACAGTTCGATGTTTCGCTGGGCCAGTCAGCTGTTTCAAACAGTGCTGCCCATTCCGTTCCTTTACTTAACAGCTCTGTTATTTTATTTAGTCTGCGGACACCCGAGCGTAGCTAAATGTCAAGTTCTTCTTCTTCCCCTTACGCCAGCGTTTTTTTTATATGGAGTTTGAGCTTACGCCAGGCCTTTTTTTGAGCTTGCGTACTATGCTTTATCTTGGCGCACATTTTTTAAAAATGAGAAAATTCATAACTGGTTCTGACTCATGAACCAAGTTCCGTTTTTAGTTGCTAGCGAACAGTTGCTAAATTGACGCACAACTAATAATGTTAAAATTATTTTTTAGGATAAAACTGACCAACTAAACCAAAACCTATTTTTGGGGCCTTATTTCATTTTTATTCTGAAACAGGGCCCTAATATTTTATATAGCGAGGTTGACAATATATCGTCAGCAAAACATTTGTAAATTCGCCTGACCATCCTCTTCAAGTAATAGAGGCTTTTAATTTAAAATCTAAGTGGACTTCGTTTATGCTTACAAAGGATAAAGCAAATCCACTGCCATTTTACACGGCTTGTATTTTTGAAGACCATAAACAGGCTTTTTGTATATTTTCGTCTTTAAAAATAATAAGCGAAATAAAGGAAAATATACCTCCGCCGAATCGAAGGTAGTCCCCAAATGTTGCTTTAACTAGCTCCTAGTGATCTGTATTCAATATTTTGACCAGGTAATTACATTATAATTAAAAAATCGTGCGATTTGTTTGTATAAAATTTTCAATTTGCGTTGCTACAATCGTAGCGCCGCAGGCGAAAATTTGTATACAAAAAATCGCGCGATTTTTTAATTATAATGTAATTACCTGGTCAAAATATTGAATACAGATCACTAGGAGCTAGTTAAAGCAACATTTGGGGACTACCTTCGATTCGGCGGAGGTATATTTTCCTTTATTTCGCTTATTATTTTTAAAGACGAAAATATACAAAAAGCCTGTTTATGGTCTTCAAAAATACAAGCCGTGTAAAATGGCAGTGGATTTGCTTTATCCTTTGTAAGCATAAACGAAGTCCACTTAGATTTTAAATTAAAAGCCTCTATTACTTGAAGAGGATGGTCAGGCGAATTTACAAATGTTTTGCTGACGATATATTGTCAACCTCGCTATATAAAATATTAGGGCCCTGTTTCAGAATAAAAATGAAATAAGGCCCCAAAAATAGGTTTTGGTTTAGTTGGTCAGTTTTATCCTAAAAAATAATTTTAACATTATTAGTTGTGCGTCAATTTAGCAACTGTTCGCTAGCAACTAAAAACGGAACTTGGTTCATGAGTCAGAACCAGTTATGAATTTTCTCATTTTTAAAAAATGTGCGCCAAGATAAAGCATAGTACGCAAGCTCAAAAAAAGGCCTGGCGTAAGCTCAAACTCCATATAAAAAAAACGCTGGCGTAAGGGGAAGAAGAAGAACTTGACATTTAGCTACGCTCGGGTGTCCGCAGACTAAATAAAATAACAGAGCTGTTAAGTAAAGGAACGGAATGGGCAGCACTGTTTGAAACAGCTGACTGGCCCAGCGAAACATCGAACTGTTTAGAGTTTCGCTGGGTATATCTATCTCGCTCACTCACAAAAACTCAAAAAAATGGACGCAACGTTAACGAAAAACAGCGACGTTGACAATAACGACGATAATATTGGTGAATTATAAGCAAGAACGAAAACTACAATTGTTTCTATAGACATAAATCAAAGACTTTGCATTTTTTCATTAATATAGAGGGAGAATCCACGTAAAAAGTTCAAAAGCGATGGGTGCACCCAATATCCGCTGTGCTTGCGTGCCATCGCATATTTCTCCTCTATTAACTTTAATTTGCATTTTTCAATGCCTATTCTCTCCTCTTTTATTCAAATCAGTTCTGCATGTTCAAATTTAAAAAAAAGCCGCTGTTGACGCATAGAGTTACCACTCAACTTTTTGTTGTTTTCCGTGTTGCATTGGCAACACTGGGCCTACGCTCGTCGACAGCTAAATATTGAGCACTTTACGCCGCGTAAAATTTAGTTAGCTTGCGTAGTACCACTAAGCAAATAACCTATAGAGTACCCATCCCATACAAACGAATGTGTCAGCCAAAATGCTTTGCGGAGCGTCCACTGGGAAATTTTACCGATCTGGCAATATTATTCGAGTGGACGCTCAGAGCGAAGGGACTTTATTTTTGAGGCCGCTTCAGTCGACGGGCTGTGCTCGTTGCGTGCGTAACCAAAACATGCGAACTATGAATAACCCTCTACATTAAAAACTTTTTACCCACAATATATTATTAAAAAAAAAACACATTTTAATTTTATAAATTCATTAAGGTTGATGATCAAAGAAACGCAACAATATGTTTTATCAATCGAAAATATTTTATTTAACTTGAAAATTTAATATTAAAAATTTAACCTGTAAAGGGTATACGAGCTTACATATAAAATGTTAATTGCATCAACAAATAAGCAAAGCGTCGCTGCAAATTCCCTTCACAAAGCTCAAGCAACCCATACATATGCGCACATTTATTGTAAGATGCACACATACAAATATTTCCCTTGCTAGCTATCTCTGTCTGGGTCCGTATGTGCAAAGGGGATGGGAGATGAATATTCTTACTTCTCGACGCGCGACAGCGGAGTTTTGTTTTGAAGCACTTGTCACATACATACATACACATGCATCTGAATGTGTGCATGCGTGTATCTATGATATCATAGACGTTGTATTTTAACACACGACCTACCCCAATTATTTAAAAGAATTACATACTGCAAAAAAGGCACTTTTTGCATGAAAATGAGGAAAAATGGGTAAAAATTGTCAAAAATACTAGCAAAAATATTTTTGAGAATTTTTTTTTGCAGTTACTCTTAGAATTGTTCCAAGAATTTTTTTGCATCAAAATATTTTTTGGAAAAAATCGAGGAAAAAAGTTTTGAAAAGTGACTTTTACATAAGTTCGAAATTTTCGAAGGGTACTTAATGGGTTAAGGAAAGTTTTGTGTCATTCAATCGGAATTTAAACGACCTTTCCAAATATATATAATAAGCTAATATTTTCTTATTTAAAGTCAAAATATTACATTTTTAAGGGTGTGTAAAGTGTTTCTTGACAAACTGTATGTATGTAGGTTACGCAGAATTTATTCTTTGACGTGATATAAATAAAAAAACATTTTTGGTAGTATTTTTTATTCATTTTAATTTTGTTTATTGATGGATTCATTATATAAATACATGGTATATAATAATTTATAAATTGAAAATTTTCTCGATTCCCGCAAGCAAATTGTTCAAGTTGCTGTAGTTTTTTTTGTTTTCATTATGTAGTGTCGGTGTAGGAGCGAGAACGGAGCACGCGATTGCTTCCGGCTTTTTCTCTGGTCGGCACGGGTGGGGTGCAAAAAAAATTCCGCTGCTCTCTACGAGTTCTCAATGGTTATATTTTAATTTTAAAATTCGCGTGCATTTTTGTTATGAATTCCAGACAAGATAAGAGAAAAAAAGGAGATAGCGATAGCAAGAAGAGAACAAAAAAAATTAGACTAAACGAACGAAGAAGGTAAAGGCAAGAGCACCGCCGAATGATTGTCCAGCGCGATCAGCTGTTGTCGCGCGCAGATTCCCCTCCCTACCATGGTCGCTGATAAGCAAACAAAAGTTCAACGACCCCTTTTTATCATCCGACACTCAATTCATTGGCACACGCAGGGTATGCACGACTTCCATTTATAAAACGTTTAGTTCGACTTCATGTTAATTCTATTTATTCACAATTTGTCGTAGTCCTAGCATTAATTTTTAAATTTATAATTATGTTTAACATTTGCAGTTTGTAATATTTTTTTTTTTCTATATTGTTTTAACTTTGACTTTACTTGTTTTAATTTGTGACCGTGAACGCGGCTGAAAGAAAGCAAAAATTACAGGGTGCAAATTATATATAATAGTAAATGTGATATTGTAATTATTAAATGGACAGGTGCAATAGGAATGGAAAAAAAAAAATATATTTGTAAATTTTACTAGATAGCTATTGTGTTGCGCATATAGCTTAATTTTTAATTTTCTTGGAGCTTAAGGCATGATCTTTCCTTATCTTTTGTTTTTATTTACTTTTCAATAATCCAATTCCCCCCGATATTTATTCCGTTACGTTAAGTTTAGTTTATTTTCTTTCATTCTGTTCTCGTATGGGTCGAATTAGGACAGAATAGCAACACTCGAAAGCAAAAAGTACAACGGTGAATTTACATATCGGACGAAAATTATGCCCAAAACAAATTAATATATAATAACCGTTATCGGTGCACTTACCCACGCTGAAAGATCTTTCTGCTGGTTGTGTATAACTCTTTGTTTTTATGCACTGAAAAAAAATTCATGATCTGGGCACAATCATTATCCAATATTATAATTCCCCAGTTTTGTTTGTCTTTGGAATAATTTTAGCACATAAGTTTTTTTTTTTATTCTTTGTTGCACAAAAAAAAATTTTCTTTTATTTTTAACTTGATTTTTTTTTTTCGTTACTTATTTTTTTTCTTTTAACTCATTTCGGACTTTGTTTAATTTAATTTTTCTTGTAGCACTCCATTCGATATAAATAAAAATTTTCCACTCGTCGCTCACGTTCACGTCACAAATAAAAAAATTAATGCAAAATTAGGGCAAACCAAGAAATAGGGAACAAAAGAGAAAATTTAGGTTAGCAGATTGCTATTTAGCCAAATAAAAAAACTTTAAGCTGCTACGCTGGCCTGCAACTCTATAGGGCTGCCTCGCACTGCACGTGCCCCATTGGTGGACTTCGGAACTCCTCCAGAAAATGTATGCACTGCAACCAGGTCAGAGAAAAGATAATGCTCCTGTGCGCCAGAATTAACGCCCCAGCGCTGGAAGAGAGCTCTCTGCTCGATCTGCAGCGTCTGCCACTGACCACTGTCCAGGTTGTGGTTATGTCCGCTTGCTCGCTCCCCTGCAAAACACATGCTCGAGCCCATTAGCGCCTGATTCAGTTGCTCCGCTGCCACTAAGAAATATTTACCCTTATTCGGGGGACGAGGCTGCCTAGGTTTGCTTCTGGGAGTGGAAGCTCCACAGAGAAGATTAGATCATTCAAAAATGATATGAACAAAAAAAATTCCGTTTGATTTGTTTTTCTTTTTCGTTTCTTTTCCGTATATTGCCGTATATTGCCAAACTAATTAGGATCAAAGTGAACTTTTCGCCCGTTTAATATTGTATAGGGTTTTAAAATACTTTTCAACGATTCCCGATGACGAATTGAAGAGTCGAGCCCGGGAGACGTGTTCTCTGTTAGACGGTTAAAGCGGAAAAGACCGGATGCTGCTACCAAGAAGAAGGCCTTAAGTCATGGCACGCGTTTTGCAGATGACACTAGCGTAGTCTACCAACAACTATCGAAAGCCTGCTCTTACGACCCTGTAACCCCATACCATTTCCTATCGATATGCTAATTTTTAGGTTAATCATAAGTGTTAGAAATTAATTCAGTGTGCAATATATAATATTTTTATAAATCTTATACTTTTTTTTTTCAATTACTATTAATTTATTTAAAGAATTCATACTTATAGTTTACTGTTTGCTATTTATTCATTAGTTTTACGTATTTATTCTAATACTTTCATTAAATTTACTTATTTATTTATTTATTACTTTATTACTTTTAGGTATTAATATTCAATAATATAATATTTCATATTTATTTTCTTGGAGTTTTTTTTTTCTCTTAATTCATATATTACTACTTTTGTCGAGATTGCAAATCTACTACCAAAACTAAAACGAGCTGCATTCGTCATAAAAGTGCTGCCTACTTTTATTCGGACTGTTTATTACCTGTTTTGTTTGTGCGAAAAAGAAAGTGCTGCCTACTTTTGTGCTGGTTGTTTATTTCCTGCGTTGTCTCCAAGCTGCGTACAAAAAAAAATGTTGCCTACTCTTACGCTGATTTCTTTTTGTCTTCTCGTTTTATTAAACCAAGCGCCACTACAATTCCCCCCCACCAAAATCACACTTGGGGAATGTCACAAGGGTGATCCGCGCTTGGAATAGTCTTTCCTGGAATTAAAAAGAACTCATTGCTTGATATCCTTTGCGTGGTACTTTCCTATATAGCGACCTTGCAAATCCTCAATATCATAATAGCAATTACCTACTTTTTTTATAATTCTTGCCTTAATGAATGCCGGTGCTAGTTTGGCATTAAATCCTTTCGCAAAATTGCTTTGCTGAAAATTCCTTCTGAATACCTCTTGTCCAGGCTCAAAGGATACTTCTCGACTGCGAAGATTATAGGACCGTTCATTGCGATCGTGCTGCCGTTTGATGGTATTTTGGGCTGATTTGCGAATTAAATCGAACGAGTCATCGCGATCGAATTGTAGTGTACGGTCTTCCAGCATTTCTAATTGCCTCAATACTCCATATGTAGCTCCACTGGTGATCATATTTTGCCCAAATGCTACTCGATAAGGACTACTGTTGACTGCTGAATGTACACTTGAGCGCAACGCACAGGCTATGAAGCTAAGCTGTTCATCCCACTTCGATTGGTCCGAGTCTAAGTACGATCTTATCCCAGCTATTACCGAACGATTTACTCGTTCAGAAGCGTTCGCTTGAGGCGAATAAATAGCTGTATATGAATGCTGAATTTGATATTTTTGCAGCAAGGAATTAAATATGTTGGATTTAAACTGCACGCCATTATCTGAAACAATCACCTCGGGAACGCCGAAACAATGGAAGAGATCTTCTTCTAAATACATGGTGACAGCATCAGCTGTAAACTTTTTAACTGTTTTTAAAAATGGAAATTTAGAAAAATGGTCGAGTACAACAAACACGCCAATGTTTCCGGACCGACTTCGAGGATACGGCCCCAAAAAATCTACGTAGAGCTTTTGGAAAAACCTCTGCCCTGTTTCAGAATAAAAATGAAATAAGACCCCAAAAGAAGAAATGAAATAAGACCCCAAAACCTATTTTTGGGGCCTTATTTCATTTTTATTCTGAAACAGGGCCCTAATATTTTATATAGCGAGGTTGACAATATATCGTCAGCAAAACATTTGTAAATTCGCCTGACCATCCTCTTCAAGTAATAGAGGCTTTTAATTTAAAATCTAAGTGGACTTCGTTTATGCTTACAAAGGATAAAGCAAATCCACTGCCATTTTACACGGCTTGTATTTTTGAAGACCATAAACAGGCTTTTTGTATATTTTCGTCTTTAAAAATAATAAGCGAAATAAAGGAAAATATACCTCCGCCGAATCGAAGGTAGTCCCCAAATGTTGCTTTAACTAGCTCCTAGTGATCTGTATTCAATATTTTGACCAGGTAATTACATTATAATTAAAAAATGTGCGATTTGTATATACAATTTTCAATATTTCTAAAATCGCGCGATTTTTTGTATAAAATTTTCATTATCTCTTAAAATTTTTTTTAGCCATGCAAACATTTTAAAACTTGTGCAGAATGTAATTTAAAGCTATGTACAAGCAGATGCAATTGCAAAGAGCTTCGACCATTACAACTGCCCTTATAACAGAAAACCTGTGGATAGTTTCGTGCAAGTCTTTTCTTAATAAAACAAACAATTTAATATAAAAGCAATAAAATAAAAAAAATAATGAATAAAAATTGGGGTGTTATTTCATTTTCATTTCAAATTTGGGGCATTATTTAATTTTATTTTTGGGCCTTATTTCATATTACTGGGGCCTTATTTCATATTTGAAATTGGGGTGTTATTTCATATGAAATAACACCCCAAATTTTAGGGCCTTATTTCATTTTCCGTTTTAGGGCCTTATTTCATTGGGGCCTTATTTCCTGCAGCCAACGGGGCTAACAGCACTGTTTGAAACAGCTGACTGGCCCAGCGAAACATCGAACTGTTTAGAGTTTCGCTGGGTATATCTATCTCGCTCACTCACATAAATTCAAAAAAATTGACGCAACGTTAACGAAAAACAGCGACGTTGACAATAACGACGATAATATTGGTGAATTATAAGCAAGAACGAAAACTACAATTGTTTCTATAGACATAAATCAAAGACTTTGCATTGTTTTCATTAATATAGAGGGAGAATCCACGTAACAAGTTCAAAAGCGATGGGTGCACCCAATACCCGCTGTGCTTGCGTGCCATCGCATATTTCTCCTCTATTAACTTTAATTTACATTTTTCATTGCCTATTCTCTCTTCTTTATCCAAATCAGTTCTGCATGTTCAAAATTAAAATAAACCGCCGCTGACGCATAGAGTTACCACTCAACTTTTTGTTATTTTTCCGTGTTGCATTGGCAACACTGGGCCTACGCTCGTCGACAGCTAAATATTGAGCACTTTACGCCGCGTAAAATTTATCTAGCTTGCGTACTAAGCTTAAGCACTAGAAAAAGTGTAAGTTTGGACAAAGTTGATAAAGGTATTTAAAAAACAATAGTAGTAGTAGAGATTAATATTTGTGGCTTATTGTGCAGATGTCCAATGTGTTGTTTATGTGTATTTTTAGCTAAAAACTAACAGATGTGTTAATGTTCTGTTAAGCTTTACATTAGTATAGCACAAGAAAACACCAGAGTTTTGCCTAAGGATATTAACTAAACCATCGAGAATCAGATGTTTATAATCCTTTTTGTTCGATTTTGTTCCTTTTCATGAAAAATAACATGTTGAAGGTGTGAATTTTGGCTGAAAATCTGATTTTTTCAGATTCAGATGGGGAGCGAGGTGAATCAAGGTCAAATTAAAAAACAAACAAATTCTAAATTCTACTATAGTCTTATTAGCAAACATACAAAGTTTAAAATTAATTGCTTTATATTTAAGCTTAAAAAACAAAATTTTACTTTATTTTTCTTAGTCGGGCAGAAAGGGGAGAGTAAGAAAAAATCCGATAAAATAACAAAAATATTATATAGTTTTGAATATCATAACCAATCTTCGTGTAAAATTTTAAGCCTCTAGCTATATATTTAGAATTTATATAAATATTTTACACTTTTCGAAGGGGGAGGTGAATTCGTGGTCCAAATCAAAAAAAAAATATACTAAATTCTAAATTAGTCTAACTAAAGTTTATGCCAACTTTTAAGTCTCTATCTTTATATTTAGAGCTTATGCTAAAATATCAAGGTCTTTTTACCATAATGTAGTGATGTAAATTTGAGTGGAAACATCGATGTCGATGCCAACACCAACACTCGATGTTTTTTGATACATCGGGTCGTAACATCGATGCATCGATGTATGTCAAATGCTTAAAAACCATACCTTTTGTAGAAGAAAAATATAATTTCTTAGTCTAATAAAGCTCATTTTCTCTTAAAACGTATGCTTTCATAGCAGTCTTAAAGTTTCAAACAGTTTTTATCTTGAAAGTATAAACACAAACTTTTTGATGGGAACTTTAAAAAGACATATGTAAGCTATATAGAGGTGGAGAACTATCGATAGTCGGCACCATCGATAGTCAGTGATATTATTTTTCAAACCATCGATAACTATCGATAGTTTTCGATAGTGTGTTAAATTATACATTTTTATATTAAATTCTTACTAATATTTGAAATTATTTTTAATTTAGGTATTATAAAACTGAAAATAAATAAAATTCGTTATCAACAATAATGTTTTGCTATAAGCTATTGTAATAGCCAAAGTTCCGCGATCTAAAACTTTTTGTCTAGCCTACTGAACATGCGCTCGGACTCGACTAAAGTGGTGGGTACACATTAGAGATGGGCATGGGCCTCCTTTTTGAGGCACGGCACGGCCCAAGCACGGCTGGTAAAAACTGAGGCCCAACACGGCCCAACACGGGCACGGCACGGCCCATGCCCATCTTCATTTTTGTCACTTCCTGGCGTCACTTTTTTATTATAATGGCATCAATCGTGCTATCGATGTTGTAAGTGTTCGCAAATTGTGTGATACATCGATGAATCCTACACCTCAAGCTGACAAACAAGCCATAAAACAACACCAACTTATCGATACTACCATATTTAAATTCAAAATCTGTACCGTGCTTTCCGTGCTTTCCATGCCTACCGTGCCTACCGTGCCTACCGACTTTGGCACGGTAAAACACGGCAATTTTTTATAAGGGGCCCAACAGGGCCCAACACGGATTTTTTTTAAATAGGCACGGCACGGACACGGCACGGCCCATGCCCATCTCTAGTACACATACGGTGGCTCACAGCTTATTTCAACCAGCATAAAAAGCAAGTTTATTCGAAATCTTTAATTACAACTAGCTAAAAAACAAACCTAATCGAAAGTATTCACAGAAAACTAAAGATTTATCAACTCAGAATTTGAAAATATTGAAAATATTCAAAAATTTTTGAGCTTATGTAAAAATCAACTTTTTCAACTTTTTTCCTCGATTTTTTAAAAAAAATGTTGGGATGCAAAAAAATTCTTTAAACAATTTTAATAGTGTCTGGAAAAAAAAAATTTCTAAAATCTTTTTGCTAGTATTATTTATAATTTTTTGAAAATTGGTCCCTAAGCTACTTTTTGTATGAAATAGAGGAAAAAGTGGCTAAAATTGTAATTTTTAGCAATTTTAAAAAAATTATAAAAAATACTATTGAAAAGATTTTTTTTAAAAAATCGAGGAAAAAAGTTGAAAAAGTTGACTTTTACATAAACTCAAAAATTTTCGAATCTTTTCAATATTTTCAAATTCTGAGTTGATAAATCTTAAGTTTTCTGTGAATACTTTCGATTAGGTTTGTTTTTTAGCTAGTTGTAATTGAAGCTTCTGAATAAACTTGCTTTTTATACTGGTTGAAATAAGCTGTGAGCCACTGTAAGTGAAAGTGGGATATAATTTTTTTTGGTTTTTTTTTTTAACATTTTGGCTTAGTACACAAAGTTAGGATTTCTAGTTAAATTTGGTGAATAAGTTCAATCGTTCATTTTAATGATCCGTTCATTTGAACTCTTTCAGATCTAAACGACCCAACTGCGCTTTTTTTTAATATAAAAAGAAAACTACAAAAATATGGGAATTGCGAAAAGCGAAAAGTTTTCTTATAAGGACTTTCACTCGGCCTCTACAAGGCGTCGATTCTTGCACGTCCGGAGCATAGTGAAAGATTATATTAACGGAGTTAAAAGTACTCCACAGCAGCGTGCCAGTGCTCCAGGCAGTGTTGCCAATTTAGCTATTTTCCCGACAGATTTAGTGGGTTGCATCTGGCAAATGCGGGATAAATTGTAAAACAGCGGGTAGCGGGAATTTTAGCTACTTCAAAAATAATTTTAGCTTTTTGAAAACATCTGGTAACTTCATGTATTTTTTTATGTTTTACGATGCCACACTTAAACACTTTATAGTATTTTTTCCATTTGAATGGCACAAAAACATCGATAAGCCAAAAGAGCATTAAATTTTGTCGTTTTTAACTATGAAATCAATTGAATCGAGTTTTAGCATCACTTACGAGCAGAGCTCGCAAAAAGTGGTCCCTTTTTGTAGGCAGTCATAAAAAAAGCTGGTGCTAGCTGACACTCAGGCAAAGGGAATCGAAGTAACACTTAAATTTCGTTTGTGCTCAATTCGATCAATGTTAAAAACACACAAAATATTTGGTAGCTCACTTCATGTTTTCGTTCAACTGAGACACTTCGACAAATAATATTTTTAAAAAGTGTTTTTTTTTGCTAATTTTTCGTGCATTACAGTAAAGTGCGTAAAAAAAAACGATGGGTCGTGAAGCAAATAAAGTTCATTCTTTTTTTAAAATTGACAAAAATTTAAAACAGTCGCAATGCAATGTGTGTGCCTCAAAATTATCAGGACACCATATTACAAATTTGAGACGACACTTAACGGCCAAGCATAAAGACATTTTTGATGCATTCAATGAGCAACATGTTGATAACAACGTGCAAAAAAATGTAAAAAAACGGAAAATAGCCTACGAAGCAAGCGCAGAGGCAATAACTGCCTCTGTAGTGAAAATTGTGACAACAGATGGAAGACCTTTTTTACTACTAGACAGCGAAGGGTTTCGAGAAATTTTAAACCCTATTTACAATGCTCTTCAAATGTAGAAATTGAAAATTTCAATACAGCATATGGCCGTTTACCACTGAAAAGTGACTTGAAAAAATTTTACCACGGAGTGAAGTTTAAGGCACCACATCTGAGTGAGCTAGCTAAGGTGGTGTTAGCCACACCCGCAACTCAGGTGTCGGTAGAGCGATCGTTCTCTGCCCTTAATTATATTTTAAACGAAAAGCGCACATCCTTAACTGCTGAGAACATCAACTCAATTTTAATTGTTAAACTTAATACCTAATTAAAAATAGCTTTATTTATATTTGTTTCAATTTATTTAAAATAAGACACTTTTTGCTTCCACTTCGTTTGTTTTGCTAAGTTTTTGATCGTTGAACGTCAGTTTCACATTCAAACTGTTTCGTTAGAGAACTTTTCATATTTTTTCTCACTGTTTAGTGTAAAACACAAAGCTCAAAAGAAACAAAAATATGTGTTTTTTAAGAGAGTGAGCGAGTCTGCTCCAATTTTCTCTGTCTTTTTGGTGAGCTGACAGCCTAAAAAAAATGGGTTGAGCATATTTTGCGAGCTCTGCTTACGAGGTATTTCACAATTTGAATCAATCGCGAGTGTAAGGTGAAAATGTCTAAAAAATATAAGCAAAAACCGCGTTAGGCCTGGATGCAAGACCCTGCATTTAAAGATTGGCTGGCTTTAGATGCAGAGGATGATGGAAAATGCTTTTGCAAATATTGCAAATCTAGCATAAGTCTTCATCAGCTTGTTTTGCACAGACGAACAAAATACAAAATACAATACAAATTGCATCAACTTCTTTGAAAACCTGCCAACAAGAGGCGGCATTATGTTTATATATTGCCGCATATTCATCTGTCAGCCCAATTGACCATTTGGGATTGTTGTGCGGAACCAAAAACACTGGATGAAATCAATAAAAATATCGTTTTACTACTCTAGCGTTTTTTTTAGCTACCAACAAAATTTTCTGGCTTTTTCTAGCTTTTTTCAAAGGCTATTTTGGCTTTTTCATGACCCGAAGAGTTGGCAACACTGGTGACAAGTTGAGCGTCATACAAAACTATCGTCCACTATCGATAGTGCACGTCTGCTATCGATGGCGACTCGATAGTGCTTGACCATCGATAGTGCCGATAGTGCCATCGATAGTTCTCCACCTCTAAAGCAGTGATGGGCACGTTTATCGAATCGTTATCGGTTGCTCACACAGACACTGGCCGACGCTTGCCGAATGCGAATTCGGCAGCTGCTGCGAGCACACGATTTGAATCGGTGCACAGCTTGCCTTTAACAAAAGCACAGTGTGCGTCGCTTGATTTTTCATGTTGCACTGAAAGAAATAGTTAAGCTCATGCGACAATGCATTGTCTGAGAATGCGGTCGGTATTTTCGTACGCCAAATGACTCCCAAAATATGCCCCTTTACTTAAAACTCTACGTAGCATGCACCTACGTGGTCACACACCAAGAATTGTGGCTTGCAAAAAAAATTTAATTCAAAACAATTTTTAAACATCAAATAGATTTGCTCAGCAATTTCTTTCAGTACATAAAGGTTTCGTGTATGTGTATTTGTGAATCGAACAGCTGATTCGCACGCGTGCGAGACTGTGCCCAACACTGCTCTAAAGCTATACTATCTCTGACCGATTTTAATAAATTTACTCTTTTAGGCATTGCAAACACTGCTCAAATTACTATAAGCTCACTGTCATAGCGTCGAATAGAGCGTATTGAAAGTGCGGCATCCGATGTTTTGCATAACCTCGATGCATCGCCATGCATCGACATCTACAAAAACATGAAAGCATCGAGAAAAATCGACGAAAAAACCTCGATGCTCGATGCATCGATGTTTTTTTACATCACTTTCATAGTGCAACTGCGAAATGAACGATACAGTTCATGATTGACCGAATAAGTTCATTCGTTCATCTTAACGACCCGTTCATGTGAACTTTTTCGGAGCGAAACGACACAGCTCTAATATTTTGTTTATATTTTGTATGAAACAACAGCTGTGACGACTTTGCAATGTCTGTGGAAAACAAGTAAGTTTGTGATATGAAAATAAAATGAGCAGACAAGTTGATTCAATCCAAGCGTAACCGTATCTTTCATATAGCATTAAAATTTTCCCCAAATCTGTGGTGTGCGAGGAAAGTACGCTGAGCGGTGACATCACTTTCTCAGCGGGCTGCGTCGTCCATCCGAGTGCCACAATCATTGCCGAGGCAGGCCCCATAATAATTGGCGAGAACTGCATTATAGAGGAGTATGCAACAATTGCGCACGAATTGGAGAAGGGCAACAGCGGTTGGGACGTCAACAACATATTAAGCATTGGCAGCCACAATGTCTTTGAAGTGGGCTGCACCGTTAAAGCGTCTCGCATTGGTGACAAGAATGTTTTCGAGAGCAAATCGTTTGTGGGCCAAGGCGTAGTCGTATCCAGCGGCTGTGTGATTGGAGCTGGCATACAAATGCGCACTGTGCAGCGGCTGCCCGAGAATACAATTGTTTATGGACAGCAGGCACTGCAGCGCGAGGCTATCGATAAACAAGGATCACAGACACTACAAATTGACTTTTTGCGCAAGGTCCTGCCCAATTATCATCATCTGCGAAAGCCAAACTATGATCCTAAAAAGACACGCAGCGTTGTATAGTCTTAGTATATTTGTGCGTCTATTGTGTTAATTAATCTCTACATCCTTGTCATTAAAGCCATTTATCTCTTTCTCAAACGTCTCCATTGTGTGATCACATAATGCCTCCAAATCCTCGAGTCCACGCTTTAGCAGATCTACGGCACGCTCGCGATGCGACTGGATGCGGAAATGCAGCTTCTGCTCCGTGGGATGTGGTATCGTATAGCCGCAGAAATCCACCTCTGGATACCGTGCAATTATCGTTTTTAATGCATTGCCAAGTGTGTGGCTTTCGTTCGTAAAAACAAATGTTCGGGAGCCATCGCCATTCTTTTCATCACCTGCCAACTTGGAGACATTTTAACGTTTATTAACTTTAAATTGAATTATGATTGCACTATTTACCTCTGCCAATGCGCCCATAATTATTTAAATATAGCTGAATGGTAATTAATTTGTGTTGCTTAACGAAAACGTGCACAATAGAGTTGTTTTGAATCGTTCAGAACAAGTTTAATTGAACACCAAATTGAATCGGCTACTTTCCTGATTGTAGGTCATATGGTTTTGTTCGCTCATTTCGTTTCTTTGGCTAAACCGAAACCATAGGTGGCGAATTTAAGTTTTATAAAACAGTCAAGAGGTGGCGCTTTAGTACTACAACGCTTATCAAGCTTTGTTGTTTTGTTCGCTCATTTCGTTCCTTTGGCTAAGTCACATTGCTGAATATGCTGGCAATTTAAATGACTTTTAAAACAAAACCATAGGTGGCGAGTTTATGTTTCAGAAAACTGCCAAAAGGTGGCGCTGTAATACTGCAACGTTTATCAAGCTTGTTTAATTTTGAAGGTGGAAACGTATAAAGTGTGTAAAGTTTTGTTTAAAGCTTTCTTTGACAGCTTTGTTATTATATTATTTATTTGATACGAATAATTTATAAAATTCAGCCCATCCCCCTCCCAACCCAAATTCATTAAATTACTCAATTTTAATTATTTAATGAACGATATTTTTTCCAGAGTTCAACAGTTATTTGCTTGCTTATCGATAGAGACAGGCAGCTAGTCGTGTTAGATGTCGGCATCCGCCAAAGTATCGCAAAACTAACAAAAGCTATGTGCTTAAGCATCAGTGCTCATCTTTTAAAGAGATTGTTATTAAATATATTTCTCTTAAAACTAATTCTAATCTCCCAATATTTAAAGGTTCGTAATTATCAGGATTGTTTATTTTTTGTTATATATAAATATACATACCAAACAATGATAGCTGCCACTTTTTTTTGTCAAGGCTGCCACATGATTTTTTTTTTTTAAGTGGCAGCCGTGTGAACAACCCAACACTAAAGCATGGTATCCACCACCGCGGAAAATAAAAATTTCGGCCAAACTTCATATAAAAAAAACTGAGGCAGAAACTTTTCGTTTTCGATTTCGTTGCTTGAGTATCCAGCAACTTGAACGAAATCCACAAATAAATATCGATAATAGGCCTATCGACAGCTTGTGTGGACTGAGAGAACAGCTGATGCACAGCTCAGGAATATATCGTCGACAATTATTTCGCGAGTGTCGATTGAAAAAATGGAGAAAAAAACTGTGCGCAAAACCAAAAAGTGAGATGAAACTGTTTTTGCAACAATATATGCCGCCACCAACACAATTACTTCATCGTCTGAGTTAATTTTTTCCATTATTTTTAATAAGTTGAACTTTCAAACTTGGCGCTGTTTACAAATCACAGCTGATTCGACAGAGTGACCATGTACGTTTTGGCTACATCGTCACTCGTTTCATGTACATGGGCACACTGTCTCATTTATGTTCCACACACACGAAATAAATAGCAAATTCCTAGCATAAAAATTTCGCGGTGCTGGAGACAGGCCTTAAGCAGAGAGGTGGGGAATTATCGATGGATGTTACCCTCCATCGATGTTTAAAAATAAAGCATCGAAGAAAACATCGAAAACAATTTGAAAATTTTCAAATTTGGAGCCCAACCAAGGGGATGCTACCTTGTTTTGCCAAAGTTGGGCCAAGGCTGCCACACAGTTTCAACTTTTTGTGTGTTTTTTTTTTTGTAATTTTTTAGATGTTTAATAAGTTTAAATTAATTCAATAAAAAAATTTCTTCAAAAGCAATTCAAAAAACTAAGAAGACTATAAATTTTCTAAAATCATGAAGTTTATTTTTAAATTGGTTTGGGGCATGGTGAAGAAATTAAAAAAATTCTAAAGAAAAAAATTATAAAATCGCAAAATATATAACAAAACTCCTGTGAAAGTTTCAAAGTTCTAGATTCAACATTTATTTACATAAAAGCAATGTTTATATTTAACAACTTTTCTGAAGTGTTAAATATGGTCAAAAATTATACAGTTGCCAAATTTTATTTGTTTGTGCCAAAGGCTAAGGCTGCCACCTTTTTTTTGCCGATGAAATCAGCTGATTTATTAGAGGTGTATGTTGGTTGGGTGTCGTGTCCCCGGTGCTTCAATGTTTGCGAACGAACACATACAATTTTTTGAACACGACTTTTAAATCTGTAAATCTCATCTGTAAATGGTATTGAACTGAACATATTTCTCTTAAGATTTTGAAATTCTTTCTTTCCCATATTTAAGAGGGTCGTAATTCTCTAAGAAATTTAAGATATTTTTTAAGAATTTTCTGACCAGCTGCGAAATGAAAGATTTAGTTCATGAATAAGTTCATTAGTTCATTTTAATGACCCGTTCATTTGAACTTTTTCAGAACTAAACGACCCAACTCTAACAAACAGGCGAGAGAGCTAAGTTTGATTGTTAAATAATTTATATTTAGTGCAATGTAGAGCACAAGAATACAATCATAAATATTAATAGTGTTAAAATTCAATACCTGTGCTAAAAAGTTGCTAAGCAAAACCAAAACAGCAACATACAAAAATTTATTTATGTACAGTAAAGTGCCGCGATTCTGTTTGCGTTTGCTAGTGTGTGTATGTACACACGTGTGTGCGTGTGTTTGAAATTAACGAAAAGTCTTATACAGCAGAAAAGGCGGCAAAAGCAAACACAGCAACAACAACAACCGTAAGATATGTAAAAGAAGGCGAATAAAAAGTGCAACAGCAAACAAATAAATTTGTGCAATGCATTTAACGTGATTCGGCATCGGTGCATTGCTCTAAAAAACAAACATCACGAATACACCGACACTACAACAACAAGCACAAACACACTAAGCGAACGAGCACAAAACTGTTGTTTTTTTGTTTTTGCAACACTTCGTTTTGTGCGTCAATGCAGAAGACAGCAGGAATAAAGAAACGGCAAAAATAAACTGCAACCGATTCAACAAAAACAAAGCACAGCGAAGCAATTGGAATACAGGTTTGTGCAAAAACAGCAAAAATAGAAATTAAAGAAAAATAAGCAACTTTTGGTGAACATACATACATAATTTAACAAACATTTAGTAACCAAAAGAATTGCCAATATCTGATGAGTTTTTACTGTGAACAAAAAAAGAATAAATTTACAATTTGTACATACATACACTTCCACTGACAGTGGTGTGTATGTTTTTGTAAAAACACAATTCCAAATTATGCAAATTCATGCACAGTAGTTGCGTTGCCGACACACCAAGCGTGCGCAAAGGCGGAAGCGTATGTACATCACTACATGCATACAACCATACATGCGCATGTATATATGTATTTATATGTTTGTGTATGTGTATGTGCATATGTTAGAGGAATAGTTCGCCGCTGTCAGCGCCAACTGCTGGTGTTCTTTTTTGTACTTTTAGTTGTTTATTGCAAACATATATATGTATATATATTTATGTGCGTGTGTGTATATATACGTGCATTATTACTTATACATGGGTATTGCTTAGTGTATTAATTTTCCCCCTACGGCGACTCTAAGTTTTGTTTTTTCTTGTCTTCCTCTCTTTTATACATATGTACATAAGTATGTATGTATGTACGTTCTCTAGCATAAAGTGTTGCTCTCGGTTCATTTGTTTGGTGCTGGCGTCAGCGTCAACGTCGCCGTCGTCGTCACCGTTGCTCACATCTGTTGTTTGTTAAAGCAGCCAGTCTGCCTCTTTGGTGGTGACTAACGCAAAAGCGTGTTCCGTTATTTCAAAACGTTTCCCACACACCCACACTTAATGCATGTGCTGTAATATTTTGGATTTTTTATTTCTTCTGTGTGATTGTTGGTGTTTCTGAACCAGGCGCTGGTTCATTTTCCACGGAATCCCATGCGTTCCCTTATTTGCAAATGTACGTTTCATTCTCATCTCGTTTCCCCCACAAAAATTGTTGTTGCATTGCCAAGCATGCAAAAGGGTGCATTTACATATGTAAAATGTACATTTACATTGTATGTATGTATGTGTTTGTGCGCTGCGCTATCGTGGTTGATAGATGCTGAACATTTATGTATGTTCATAAACGATAAATGAATATAAATATAATATTTATTCTTATCCAAAGTACCTTTGCACAATTTTCATACATTTGTTTACATACTTTTTGACATCTGATCAGTTTTTAATATCGCATTACTTTTTGTCAAAACAATCGGTATTACTTGTTTTGTCAGACGGTTGCAATTTTTTGAAAGATGCCAATATAATAGGACTGAATTAATCGCAAGACATTTTTCAAATTCAAATAAGAACAGCAACAACAACAAAGACTATGCGAAAGAGGGCCGACATAGAGCAAAAATTACGGTCTGGCAACATTCTCACATCCTGTTTTCGCTGCCGCTGTTCTTGGACGAGTGATCAGCCCAGACGTCGACGCTACAGAGCAACCAGACTCACACAAATAGGTGGTGGTGTGAATTTTTTGTACTTGTATAAGAGCATAAGTATAAGAGCATATAAGAGTTTGCACAGTTGTGGACTGTATTTGCTGTTAATATTGTATTATGGGAATATGTTATACTTAAAAATGTAACGATCAATTTGTTATCAATAACAATTAAAGATTGATCGACTAAGAGTTACTGTGCTACTTTGAGTATTCTGTAATCGAATGAGATCGGGTATATATCTGAAACTGTACACAACAGCAGCCTTTGGTCCTGCGGTTTCATTTTATTAAATCGTTTTTTCTACCGATGCCTTGTTCTGCTTCATGCCGCTTGTCTACGATTATTTTGTACCCAATACAGCTGTCGACTTTTCAACATATTTTGTGTGTTGCTTGCCCGTTCTTTCGCACGTCGTGCTATTCTGATGCTGTTGTTTTTGTTTGCTTTTGGCATGGGGTGGAAAACGAATTCTAGACAACAAGCATTTCGCAGCCGGCACACAGCAAAATGTTATAACATTTCAGCGACTGGCTTTGATCCTTTTGGGTTTTCATTTTGCTTTCTTTTTTTTTTTGGTGCAGACGTCTGTCTGGCCACCCCAAAAATGTGCATTAGGGGGGAAATGTCTTGCAAATAAATAAATAGTCACGTCAACCATAATATTAATGCCCGGACAAAACGGAAGGAAAGGTGGAAAGGCGTAGCAAAAGTTTACGTTGGGGACAAACGGAACACAGTCGTCGTCGTTGGGCGTTGGGCGTTGCTAATCAACCCTCGGGGGCGCTATTTGCCAGACGACAACAATAAGAACAACGAGAGAAGTTTAACACAACTGCAGCGACAGCATCCCCCGAAATACGCACACACATACACACGAATACAAATACATATCTCTTAAGTCCGTGTGGGGTCAATAAACCTGTGTGCCAGCATTTCTTGCTGCAAAGACCGCGAAAATCGATGGACCATTCCCAGACTGAAGGCCAGCTTTTCTTTCTTCCTCTAGCTTCTTTTCCCCCCATCAAGTTGGTTTTGTTTACGCTCTACTCATTTTTTTTTTTTGCCTCCCACAAACCCTGTTCATTTCATTGTTATAGATATGTTTTTGCCGAGTGCGGACCATGGAAATTGGGGGAAGCTTATTTATATATGAAATTCGCTAGGTTGCCAAATTAATCATTAATGAGTAAGATGCACTCAATTTTTCTTTATTAAAATTGGCATTTACGATCTACTCGATTTTGGATAGATTTAATATTAATAGTTCGATCTACTTATGCCTAACAAATCACTACAAAAATATTTTCTTTGCCAAATAAAATACAGCCCTATCAAACCTTATCGAAATGTCTATTCAAATTCTTCATATTTTGGCTTATCATTGAATGAACGCAGCTAACACTTTACAACAGTAACAATTAAAATATCAATAACAATTAACAACTTAAATAAAAAGCGTTTGAATTTTGAAAAAAAAACCGATATTTTTAATTCAAGTTCATAAGAGAGTACACTGACTCTGACTGACTCAGAACACAAGATTTGCAAATAATAAATAAATACAATATTGGCTTAATTGTCGAATAATGAAACATATCATCTATTATTTTAAATCTGGCCTTTTGCTGTGTTCATTGCCATTACATTAAGCATTTTCCGCCAAATTGTTTTGAATTTCCTAAATAATTATTAAAAGTATTGACAAAAAAAGAAATGACAACTTTGATTTTGCCTTTAAATTTAATCAACGCGTTCACCAGAAGCCCATCAACAATTTTTTGATTTCTGATACATGATAACTGATTGATTAGTTCTGGTGAACACGGCCATTATTTTGATTCTTCTGTAATCCTAAGGATTGGATTTAATAATAATCACTAAGAAGAGTAGTTTAAGGAACAAATTGGACCTTTATTCAAATTTATATTTGTTAGAGTATAATGCAATACGAGTATAGTCACAAAGTGTTGTTAAAATGATTAACAAATGTATGTGAGATGAATTTCCTGCTTGATAAAAAATTAATATAGTGTTATGAAATCTCAAATCAGATTCAATACCATAAGAAGTTCGTATCCAAGAAAATTGCTAAGGTTTTCTACAACAACTTGGATTTATTAGGGGCAAATGTTTCTTAACTCAAAAAAATATCCATCTTCCAGTTAAAATTGATTTTTTCATCATATAATGAATCGTAACTTTATAAAAATAAAGAATAGTTTGGCTTGAATCGGCACCAGGTAGACCGAGTGTTTCCTTCTCTTAAGGGTAGTTTGTAGTTTTGGCTATCCTTGAGAAACAGCATGAATACTTAGTATGTTAAATTTCACGCTTTTCTCCATTTGCAGTGTACAATATGTACATAAATATGTAAATAGGAGGGACGAAAGGTAATAGCATGAAAGTGGTTACATACTTAGGGATCGTGGGAATTTCTGAATGGAATCAGCATTTTCTGTAGGGAAAGGGAACTCTAAAACAGGTTGCGATTTTGAGGCAGATTACAACAGGTCAAAGGCTCACAAGGGTAGAAATTTAAAACTAAATAAAATTAGTTTTACATAGATTTTGAAAACTCGAAGTAAAGAAATTGTTGTTAATGTTAACTTATAAATCTCGATTAAATATACATATAAGGAACTAAATTAAAAGACGTATATTAAAATTATAAGTGAGAGCTTTTCAAAAACATTTGGAACGAAAACTTTGAAAGTATTTTATGAAATTTAATAAGGAACTAAATTTATTAACAAATTTCTTTTTAAGAATAAATTAAATTCAGTAACGTTTTCTCAAAACTAAAATCTAGAAGTTTAGGGGCCTGGAAATACTTTTGTCACTAAAGTTTTATGTTGTAACGATGTTTTTTTTTTTTTTTAAATATCAGATATTTTTGAGTTTATTAAATATGCTTCTGACATTTTACCTTTGTTAGAAGGTTGGTCGAAAGTGTTCGTCGAACATGATTTTGAAAACCAAATTCAAGAAGTAAATATTAAAAATGCAAGTGAAAAGCAATACAGTCGTGGCCTTAATGGCAACACATGCTCTCTAAGATCAAGAAAAACAACATATTTTCTAACGATTTATTGTGCAAATTCTTGTCTCTGTACCCATCGCTTATATTTAACCACATGCAGGCTCATTTTCAAGGCATTCGATAAAGGCTTGATTAATGAATCCAATATCAAACCCGTTCGTAGGAGCATACGCAGGATGGAAACATTTGAATTTTTATCGAACCAAACCGCCTAACACAAAAATTGGTTTCGAATACAGCCATCACCATTCGAATTCTCGTGGAACACAACAATCTCGACCATCAAGTTTCCCTGTAGATAACCTGCTTAACATAAATACTCTCAAGCTCTGCCTGCTACGAAACTTTATTGTAGTTACATGTATTTTAGTATACACTTTTCTTAGTTAAAGCCATACCTTTCGATCGATTTCTATGTAACTTGATCTTATCGGATAGTCGCAGCAAATTTTTCATTCTTCCTGAACACTCGGAAAAAATGACATTAAAATTAATTATGTTTGTACTTGAGTTTAGACAGTTTTTTTTTTTTTTTTTTGAATTTTAAGATTGCTGTGTACTATTGATCTGGAATTAAGTATGAAACGAGTCAAATTTAAAGTTCCGGATGACCGTTCCTATGACAGCTACATAATATAATACTCAGATTTTAACCAAACTAATTCGGTATATGAAGTATCCTGCCAAACAAATGTATGTACATTAGGGTGGGTCAATTTTTTTCGACCCAATGCGGTTATCAAAATCGTAATCTACGGTGAATTCTAAGAAGATTTGCCCAAGAAACCATAGGTCTAAAATCATTTTCGAGCTTCCGATTTTTAACGAGAAACTTTGCGTATTTTTTTGTCATTTTAAACACGCGTAGATACCTAAGCGAGTGCATAAAAAATATATTGTTTCACTTAACATTTTTTTAAGAAAATTATAAATTTTTAAAAATATAAATATAAAATAAAAAATTAAAATTTTATTTTTAAAATTTCTAATACATTTAAAAAAAAGTTTTAAATAATTAAAATTTAAGAATATATCATTAATTTGCATTTGACCGTTAATTTACGCCCTTTTTAGCGCCACGCCCACTTTCATTTTATTTTCAAAAAATGCCTTGATGTATTGAGATTATGTACTTCAAGTTTCAACCCGATATTTAACCTAGTTCAAAAGTTACAGATTTTTGCCACCAACATTGGCAAAACAAACCGAAAATGGGTACAAAATACATGCAAAATACATATAAAATAGTACCAAATTTGTATGCATTTTGTACCCATTTTCGGTTTGTTTTGCCAATGTTGGTGGCAAAAATCTGTAACTTTTGAACTAAGTGAGATATCGGGTTGAAATTTTAACTATATATTTTCAATACTTCAGAGCATTTTTGGAAAAAAAATTGGAGTGGGCGTGGTACTAGAAAGGGCGTAAATTTACGGTCAAATGCAAATTAATGCCAATTTTTGTAATTTTATATTTAAATTTTTTTTTTTTAATTTAAAAAAAAATTTTAAAAATAAAATTTAATTTTTTTATATTATTGTTACATTTTTAAAAATTTTTAGTTTTCTTGAAAAAATGTTAAGTGAAACAAAATATTTTTTATGCACTCGCTTAGGTATCTATGCGTATTTAAAGTGACAAAAAGATACAAAAAGTTTCTCGTTAAAAATCGGAAGCTCGAAAATGATTTTAGACCTATGGTTTCTTGGGCAAATCTTCTTAGAATTCACCGTAGATTACGATTTTGATAACCGCAAGGTGCGTTTTTTTTGGTCCATACAAATTAACCCACCCTAATGTACATATATAATGTGTGAGCTTTGTTACCTCCAGATAAAAGTTTTTTATACTAACCGTTTCTTTAAATTTAAGATTACTGCGTTTTTGTTGTAGTTTATTTCAAAATTGATCTAAACTTAACTATGTTTATTTAGGTTTAAAAATATAACAAAAAAGTTTTAGGCAATTTTAAACATTACTTCTATAAAGATACAAAATTAATTTCCAAGATCAAATGAAGTTGATTGTTTTCAATATCCTTTAAGGTAAGGTCGTACACACAAAATGACTTAATTATTTGTTTTTACCAAAACGAGTTTGCACACATTTTGCAGCTTGAGTTGTACACTGCAAAATAAACATCATACGTGATAACGTTGAAAAGCTTTTATATTAGAAACAGTGCTGGGGATTTCGAATGGATGTGGATAATATTGCTGACTATGCAAAACACAAGTCTTAGCTAAATTTAATACCAAATTTATGCATATGTAATATATTTAATATAAACAAATAAAATATTTATTTTAATGCTTTGTTGCTTGTGCTTATGAAACAACTAGTTGTGTCTGGAATTTCTTAACACTGTGGACTTTAGTTCACTAGCAATATATACACTCAGAAAAAAAAAGAAGACCTCACAGCTGACCAAGCTCGGAATTTCCAAAACTGAGAACAAGAATCTCATTATAAGTTTGCTTTTTGCAATCCCGCAAATCTTTACATTTTTCTGGGATACCTTAAGTACGTTTTAAGTTTAAGTAATACAATTAAATAATGGTGTTTTGTACAGAGTACAGAGTATTTTGTAAATATCTCTCGTTTTACACTTTCGAAGAGGATATTGTTTTAAATAATAGCATAATAAGCATAGTATATTTTTTTAGTTATTAAAAAAAAATGCAATACATACTGTAGACAACAGCGGGTGTCTTTTTTAATAAGAATATATGTATACTTTATAATTGTGCAGAAAACTAATATACTCATTTGCCATATCTACAGGGCATACAAATATTGAGAATGTGTCTATGGTTTAACTGAAATTTGTTGTGCTGATAACGAAACAGTCGAAAGACGAAACCGAAGCAAGTAAATTTATATGAATATGTATGTATGTACATAATTCTTAAAGTTCTCTTTAAGCTTTTCGACTTGTATATTGCTATTGTTACTTCCGCTTGTTGTTGTTCTTGACGTTGTTGTCGCATGTTGAAATACAAATGATTTCACAATTTACTTTGGTCTCGTCAACGGCAACGTGTAACCCCCGACGGCTGCTCAGAATTAAACTAAGAGAAGAAACAAAATAGAAAATATAACAAAATAATAAGCAAAAAATTTAAAGAGAAAGAGAATGTGCTTTTAGATTTTTGAACGTTGATGATTTCATATTAGATGTTCTTCTTCTTGTCACTTGATAACCTGATAACTTTTGCCTGCACGATTCACAGGAATCCAACAAATCGGCAAAGTAAATGTACCCAAAATTTATGATTTTTGGCTAGTTAAGCTTGATGTCCAATAATAAATATTACGTGCACTAAAGAGAGAAAGCAATAGAGCCCTTCAAAGTTATTGACTATACGTTAAAATTAATATAAAATGATATATAACTTTATACCACATAGCTCTCTATTTTGAATGAGTGAATAATGTTTGTGTACATAAAAATCATGAGCAATTTTGAATTTTGAGATTTGTTGGGTTACTCTGCCCCTTGTTAACCTTTTTTGTCCATGTTCGGGATGCGTCTATTCTGTTTTTCTTATTGCATTAAGACAGCACTGATTGAGTTTGAGCTACCTTATCGAAGCTGCCTTGTATTAATTAGGCCTCAAAAGCTTACTAACCTACCTATCTATTGTAAAGTCGCCAGATCATTTATTGAGAGTACATTCCACAAAATCAAATCATTCTCTACAAATAGTTTAATGAGTTGAGCTGTTTTTTGCATAGAATATTTAACAACAACAAAAATAAAAAAATTAATATGTTAATCTAATCTTTTATCTAATTATTTATTAATTATCGTATGTGTTTTTTTTTTAATAAGCGGTAAGGGCTATTCAACAGAAAGGAATATCGGCAAGGAATATCGAATCAAATATCGGCATCGTAACATCTTGAAAACTAGTTCAATCAATAGAATATCGGAGGAAATCCGCTGCAATAATTGAAATTCACACTTTCCTTATCAAATAAACATGGTTTTTATTTTAAGTAAATTTTTGTACATACATACATATGTATATACATATATTTCATGCTAAAATGAAACAGTTTTCCAAGACCGAACCGGTACAAAATTTTGGTTTACGGTTCTTAAAATCTTAAGACCATAAAAAAACCTCTTTACGAGGTAAAAGTCTAGTGACGAAAACATTTTCATGCCCCAAAATTTCTGATATCCAATTTTGTGACGAATAATATTAAGTTTTACATATAAATTATTTTAAACAAAATTTTGGCACTCGGCACATTGCGCTAAAATGCCTCAATTCTAATACCAAAAAAAAAACTCACTGTTTTGCGCAGTGCCGAATGCAAAAATTTTGTTTAAAATAATTTATATGTAAAACTTAATATTATTCGTCACAAAATTGGATATCAGAAATTTTGGGGCATGAAAATGTTTTCGTCACTAGACTTTTACCTCGTAAAGAGGTTTTTTTATGGGATATCAGAAATTTTTGAATAAGACATCAGAAATTTTGAAATTGCAATATTTTTTTGACAGTATAGCTTTGTCAATTTTGTTTATTGTTTGCACAGCTAAAACAAACTGTCTGGCAACACTGGTCCCCTTTACAAACACACATGCCCAGCGCAAAAGCTATCAGCACTCTTCAACTCTACCTTTTTAAATAAAAAATAAACGTTGAAGGTATGTCTAAGAGCCCTTCGAAATACCTTTTCAACGATATATAGATCATATCTGTAGCTTCTATCGTTTGGATGCTATGAGGGTTTCAATTTTAGCGGTTTTTAGCGATTTCCTGCTAAACTAGCGATTTTTCGAAAAAGTCGTAAAACAAACGTTTCTAGATTTTTGAGCGGGAACAAGTGCTCATTCAAACTTTTAAGCTAAATCAACGATTTGATCCTAACAAACAAACAGACAGACATACTGACTTTTCATCTCATTTTCGGAAGGCGACTCAAAATTTCAAAATTAATTTTTTAACCAGTTGTCGGATTTTGATGATCAAGGTGTCATTCGACGCGTATTTTTGATAAGAATTGTAAAAAATTCAACGAAAATTCAAAAAGGCTCCAACGGCCCCATTTGCTCCAATAATTTAAATTTTTCCCCTCCCATTTACACCTGTTTATCTCACAAACCAGGTGAGTTTTCAAAAATCTTAGTATGCACATTTGTAAGTTAAGTTGATACCTTTCGATCGGTATATAATTCGACCTGATCGGACTGTCGTAGCAAATTTTCCATTCTTCCTGTGTATATATGCTAGTCGCCTTCGCACCCTTCGTGCTGCTTTCGTCACTAGCGCGGACTGCCGTCCGCAGTGATTTATTTCGCTTCCGGTACTATGTTTAAAGTGGATAATTTTGGGTTAGCAGTTCCCTGCTTCATTTTTATTCTCTTTACATTTTTTTTTACAATTATAACTAGTGATGTAAAAATGTCTCGAAAAATTGACAACTCGATTTTCAAGTATTTTAACTCGATATTTTTGACGATATATGGACAAGTCGATTTTTGTTTTGGCGATATAAAACTCGATCCACAATCGATGTATAAATTTTTTACATCACTTTGTATGAATGTAAACATAAAAAATTGGTGCACCTTTTTCGTAACGAAACATTTTTTTTTTTTTATTTATTTTTAAACAAGGGCTTAACCGATTAAAATTGGTAACCGTAACCGAAACAAAACTTTTTTTTTTATCATACCGATACACAAAAACGAAAATTATTCAAACCGAAATAACCGTTAAGAAACCGATTCAGGCATAACGTTTAATTTCGGTAAAACTTAATTTTATTTCTTGTGCCCTAATTTAATTTATATATTGATCTCAATTAAAATATCTGAATTTTTAAATATTTGTTTTCAAATTTACATATCTTAAACATTTTTGATATTTTTAGTGAACCGAAATCGTACTTATATTTCCAAACCAAAACATTCAAGAAATTGGTAACCGTTACGCAACGGATATTCAAAAATTTTTAAAAACGAAAACCTAAATGCGAGCATAACTGAAACCGTAATTGAAACCGATATTCCTTTTGGTTTAATACCAAGGTCTCAACATTTTTTGGTGGTTACACCCTATCTGCAGGGTATCCAAAGAGAGGCCATGTACCCCGCCCTGGCGCCCCTCAAACCCTGTTGCTGCTGCGGCTGTTGCTTCTTCTCTGGTGAAGGTCAATGCTCGTCTGTTGGACGCGACTGCCAACGGCGACGCTGACGCTAACGCCGACGCCTCTGTTGCTGCTTGATACTTCTTATGTCGTTGTAGTTGTAGTTGTTGTTGGAATAGTGAACTGTTGGCAGATCATCGCCGCACAAGTCGTCGGTCGTCGGTTGCGGGTTCATCAAGAGTCAAAGCTCGAACTGGCCGAACCCAAAAACCAAATCCAACATTAAGAGAACATTGTTAATGATATTATGCTTATTGTTGCTAGAGGCGTGTCGGTCTCCCCCGCTCTCTTCTTCCCATTCCCTCTCAAGTATAATTATGTCTAACATAATTTAATTGTTTTAATTTGCTTTTGCTGTGCGGCACCCTCGAAATTGTTTCCGTTTCTTCTTTTCTGTCTCTTTGGAGATGGAACAATAATCGGAGCTTAAGTTTTGACAAAATAAGACTTGAAAATATAAATAGCTAAAATGATTACTTCATTGGTAGTATGATGTGAAGAGAAAGATAAACATAGTAGTGTTATAAGTATACAGCTTAAACTAACCAATTTAATATGGGTAAATCTCATCATTATATCTGATTGAGCATCCTTTTTTGTACAACTTTGCAGAGGGTATAATATTTAAGAAAGAATGACCTATTAAATCAGATCAGTCTCAGGTGTACAAGATACCTTTATATTCATGAGCAGCATTAACAACCGAGTCGATATAGCCGTGTCCTTCTGTACGAAATGTCAGTATCAGGTTGGTATTGAATATTATTCCCCAAAAAAACCTCTTTACGCGGTAAAAGTCTAGTGACGAAAACATTTCCATGCCAGAAAATTTCTGATATCCAATTTTGTGACGAAATATATTAAATTTTTTATATATGTTAATTTATTATATACTAGGGGGCTCCGCCCCCTGCTCGCTTCGCTCGCCAACCCCCGCTCGTTTTTATATATGCCAAAAAAAAATTAATATACATACAAAGTAAAAAAAAAATTGGCACTCCGCACTTTGCGCAAAAAGCTTCAGCTTCTTTGCACCTAAAAAATAACTTTTTGCGCAGTGCCGAATGCCAATTTTTTTTTTTACTTTGTATGTATATAAATTTTTTTTTGGCATATATAAAAACGAGCGGGGGTTGGCGAGCGAAGCGAGCAGGGGGCGGAGCCCCCTAGTATATAATAAATTAACATATATAAAAAATTTAATATATTTCGTCACAAAATTGGATATCAGAAATTTTCTGGCATGGAAATGTTTTCGTCACTAGACTTTTACCGCGTAAAGAGGTTTTTTTGGGGGATATCAGAAATTTTTGCAATCGCCTCTGCTTTTGACAAAACTACTTTGTCAAAAGGTATTTATAAATGATAGCCCGAATTCTTATTTAACGAAAATGAACTGTCTGGCAACACTGGGTACACATGCAATGCACAAGTATAAAGATAAATTTTCTGTTTGCAATATTAAGCAATTAATTAATTATATAGTAAAGAAGAATAAATAAAATAAATTTACAGAGAGACTCTAATGCTTAACTCATTTGAACAAATTATAGTCGCGTTCTCACATAACAAAACTAAACTTTCTGGCAGCACTGGTTACTTTAAGCACTGGTTGAGAGCACCACTTGCAAGCAGTTTATTTCCGCATTACGCTCCAAGCAGTGTACATACTGTACATGTACATGCAGTAGTGTAAAGGTTAAAGGTATATTCAGTAGATAGGTAATTTCTCGCTCAAACGAATTTTGACAGATATGTGTTATATGTCAAAAGACGCGGAATTAAATTGTCTACAACATACTACATATTTAAAAGTGATTTGATGTGTAGATTTTTCTTAAATCGCCAAAATGTGGAGAAAAATACCTTATTTCACCTGTGGCTGTTTACCTATTTTCTTAAAAAAAAAACTTTGAAGGTATGTCTAAAAGCCCTTCGAAATACCTTTTCACCGATATATAGATCGCATCTGTAGCTTCTATAGTTTGGATGCTATGGTTTTTAGCGGTTTTTAGCGATTTCCCGCTAAACTAGCGATTTTTCGAAAAAGTCGTAGAACAAACGTTTCTAGATTTTTGAGCGGGAACAAGTCCTCATTCAAACTTTTAAGCTAAAACAACGATTTGATCTATACAAACAAACAAACAAACAAACAAACAAACAGACTGACTTTTCATCTCGTTTTGAGAAGGGCACCAAAAATTTCAAAATAATTTATCTTTTGAACCAGTAGTCGGATTTTGATGATTGAGGTGTCATTCGACACGTATTTTTATGAGAAATATTAAAAAATTAAAAATGTTGACCAAAAGGCTCCAACGGCCCCACTAGCTCCAATAATTTAAATTTTGCCCCTTCCACTTACACCTGTTTATCTCACGAACCAGGTGAGTTTTCAAAAGTCTTAGTATGCACATTTGTAAGTTAAGTTGATACCTTTCGATCGGTATATAGCTCGACCTGATCGGACAGTCATAGCAAATTTTCCATTCTTCCTGTGTATATATGCTAGTCGCTTTCGCACACTTCGTGCTGCTTTCGTCACTAGCGCGGACTGCCGTCCGCAGTGATTTACGACCCTTTCTCCCGGAAAATCGAAAAGAAATACCAACTATAAATCCAAACAGTGAAGCGAGTTTAATATGAAAACGTAAAGATCGACAAAAAATCAGGGGCCGTAACGATTATAATTTTTAAAATATAAATTAATAAATAAAAGGTATTTGTTGATTTTTATTAAAAAAAATGTAAAGAAAACTTATTTTTCGATCTAAATAAAATTTTTTTTAAATAATTATTAAATTTAAATGTTTCAACTCTTAATTTAGCAATTGAAAATTAAAGTTACTTTTTAATGTGTATTATAAAAATTAAAAAAAAAATATTTTATTACAAAAGTTGAAAAATAAAAATTGAATGTAAATGTCTTTTGAATTGGATGGCGTATAATTATTATAATAACAATTTAAAAATAGTTAGTACTGTCTATTTTTATAATACAAATTGAAAAATAACTTTTATTTTCAATTGCCAAAATTAAAAATTTAAAAATAATTTTTATTTTTAATTTTTGTTAAAAATTGAAAAATAACTTGTATTTTTAACTTTTATAACACAAATTGAAAAACAACTTGTATACTATAATTTTTAAATACAAATTTAAAATAAAAGTTTATCCAGTTCCTCATAACTCTTATTTTGCGGTCCCTGCAAAAATAAAATGAGTTGTAGATGAATCTCCAAGAATTAAGAATATTTGGGCTAATCCAGCGTAAAACTGATACAGCTCGCGTTCAGATTGGTAAATTATAATGAAATTTGCAGGAAAATGCAAGTGGAACTACTTTTAAACCTATCGTAAGATAAAAGCCTTACTGTTTTTGAAAAGAATAGTTAAGCTTGCTTAAAGTTCCGTCGCTAACGTTACAAAAAAAATGGAAGTTTTTTTTTTTTTTTATAATTTGAAGCTATTATTAAAAAAAAATTTTAATTTTTGACAACTTTTAATTATTGCCCTTGGAGAGAATTCAGAGAATAGAAGAAGCGAAATGGATACCCAGAACTCCAGCTGAACTTTAAAGCTTTGTTCAGGTGGATTGAAGCATATTGGCTTTTCCACAGATACAAAGAAGTCAAGCGACTGAAAAGTATAATTTGCTTCGAATATTAATCTGACAAAGTTAATAACATAATGTAGGCGAGTACATACACATCCATGTGCATATGTATGTGAATTGTGAATGGCTGAAAAACCTTTGGATCAATTATGAACGTTGATCTCTATGCCAAATTTTCCATTGTCAAACTAAAACGGATGGCCAAAAGGTGAAAGAACAGAAAGAACCGAATCAAATAAGTTGAAACCAGCGTGAAACGTGGAACAAAGTGGAAATGGCAAGAGAGTAAAGTAAATATACGATACATAGTATATGAACATGTCTAAGAGCGCTGAGTCGAGAAGAAAGAAGAGATTGCTATTGAAAAGCACAACTACATAGAACAAAAGATTTCAAAGCAAATAAATAAGCATATCTTTAAAAAAAAAACTAAGTTAAGAAAAATAAAGGGGTAGTAGAGAAGCAAGAAAGAAATGGGTTTTTAAAATCATTCCCCATTTTAATTATATGGAAGACAGTTTTATAATTTTGTCATTAAATGTGCAGTTATATGTTAATTAACATTATGAGTTGAAAACTTGTTAAGTTTCTATTGAAGAAATATTACCAATAAATGAGACAATTAAATAACCTTGAAAGAGAAAGACATGTGACTTAAGATAGAACAATGAACTGAGTTTTATAGTATTTTGGATAAACCTTGAAAAAGAAAGACATGTGATTTAAGATAGAACAATGAACTGAGTTTCAAAATATTTTGGATAAACCTTGAAAAATAATTGTTGTTCTTTGCATAACTCTTAGAAATAAACCGTTGTTTTTGTTTAAAGATCGTTAATAAATTATATTGTAATTATATTAAAGCGTTTTCGCTCTGAAGCACTAACTAATCAAGTTAGTTGTTTTTAGGACAATTAAGGTCAATTATTTTTTAATTAATTAAAGGTTGGAACTATGTAACTTCGATTTCTTTTGTTTGTTTCTCTCATATGAGAAAAAGCAGATAATTAATCGGGGTTTTTTTTAAGATTTTTTAACGCCACGGGCAGTTTTTAAGATTCCCAATTATAAAGTTGTCGCCAAACTTCTTAAGTTATATCTATAACTTTGACCAGTGTTGTCCTTAATCACAAGGCTTATCCCATAATTCTGCCGGCATCGCAGCCGGCACACGTACAGAGAGAGAAAATGTGTATTATATAAATAGCATGTTCGGCGGCTTGTTCTCTCACGAAGCCTGTGTTCGACTGTAGATTCATTTGCTCGGCTAGTGCACGAAGTCAAACTAGCTTTTATTATGCATTGCATTTTATGTTTTGGTTTCTTCACTTTATGCTTTCATTTCCTTTTTGTCCTGTTTCACACTTGGACAATTTTGGCAACTCATACATCATTTTCACATCCTTTCACTTATGGAGGACTAAATAAACTCGAGTTCCAATTTTATAGGCATAAAAAGACCAATCGATTGCTCTTATATGTACCATAAAATTGTTATACGACTATAAAGTAAATTTTCAAGGGTCAAGCGTATCTAGATATTCGGCTGCCCGCATTTGTATCTTATAATTTCTTGTTAAAAATTCTGTCAGCCCAGCCAACCAATATTCCGAAACTCGCAGGCCAGCAGATTGCTAGAGACAAGAAAACAGGTTTATAACAAAAGAACAGACCTGCCCCCGCTCTCTTCCCTCACACTATTGCTTAGTATGAAAAAAATTTTTTCTTTTTTTTTTTTTTTGAATTTTTTCAGCCATACTCGCAAGATTGTTTCTTTTTTCAACAAAAACCTTATTTCACCTGTGTTCTCGTACCTATGTTTGTTATTTGGAAAAAAGTTTATGGGTATGCCTTAGACAAAATACCTTTCCAAAGATATGTAACGATATAATACTCAACGGTACCTGCATACATATCTGTCTCTTCTGTCGTTTGGAAACTGTGAGGGTTTCAATTTTAGCGGTTTTTACCGATTTCCTGCTAAACTAGCGTTTTTGTAAGTCGTTGAACAAAAATTTCACACACTGATTCCTATTAATTAATATTGGTACCTTGACTCAATAATGAGCGTTTTTTTTTAACAAAACAACGGGATTCTATATTTATGAGCAGCTTTTTATGATAATATTAAAAATTTGTTTGAAATGATCAATGACTCTCAATTCTATTATTTTTTCATCACTGATATAAGATTTCATTTTCATCACTTTTCACTTAAAAAAATGGTTTATTTTAGTTTAACACATTTTAAGCTAATGGGTATTTAAATACCCAAGAAAGTGTTGACACTTTAAAAATTCTAGCACGGGGCATGTGAGAGATATCGAGGCAAAATTTATTTCATAGTCAAGAGAAATAACAAAATTATAAGTATAAAAATTAAACAGTTATCCTTGTTAAATCTGTAGTTTTTTACAGGTTAATATCTAGGTTTTTTTTGCATAGAAAATGTTGACGAAAAAAGCTGAAAAATGTATGGAAATCGGAAAAATAAAATTTGAAGATAACATTTTTTTTTTGTTTCTTTCAACTTCTATGGTCTTCTAGGCACACATTTCAAATGGGCAGCCTTTAATGGGTTAATAATCAAATAATAATCCACCAAAGGAAATCCAGAATGTTTTCAATATAGAATGAGAGAAATGGAGCACTGCTCAGATTCTCTCTCTCCATCTTATCTTACAGGCACGGTTGCCGCAATTGGCGTTTTTGCGAAGAGACTGGCTCTTTTTTATCCTGTTGGCGCAATGGCTTTTATTTTTGCGATTTGGCTCTTTTTTTCATCAGTTCAGAATCAGTTATTTTGTATAGATTTAGGTTGAAGCACATATTTATTTTTTAATTAATAACATAATCACTAGATTAGGATGAAAATGTGAAATACTTTGGAAATATGTGTTATTGCTTTAAGTGTTTGTGAACGAAATATATTTTATATAATTGAATGCAAAAATAATATGAACTGCAAAAAAAAGTTTGGCTCTTTTTTAGCCAATCAGTTATTTTTAAGTGGCAACCGTGGTGAAAGAGACGATTCACTTCCGCTTTAAGGCCTCCGTTTAAGGCCTCCAGTTGAAGCTTTGTGATTTTAAAGCTCTCTTTTTTCCACATTAATAATGTTTGATGTTTGATTGAGCGAATGAAACACCGAGAGCAACAAGTTTATAAATTTAACAGCTTTTTGGGCTGTTAATAGTTAGTTTTTTTTTTTTTTTTTGTTTGTTTGCTTGTTCTTGTTTTGTCGTTTGTCTATTCATAGACTTGTAATCGCTCCACACGCACTACAACAACAACAACAACAAAAACACTGACAAAGGCAACAACTATAACATAGGTCGACGGTTAGTTGGTTTATTGACATCGGCGTCGTTTTTGCCTTCTCTTTGTTGCCACTGCTATTTTATTTTTTTTTTGTGTTCAAGTTCGTGAATTTTTTAGCCGTTCGTTGACTTTTGGTTTTGTTAACGGCGTGTTTGTCCCAAGCTAATATCATTTTAGCATTGGTTTCTGTTCTGTTTCAGTGTTTTTTGTTCTTCGTGGTCGATTATTGTGTGTACCACATTTAACAACAATTTTCGCAACATTCTCTGAACTTTGTTTCTGGGAACAACAACTGAGACGAGGCCGGAGACTGAGTCTGAATCTGAGACTGAACTTGAGACTGATACACCCGCAAAAGCAGCTCGAATTTCATTGTGAAATTTCCTGCACATGTCCATGCGGTTCTCAGAGTTGAATTAAGTTTAAAGTGAATTATGGGGTCAGTGCAAGGTCGATAAGGGTTAAATTTTGAAATTTTTGCGTCTTAGCGCTAATGTAAGGGGATATGAGGGTCCTTAAGAACCCCTATAATTTAACATATTCGAAAAATTCGCAGGTAAATATAAACAATTAAAAACGGATAAAATATATATTCAATTGAATCGTACAATTCAAACACAATCCACACTCTCTTTCAATCGATAGTGGCATTCCTCTCTTACGATCCATTTGAAAAGCTCACTTACGCTCAGAGAGCCATTTACAAGGGTTTAACTAACACTGTCTCACTTACTCATATTCGCTGTACAGAGAAGTCTTGCACAATGTACGCATTCACACAGCTGGAGAGCAAGGAAGTAAGAGAGGGTAGGAAAGAGAGTGAACGACAGCTGCATCGCTTTTCAGGGCACAAGCTGTCTTATTTCCGGTTTCAAATGTCACCTTTTTTCCCTCCAAATATTACCGATATGTGAGTGTGAAATTGTGTGTGCGTTCGTATGTGTTGGTTGTTGGTTTTATCGCTGTTGAAATACTCTCAAGCATCTGGTTTGGCCTGTGACGACGACAGCTGCCGCTGCCTCTGTCGCTGCTGCTGCTTCTGCTTGAAAGTGAAGGGCCAGGCCCAGGCCCAAGGCAAGGGCAGAGGCAGAGGCTGCATTCATCAACGCACTGCTCTCCCTCCAAACCGTATCGGCGTTTAATTGCCGGCTTCATTAATAAGCGCGCGCGCGGCTTCAATTGAATTGTCTTGTCAATATGACAATAAAAAATAATATTACAAACATACAAAATAGTCTTTACTCATGTATGTACATATGTATGTGTACATATTTTGCATTTACCATAGTTATATTTGCTGCCTGATGCTGTTGCCGTCGAGCTGCCTCCTCCTCCTCACCTTGCCTTGCCTTTTTTTTCAGACTCCATAGTATTTATTTGTTTCTCTTTTTATTTTTTGCTACTTTGGCACGTTCAACGTCTCGTTCGTCATTGGGGGTTCATGAACCGCTTGCAAGGACAAGCGCAGGCCAGGCAAGAAGTTGAACAGACAGAGGCAGAGATCGATCACAGAAGCTTAAACTGAAAATGGAACAAGATGTCGAAATCCACTGTGCCATTTTCCACTTGTTTCCCATACACATACACATGCACACATGAACCCATAATTCTCGGAATCCACAAAGACAGTCGATGGAGTGGGGAAGAGAATAAGAGAGCGGACACAGAGCAAATAAAGCAGACGAGACGCGCAGCCTTTGTGCCTCTGTCTCTGCCATCAAAGACAGTCAGCCATAGCCAAAGTCACCTCCTGTGTGAGTCACACACAAAGCAAGAATCATTTACACGCACGCACACATACACACATTTGTACACATGGATACGCAGCGCAGACTCAATCAAAGTTGGCAACATTGGTCGAAGCACGCAAGAAATCACTGACCTTGACTTTTAACAAAGTTTAAGGCCCTTTTAGTTGCCAGCGCACACACTCAATGTGTGTGTATATATAAGCTGTATAATTATGTACATTTATGTATATGTGTGTGTGTGTGTGTGGATTGTAGCCAAGCGCGTTCGCTTCTAGACTGGTTTATTGTGCGACGCCGCCGCGCGCTATTCTTAAGCTCGCTGAACATGACGCAAGCGTTCTGTTCCGTCCACTGCTGCTGCGCAGACTTTTACATTTTTCCTATTGCATCAGCACAGCCAACACACACACACACACAAACAAACACACTTAAACGTACACTCAGCAAAATAATTATTCGTACACTCGAAATTTGTTTACAATTTGTGTTTGTGTTAATACAATACATATTTCAAAAACTTAACAAACTAGAAAATTTATTCATTCTTTACTTTTGTGTACATATAAATAACGGTTATATTTTTGATAATATTATTCCAAAATAACTGCTCTTATCATCAATAATAAGAAATTTGCATTTTAAAATCAAGTGTACGAATAAATGCTAGGCTAGCTGTATGAGAGGATCACTTATTGTTGTTGTTATTGTTGTACCTTTAGCCATAAAATGAATGTATCTTTTTACGTGGAAACAAAAAAATAACATTTACCTGAATCAGCAGAACGCAAATCATTTTACCTGTCTTTCGCTGTCTCTCTCTCTTTTTTATGCGTAAGAGAAATACACACATAAACATAAACCAATTTACATTTGCATATCTTTTTTGATGTTGTCATTATTGTATGATTAATAAATAAGTATTAATTATAATGGAAATATATTAACAAACTTCCTTTTTAATGCTGCATTTCAGCTCGTTCACTCCCACTCGCAGTCTATCTCACCTTCTTGCTCTCGCACACAAACTTACTTCCTGCAGCAATGAGAGTGCACTGCTCCCTTTTGCAAATTTTATATGCATCTGTGTCTGTATGTGTGTATCTGAGAGTATGCTTCTATACATGTAGCTAAGCAATTCACTGTTCTGTCTGTTTCATACTCTTGTATTTCTGTCACTGCGTTATGTATGTGTGTGTGTGTGTGTGTGTGTGTAGGAGGTTGTCAGAGGTCAGTCTCATCGCACTCAGCCCTTGCTTGGCCCATGTACAATACATTCCACTCGTTCATATGTATGTACAAATGTACCATACATACGTGTGTTCCACTTGCCATTTTGTTGCGCCGCATTGAGCATTCTGTGCTCTGTGCTCTGCTGGGTTTTGGGACTGGTACCCCCAACTAGATTTTGCTACCATGCTTGCTGCTTTGCCTGCCTGTCTCTGCCTTCCGCTGTAGCAGCGCGCCCCTTTGCTGCGTTCTTTGTCTCTGTTTTGTTCGCGCCAAACTGGTTGTGTGAGTTTTTGGCGTTGATGTCGTTTCAATTCGTCTCGTTTCATTCCTTTCCACTTGTTCCACGCCGTTTGTGGCTTGCTTGTATCTTGTAAAATTCTTCTATGTTTACTCATTCTCATTCAGTTCTTTGCGCTCGCTGCATAAACAACGTGTACACGCTTGTGTCGTCGTCCTCGTGTCCGTTGTCGCGTCCATCATCATCAGTCGCGCTACGGTGTGAGTTTTGAGCAACGGTTGTTTTACATTTTAATGCATGTGTTCTGTGAGTTCAAAACATAAAAAGCAATATAAAATATTATTATTATTGTCATAAATATATAAGAGTGCAACAATCGTTTATATGCACATATCGAATACATATTTACGTATTAAAGAAGACTTTTTTTCCTGTTCCACTACAAACTTCGAACGACGCCAACACAAGCAGCAAACGCAAAAAAGAAACAACAAGAACAGCAACAGCAGCGGCGTCGCAGAGTTCATCAACTTGTTTAGAATCGTCGCGCTGAGTACGTGGTACGTGAGTGCGTGGCTGTCTCGTTTGCCTGTGTGCATTTATATATACACTCGTATAAATGTACAAATGTATGTGCCTGTGTGTGTGTGTTGCCTTGTTTCCTTCTCGCCTTTTACGTTTAATTTGTCTACGAGTGCCGCTTCACTTGCTCTCTCGCTATGTAAGCATGTATTTGTTTGTTGGGATATACGGATACGACGGCGCAATGCAGTCAACAACAACAACAACAGCAGCAACAATAACAACAACAATAAAAACAACATGAAAAGCCACAATAATATTTAAACGTTGTGCTTTATAATTTCGATATGCTTTGCTTTTGTGTGTTTGTTCTTTTTCCGCTCGTTTTGTGTTTTGTTTATATTACATTTTTGTTATTATCTCATTTCTTATTGTTGTCTCGCATGTATTTGAATTTACCGCTGTTTGACGATTTGCCCACAGTCGCGTCTTGCAATAAAGGAACAGTGTGTGATTTGTGTGAAACTAATTGCAATCGATTTTGAACAGTTATATAGGGAAATGAAGTGGAGTTTCTAAAACATATACATAGCTAATTCTTTTTTCAGTTTGTGTCTAGTTACCAATAACGAGTCTTGACATATGATCTTTGAAATAAAGCCGATCAAAAAAACAATTTGTGAGCTTTGTTTATTAACAGACATGTTTCATTTAACTGGATAATAATAATGACGAAGGCGTAAGGTGCGACAACCTTTTCCGGGGGCGCGACCTTGTCTCGGTCTGTTTGCTTGACGCAATTGTATAAACAATGATCAAGATTAAAAAGCTGCTTGGGCCATTGGTTATTGCCACCACTGTGTCTTGGCCGATGCGGAAGAGTAATATCTGTTATTCTGTCTTCTTCTTTGTGTATGTTTGTTTATTTGTGATTTAAAGAAAACAAGACAAAAAGAGAAACAAATTATTACGGCAATGTTCTTTAATTTTACTCACACGCCGAACGCGACTTAATGACGACTGACGATCTGTTAGCCACGCTGGTTTTCAAGTCTCATAAAGACAACGGGCTTTCGACTCTGAGCACATGTGTTTTTAATTTACGTTCAGCAAAAATCTAAAAACGTGTTTAAAATATTTATATGTACACTTCTGCACTGAAGTATCGTATTTCATTTACGCCTGATATCACAATGTCTCTGATCGAAAAATTGTCGCTCTACAAGTGTAAATCATAAATTATCTTGCTAGATCGGCTGAAAAATTCGTATCGCTTCTTTTTTAGGGTGTCGTCACTAGAGCTTCGGACCATTGCACACTGGTTCTAATGACAACATTTATGGCACAAATACAGTTAAACTTCCATAACTCTCTTTAACTCGAGCTAAATGAGTGGCAGTAAAATTAAAAAACTTAAGAAAAACAACACTATAAGTCGAATATCTCCATAACTCGAACCTTTTCTTTGGATAATGGTGATTCGAGCTAGGGAAGTTCGACTATTTTTTTTTTTTTCCACTTGATGTAATCTTCTTTTTTTTCACTTCTTTGAGAAAATAGACTTATCAATGGAATATTTAGCTTGAATAACCTCTGTGTTTATCATCTGATCGTTCACAATTTATCGGGGAAGATCGAGACCAAAATATAAATCATGTGTACCAAATTTAATGGTATCAAATTGCATTTTTTTTCGATTTGCGAAGGAAACTCAAATTTTAAAGTAAATTTGATCTGGGTATGTTATATTTTTAAGTCTTAAAGCCTCTGGGATCCATGTACTCATTCAATACTGAAAAAGGCGGGTTATATGGCCAGTTAGTGTTATTTACTTTGTTATTTGTCAGTGTACCAATCTTTGGGTACCAGTTTTTCTTATGTATTTTTCATTACCTAAAAGTTGCGCTTGGTTTTTCATTACTTGACTGTTTGGCTTGGAGTCTTGAGTTGTACTACACGTAATAGATAAAAGATGTATATGTATATATACATACATATATCTAGGCAACACAAAAATTGATACAACTCTAATTGAAAATGTTTAAGAAGATTGTAAATATTTATCAAGAGCAGCAAGAGACACGTTCCATTTGATTAGATGGATTGTGGCTTGAAGCAGCCACTAGAAACCCGAAACATACGGGGATGCCACAGAAACCGTTTTCGCTTGAATTTCACTTAAATTTCATACAAATTCCAGTGAAATTCAAGCGAAAGCGATTTCTGTGGCACTCTTGATAAACTTTATATTTGCATCACTGTGCTTACATTATAATGTTTAGTTGGTACAATGTGCAGGTACGCCACAGTAATTAACACAGTTAGCTCGAATAAACTGTAATACTGCAAGAAGAGAGTTCTCTCTGCGAAATTATGCGAAATTCATTCAAAAGAGCAGTTAGAAATAGTTTCTAAATATTGTTATGATTTCCGATATTAGTCTACCCGATCTGTTAGCAATGTCTGCACCATCTAATTTGACTGCTTCCCTTTCGAACCTTTAGGAACATTTGGTGTAAGAAATGCACTGATGGCGTCGGCGTTGACCTAACACGAGAGAGAGAGAGAGCTGGTATGTGTATGTGTATGAGCTGCATCCAGAAGCAACAATACAGAGACTGAGAGATTGTATGTGTATGTATGTAATGCGAACAAAAGGAGAAGAAGCAGCCGTGTATGAAAGAGTCTGGGAGTCGAAAGGCAGCACAGGCTGCGTTGTCTGCTAAATTGGATGCTGTCGCTGCTTTCAGTGTTGTTCTTGTTGTTTTTTTGCTTTCTTGTTGTCTGCCATTCTTCGTCATTTTATTTTGTCGCCATCGTCAGCAATACGGCAATAAAAACAACTCTTGCGTGGGGGTCTCTAGTCATTGTTCTTATTCTTGTTTTATAAAAGGCGCCTTCTGTCGTCCCGAACGAATTTCATTCAACAGCATCACAATTCCATCCTTCTCTCTTTTTCACTCTCTCTCTTGCACTCTGGCTTTGGGCGGCTGACGCATTGCAAAGGGAAGTATGGGGAATTGTGGGAAGGGGAGCTAAAAACAGTGTCTTTGAATTCAGCAAATTGGTTTCGCAATAAAAAATTTGCATCGAGCTTTGCATGATTCTAAAAACAAAAGCTTTCAATAAAACTACAAATTTACATATGTATGCATGTTTTTGAGTGTGTATATGTGTTATATGAATGTATGTATGTATCTGCAGCTGCAGACCGTTTAGAAACGATGGCACAGGTAAACGGTTTCGTTGTCGTCGCAAATTTCGCATGCTTTATTCTTTTCTCTTTCCTTTTTTTTTTTTTTTTTTGTTTGAACTGCGCTTTGTGCTGGCCTTCTATATTTTTGCGCGTTTGTGTCATGCTCTTTGGGTTTGTTGTGGTTGTTACCGCTGCTGGGTACCATTGAACTCTGTCGCTGCCGCCGCCGCCGCCGCCGTTGCTGCTGCTGCAACCCTAAATGCCTAGGAGGGAACATTGGGAATTGAAACGTGTGTAAACCGTAGACAGTTTATTTCTATGTCTCTTTGACAGTGCGAAAATGAAACATACACAACTCTGAATGCATTTTCGTTCTTCTTCGACTGTGCTCCTTGGTTTCGTTTTTTCCATTCTTCTCTCGCTTACAGATAATTCTCTGTTTACTGCATTTGCTGTTGTTTGCGCTGAACTTGATCTTTTTCTTTTTTTCTTGCTGTTGCCTGCTGTTCTTTTTATGCCCTTTTCGGGAACAGGTATAATAAAGTTGTGCAAATGTTATGGAATTAGCCATTTACACAAATCCTGAAAGTACACTCTCATTGGCATTTTGTCTTGTCATAAAAGTTTTATTATTTCGAGCACTTGATAGATATATTTTATCTAAACTCGACTGTAATACAAATGTATGTATATTTACTTTATTGGATCGGACTCCCCTCTTATATTTACGTCGGCTTATTCGTCAATTTCTTGCACATGTTTCCCAATGTTCCGACCCAAGTCAAAAAGAAAAAGTGGAAACATATGGTACAAATATTAAAAACGACATTACACTTTCGAAAACAGAAGACAATGTTATATTTATCTTGTCACGATAGATAATATACGGCCCATATCTCTATTGTATAAATCCCGTACAGACCCAAATTGCTAATCTAATCACTAGCCGGCGATGACTGTCCGTCCTAACCGGTGCTCTACTATATCAATTACTAATTTAGATATGTTGCTGTCATCGGCGTTTAACTGACACTGTTTTTTTTGTTTATTATGAACCGAACCTGCTAAAATATATTAAAGAAAATATTTATTTTCTTACATGCCTAAGCTGTAGTTGTAAGTAGTTCTTTTTGCGAACTTTTGCTATGATCGTCTGGTTAAGTCGTTCATATAGTTCGATTGAGTGCAGGATTTTTGCACAGGACTTATTTGCAACAGTTGGCAACGCCATTAAAGAGCGTACAATAAAACAATTACAGTCACATATTTCACTTTTCAAATTAAGACACAGAACATTGATTAATTCAGATTCTTAAGACAAGCTCAAGGAATATATTTATAAAGATTTTTTGGTTTTAATTAGTTTTTCAAAATAATGAAAATCTTTTCCTTGATATTCTTGGTGTTATTTCTTGGCATTTATTATTTTAAATGCTTATGGCTCTTACAAAAATCTGAAAAATAAACATTGCACAACGAATTTATGTTTGATTTTTTTCCTGTTGTTAAAATAATTACTTGATTCGTCATGTTAATGTAATTACTATGTATTCATATGCGATGACATGTCTGTCTACAGTGCGTAGAAAAATGTTCGACTGCAATTTCTATAAACTTAAAATAAACAAACACATGTAAATAGACGTGTATATTTGTATGTATACATACATACATACATATGTATGCTTATGTTTTTATGTGCAATGCCAACCTTCTACTGTCTGCGCGTCATTGCTAGCATTTTCCATGCAGTAACCACAAAAACATTAAACACCAAAAAACTTTTTCTCTCTCTCTCTCTTCCTCTCTTTGCTGTTGTTGAACTGCAAGCAGAATTCTGCCCGAGTGTTCTGGCCGGTGTCGGCGGCAGAGACAGCGACAGAGGCAGCAACAGCGACGTCATCATAGGCAAAAATGTACACATTTTGCCTACACTGCATTAGTAGCAGCAAAAGCAACAACTGCGAAAGCACTTTTGTTGTTATTGCTGTTGAACGGTGCGGTCGTTGCCCAAAATTGGGAAACATGCGCAGAGCGTAGAGGCCGGAGCCAAAGAGAGCGGCAGAGAGCAATTGTGGGAGATAGAACGTGTTATCGGTTTATCGTTTGACACTGCTTCCTGTTACATTGGCAACAACAACAACAACGAATAGCAAATGTATTCTCGCTCTCTCTGAGCGCACAACCTGTGGCGCTCGCAAAACGCTGGATTTGCTAGGTGACTGGCCGACGCCATATTGTTTTTGGCTTGTGCTCTATACTCTGTGCGGGGGCTGCAAAATATGCCTTTGGGGTGATTGAGTCGGCATTCAACAGTTCGACATTTATGCTCTATCTCACTCTGCCCCCTCCCTACACCCTTGCTCTTTCTTCCACGCTTTTTACTCTCCTCTTTTATGATCGCTGCTGGGCTCTTGTTGCCGTGTGCTTTTACTATACTGTAAATCTGAATATTGATTTTTTGTTTTGTGTTGTCAATAAATTTGCTTTATGCCGTCCTGCAATGCACTATGGGCGAAAAGTCGATTATTCTGGCATAAACTACAATTTTAAAGCTAGAGCTTTCAAATTTGGCATGAACCTTATTTGAATTAAAATAGAATTTTTAATTTTTTTTTTTTGGATTTGGACCACGCCTTAGCTTTTCTCTCCTCACCCAAAATTGGGAAACATGCGCAGAGCGTAGAGGCCGGAGCCAAAGAGAGCGGCAGAGAGCAATTGTGGGAGATAGAACGTGTTATCGGTTTATCGTTTGACACTGCTTCCTGTTACATTGGCAACAACAACAACAACGAATAGCAAATGTATTCTCGCTCTCTCTGAGCGCACAACCTGTGGCGCTCGCAAAACGCTGGATTTGCTAGGTGACTGGCCGACGCCATATTGTTTTTGGCTTGTGCTCTATACTCTGTGCGGGGGCTGCAAAATATGCCTTTGGGGTGATTGAGTCGGCATTCAACAGTTCGACATTTATGCTCTATCTCACTCTGCCCCCTCCCTACACCCTTGCTCTTTCTTCCACGCTTTTTACTCTCCTCTTTTATGATCGCTGCTGGGCTCTTGTTGCCGTGTGCTTTTACTATACTGTAAATCTGAATATTGATTTTTTGTTTTGTGTTGTCAATAAATTTGCTTTATGCCGTCCTGCAATGAGAAGCGTTGCATTTCTGTTGCTGTCGCTGCGCTGCTTCGCTGCTTCTCTGCCTAGCCAGTCGTAAGGACACGCACTCTCCTGTTTTGTTTTCCTGCTCGCTCTGCAGCGCTGTTGGCGTCGTCGTCGTCGTCGCTGTCAGTGACGCTGCCTTCGACTTCGCTGCTCACAGCTTTACCCGGGTCGCTGAATAATGCGCAAAGTTAGTTTTGCAGGGAGCTGCGTTGCAAACGCGTCGACGCTTTGTTATTGTCTCAATAAAAATTCCAGAGTGAAAAGTGCAGTCTTTTTTCAATTATAGTAAAATTAAATTAAATATATTTATATATTTTTAGTGATAATATTTTCAAAAACTAACGCAATTTTTTCTGCATTTGTCATTGCAGCAATTTGTGCGCGGAACAAATATTGACAGCAGCCTAAAAGTATGCTACAAAAATATTTAACTTGTTACCGCTACACAGACGACAACAACAACAACATAAGCAACAGAAGCAACAACAACAAAAACAGCGAGAGAAAACAAAAAGTACCATAAAAAAACAACGTCAAAATTGGCAACATTTTTTGACAGTATTCAAAGTGAATGCAACAAAACCGAGAACAAGAAGAATTACAATAAAAAGTAGACGAATAAAATTACAACAATCTAAGGTAAGTCAATGCCTCTTGCAAGCAGTGTGTGTGAGGGTGAGTGATACATGTATATGTATTCAGTCTAGACAGTTGCACCACCACATCCCTCCTACTACAACTCCCCGCCCCACCCTCCTCCCCCTCTGCCTGTTTCGACCACCTTGCGCGCGTTTAAGAGGGTTGATTTTGCGTTTTATTTCGTTTACAGACATTTTGACGTTTCGGTTTTTCGGTCTTCAAGAGACGCATTTGTTGACGGATGTTGGGTGATAGGACACGGTGAGGAGGTGGTTGGAGGGGAGGGGAGCAAAGAAATTGTATTGGGGGGAAATGGAAATCTAGAAAAGTTTTTCTTGTCTGTTCGAGTCGCTTGTTTACTTTTCTGAAAGGGGCGTTTTTGCACCCTCTCTCTCTCTCTCTCTCTCTCTCTCACTCTATGTCTGTCTCTCTCTCTTTAACGTTTTGCCGGCGGCAAATAGTTCAATCAACCTAGGGGCGAGGGAGGATGAGGAGTTTGATCAGTGTGGGAGAAGGAGATGAGGGTGCATATTGCATATCCTGTTGATGGTTGAAGCTAAAAGTTGAAGGTAACTTGTGTTTTTTTTTGGGGGTTGTTAAACCGGCCGCAAAGAGACCAAAAAGAAGGGAGACTTTTCCCTTACCCCCCCCACCCCTCCATTACTACCCATATTTTCTCGAATTGTGTTAAAAACGCACTTTGTTTCCATTTGCGGAATGGAAAGGGAAACCTAGTTTAACAAAGAGGGCGGGGAAGGGTTGAGAATCTCAACTTGAGCTTAGAGCGTTACAATTAGACATAAATTATGTTATGTTTCTAAATCAAAAGGTTAATTACACTTTTGGCAAGAGGAACCAAGAGAAAAGCAGCAAAAGAATTGGCTGAGTCACTAAAGAAATTATAGCTCCCTGGGAGAGGGGAATTTATGCAATCGTTAGCATTCTATGTCAAGCATTTTAGGATTTTAGTCGAGTTTTATTCTGCATGAGTAAGTAAACGCATTAAGTAATTTAATGTCGAATTTTTATTTTGTCTATCAAGTCTAAGTAGTCTGTAATAATAAGTCTGCATGCATTGAATTGATCAATAGGTAATATCGAATTCAAAGCATTGTTAGTTAGTCACATTTCTTTGGAAATGTGCAGAAAAGAAAAGATTAGCATTGAATTTTTATAATTCTTCGATTTTCAAAAATTCTTTTAGTCTCGATAGCGTCGTATTTTTCTTAGAGACAGCAAATTTATTATGTATGCTGTTATTTGCGATGTTTTCATTTATAAGAATATTTTTAAAAATAAAGTCTTTTTCGAAAATTGTATAAGAAATTGAATTTCTCTTAAATCTGGCGCGAAATATTTTTAAATAAGTGCCTAAATACCTCCAGTTTGTAACAGAAAATTTTTGAATTTCTTATTGTTTTGTAACTTATTATTTATTAAAAATCCTAAAATTTTATATAATTGCATAATAAAATAAAGTTAGAACGAGAAACTTGTACAGAAACTTGTATATTTATTTGCAAATTTGTTTAATAAGAACAGTAATTTAAAAGAGGTAAAGCTTAAATCCTAATATTTCATTACAATTCTATAATGTACAGCGATATTACATGAGAAAGTTCTTCTTTTTTCTTCAATTTAGTATATTTCCTAAAATTTCATCGCAATCGGAAAACAAAGAGTTTAAGACGAGAAACTTCATGAGAACCGTCGTGTGAATTGAACCTCAATCAATATGTCAATGTAAAGGAGTGGCAGAAATAATAGGGATATAATTATTTTGTGTTTTTTTTTCTTCAAAAATGTTCCCTTCATTGCAAGATCTACTGCATGTAAACTCTAAGACCTAATAACTTTTCAATATATTTATTTAAATTCAACTGAAATTGGTCCAAATTAAAATATATAAAAAAAACCGAACTTAGAGTCTGTACACAAGATTCTCCCTATTGATCCTGACACCAGTGTATATGATAAACAAACCAACGTGTATACCTATAACTTGCAAAATCAGTTCTATTAAAAGTTGTATTTAAAGATATAGTTTTAATATAGTTTTTAACACTCTCTTTAGTAATACTGAAAATATGATTAAAATTAAACAATAAAAGAGGAAGATGTTACAGAATTTAATTAATTTTTTTTTAGAATGTAGCAAGGGGAACAATATTTAAATAATAATATATGTATATATTGTTATAGTAATGATTATAAAAATAATAATTTAATAAAAAGATTAATGTCTGAATTGTATTTAACTAATTTTTCACATTCTTTCTTTTCCACAGAGACTTGAGAGAACGGAAGTGGAGACAACTGGAGGCATCTGCAGTTAGTAAAGATCTAAAAACAAACACACACACACAGACAGACAGAGATTAGGATGGCGTCTTCGCCGACTCCATCGCTGGACTCCATGCGTGGCGCCAACTCGATAGAGTCCTATGAGCACGCCGGTTATCTCTCGGACTCGCCATTGACACTTAGCGGTTCATCGCCGCCGGCGAGCGACTCGGCCATTTGCAGTGATGAATATATCGCAGGTGGTGGACCGGTCGCGGTGAAGGTGCGTCAGGATGTGAGTGCAATAAATGGACATCATCCGATCTCGACATCGGTGTCATCTAGCTCATCGGCCAGCTCATCTTCCTGCTCATCCTCCTCGTCCTCGTCTTCATCATCGTCATCGTCATCATCATCGTCGTCAACCAGCGGTCTCAGTGGTTGTGGCAGCACCAGCAGCAGTGTCATCAGCAACTCCAATGGTGTTGCCGGTGCAACAACAACAGCAACAACAGTGGGCAACAATGGACCCGGTGTCATTGGCAGCAATCTCAACAGCAACGGCAACAACAACAACAGCAACAATGGCAGCATTAGCAGCTTGGTTGTTGGTGCTGGCAAAGGTGGCAGCAACAACAGCAACAATGGCAGCAGCAGCAACAACAGTCTTGCCCCCGCACGTTGCACGGCGTGCAAAAGCAAATGCAGCGATGCAGTTGCCAAATGCTTCGATTGCCAGAGTTATCTGTGTGCCAACTGTGTGACTGCACATGAATTTATGCATTGCTTCAACGGCCACAATGTTTGTTTGATTAAAAGCTTCGATTCTACAGCGACGGGCAACAGCAACATCTCCAGCAACAGCAGCAACAATCCAGCTTCAAGTGATTTCAAGTACGCCAGCTCATTGACCATGATGTTGCAACAGCAGCAGCAGCAGCAACAACAACAGCAACAACAACAACAGGCAGACACACAGCAACAACAGCCCATGTCACAACTGTCCAAAATTGTGCTGGCAGCAGCAGCAGCAGCAGCCAACAACGGCAGCAGCAGTAACAACAGTTCCTCCACACAGGAGCAACATCATGATTCCCTCTATGCAACACACTTGCAACAACAACAGCAGCAACAACAGCAACAACAACAACGTCAACTCTTTTGTGCACGCCACAAGCATGAGTTGCTTAAGTTTAGTTGCCGCACTTGTTGCACGCTCGTTTGCAAGGAATGCATCGTCCTGGAGCATTCGACGGGCCTGCACGAACTGGAGAATGTACAGTCACCCGTTGCGGCCACTGCAAATGGCCACAATGAGGCGGCGCTGCAGACATTGCTGGCCGATATGCGTGGCAAGATTGGCGAGATTGTGTCAATTGCGAATGGGGCCGAGCAGAGTGTGACCAAAGTGAAGTTGCAATACCAAAAGGCGCACAATGAACTCAACGAGACACATCAGTTCTTTGCCTCGATGCTGGACGAGCGACGCACCGAGTTGCTGAAGGAACTGGAGACCCTGTACACGGCCAAGGTGAACAGCAATGCCGTGTGGCTGCAACGTGCCAAGGAGTTGTGCGACAAAGGACTTGCCGCCTGTGAGGCCGTTGATCGTTCGCCGGCAACGGGCGTGCAGTCGCCGTTGCTCGCCGAGGCATTGCTGTTGCGCAAGACACTGGAGCAACAGTTGCAGACGGGCGTGCAGGATATGCAGTTGCCGTTCGAGCTGGAATTCATGTCCAACTACCAATCGATACAGGCGGGTGTGAGGAACACCTTTGGCTATATACGTGCCACAAATGGTGGCACTGCCAGTGGCAATCTAAGCGCCAATTGCTCCGAATCAAGTCTGACACTGAGTCACCTCGGTCACACTCACAGTCACAATCACGGTCATGGTCATGGTCATGGTCACAATCACGGTCACAGTCACGGCAAACAACCGCCAATTGCGAGGCCAACACAGAGTGCGAGCAACAGCAGCGCGAGCAGCGCCGGCAGTCACCATCAGCAACATTTGCAGTTGCAGCAGCATCAGCAACAACAGCAGCAGCAGCAACAGTTGCTGCCAGGTCTTGGCTTGGGCAGCCTTCTTGACAACAGCAGCAGCAGCGGCGTCGGCAGCAACAGCAACGGCAGCAACTATACAAATGGTGCCAGTTGCCTGTTGCTCGGCGGTCGCGAGCGTAGCATCAACGATTTGCAACATTTTGGTGAATTGTTGCCCAAGCGTGCCACAAGCTTGCACTACAATCCCTACGAGAAGTGGAGCAACGGTGGCAGCGACAATCTTTTCAACACGACAGCAACAACAATTGGTGGCATCAGCAGCAGCAACAGCAACTCGGCTGTTGTCGATGCCTTTGCCTCGCTCTCCTCGGTGGCATTGAATGCCGCCGCCGCCGGCAACAGCAGCAACAGCAACACCGTGAGCAGCGAATCCTTGTTGGATTTAACCAATAAATTGCTATCCGCATCGATATATCCACCCAAATCACAGATTAAGCGACAGAAGATGATTTATCATTGCAAATTTGGTGAATTTGGCGTCATGGAGGGACAGTTCACGGAGCCAAGCGGTGTGGCAGTCAATGCACAGAATGACATCATTGTGGCCGACACAAACAATCATCGCATCCAGATCTTTGACAAGGAGGGACGCTTCAAATTTCAGTTTGGTGAATGCGGCAAACGCGACTCGCAACTTCTGTATCCCAATCGTGTTGCTGTCGTCCGTAATTCCGGCGATATTATTGTCACTGAACGTTCGCCCACCCATCAAATTCAGATCTACAATCAATATGGTCAATTTGTGCGTAAATTTGGTGCCACAATCTTGCAGCATCCACGAGGCGTCACTGTCGATAACAAGGGTCGCATCATTGTTGTCGAATGCAAAGTAATGCGTGTGATTATCTTTGATCAGAATGGCAATGTGTTGCACAAATTCGGTTGCTCCAAGCATCTGGAATTCCCCAATGGCGTGGTCGTCAACGATAAACAGGAGATTTTCATCAGCGACAATCGGGCGCACTGTGTCAAGGTCTTCAACTACGAGGGACAATATCTTCGGCAAATTGGCGGCGAGGGAATCACCAATTATCCGATCGGTGTTGGCATCAATTCAAATGGAGAGATTCTCATTGCCGACAATCACAACAATTTCAATTTGACCATATTCACCCAGGACGGCCAGCTGATCTCCGCGTTGGAGTCGAAGGTGAAGCATGCCCAATGCTTTGACGTTGCTCTCATGGACGATGGCAGCGTTGTTCTCGCCAGCAAGGATTATCGTCTCTACATTTATCGATATGTTCAGCTAGCACCAGTTGGTATGTAAGCTGCCTGCCACACACACACACACATAAACACATTGTCCACATAAGCGACAGTTCTCTTAACTTGCGCGCGCTCTCTATTTCTCTCTCTCTCGCCTCTGTCTCTCTTAAATACTATTAGCTTATGCTCGCTTTATGTCTGACTCTCTCACTCACTCTTAATTGCTAGCATAGCAAGAGCGGGCTTGATTCGTGCTCCACACACACACACACACACTCAACAGCTGATCGCTATGAAACTGCTGCAGTTTGTGTTTGGTCCTCAATTGATCGACAGAAGCTGACTGATATAGCACTGCTGCAGCTGCTGAATTGCGAATTATTGTGACATGTGTTATTTAATTTGCGGCACGCGAATCAAGTCTATATACTATATATATTTGATTATTATCTATTTAAAATATTGTTGAAGTTTGTTTTTTTACCCTGTGTTAAGATTCTGATGTTTATTTTTATTTTATTTTTTAATTTTACTTTATTATACTTTTTTTTTTGATTTTGTTTATTAACATTTTTGTGTATTATTTGTACTATTTTTGTATTCATGTCTCGAATGGAGCTCCAGACTGCCACTCAGCCAGTTGCAAGTCTCATCGTTTAATAATTTAATAAATATAATAATAATACACAAAAAACAAATAGAAATAAAACAACAACAACAACCAGCAAAAGATCCCTCCACTTTTATACGTTCGCTTTAACTCTCGTTACAAAAGCAAACAAGAAAACAAAAACAAAAAACGAACACAAAAAAAAAAAAACAAAACATGAAAATAGAGAAAAAAAAATGTAATTACTATTTAAACGATTTGTTTTTACACACAAGTATATTAATTATTGGGCAAAAAATATTTTATTGACTGTAATTTAATTAAGTAATGCGGATTGTTTGTTATTATTTTTGATTACATAAACAACAAGAAAACTGATAAAAAAAAAAAAAAAACAAAAAAAATGAAATGAAGAAATGAAGAATATATTTAACTGTTTTTTATGTTTATATATATTATTTTTGTATTGATTGTAAAACTTATTGATAACTGATTATTTATATGCATATATTTGTATGTTTAATATTATTTAATTTTTGCTACTTTTTTATTATCAACAACAAAAACAACAACAACAAACAACAACAAAAACCAACAGCACACTAATTTCTTATACTCGCTTAGTTTTTATGTTTTTATTGTTTTCTTATTATAATTATTACTATTGCAACTATTATCATTATTATTATTATTATTATTATTACTATTATAAAATGCAACATATTATTAAAGAAATTTAATTATTAAACAAAGAGACAATTTGCAGATTCTTAATTTGTAAACAAACCTAAAACAAACGCACTGAAAATAGTTGAAATTGTTGTTCTTAATTGTTGATCTACTTGTATATGTATGTGTATGTGCATACGTATGCGTATGTGTATTTATTTAAAATTTCTTTGTTTAATTTTTTAAATTATTAAGACTTGACGCTCAAGAGAATAATATCGAAGGGAATTGTTAACATTTGAAAATTGAATTTACAAAAAACAAAAAAGCATTACATTTATTTTGTTGGTAAATTATGAATTTAATTTATTACAAGAATGCAAGAGGAAGCAGAAAATACAAAAAAAAATAATATGAATAAAAAATATATTTGAAATCAAAAAACAAAAATGCATAAAAATGGTTGGCAATCAGCGCAGAAGACTTAAACAATTTAATTAATATTAACGATGACCACTTAATATATATGTGTACATATATATCTACACATATGTATATGTGTATGTTTATCAATTATAAACATAGGGAAAACTTAACTTAGGGCAAAGCAAAATCTCAATCATAAACTCGAAAAATAAAAAAAAGAAGAACTTGGATAATATTATAAATAATTCTAAATATTGCCGTCGTTTGAGTTGGTTTTTAGTTTCGCAAATGACTTAAGTATTTTTCAATGTGCTCCAATCGCTTTTTTCCCCTATTATTATTATTATTATTATTATTATTATGCAAAATCAATGCCAACTCACGCGAAAGTTGTTTGTTTAATTAATTATAAACAATTATAAACAAAACGCAAGCAACTGTATGAACTTTTGAGACTACAAAACGCAACAGTAACAGGAACAGCATTTACAAAATGTTTATTTTTATTAAAAACTTAAATATATATAATTAAATATATATTTATATATAATTGATAATTGTTTGTTTTTTTGCTTGGGTCCATCAATTTGTATTGAATATTATTTTTATTTTTACCTTTGTTTAAACATTCGTTCAATCGTTTTATTCTTCACCTAAGTGAGAGATTATTAAACTGTAGTGTTTTTTACATATGAAATGTATCTTGTATCTATTATTAAATATACATATATACATATTTGTCATGTGCATTGCATTGGACAAAGTATATGCAGACGATTTTTTTAATTTTAATGCTTGTTGTAAACTATATGAGAAACCTATATTTAATGTACTATATAATGTAACTGTAATTGTAATTGTAATTATAACTGTAATTGTAATTGTAATTGTGCGTAGCCTGTAATGGAACGGTAAAACAAAGTATTGTACATTTCTTGTGAGAAACTTTTTACTTGACACCAAAACTGAAACTGTTGAAAATTTTTTATATACATAAAATTGTTAATCAAACACAAAAACAAAACAAAAAAAAGTGAAAACTGCTAATTGATGGTATTTATTATGGCTTAAAAACATATATAAAAAAATACTATTTAATTAAATATATATATATATTTATTAGTATTATTCAATAGCATTAGAACATTAACTTTGGCACAACAACAACAACAACAAACAAACAAAAAGCAGCTGACTATATTTCACTTGTGCTTTGACTCTTATTTGTTTTTTATATCTTTTTAAACAAAATGTTACAAAATGGGACACAAATAACATTAAATAATTATTAATTATTAACAAATACAAGACAACATTTGATTTGATTTTCGAATGCAAACAAATGCGAATTGTTGTAGAATTAATTAATCACTAATACAGCAACAAAAACAACAAAAACACACACCGCCACAACACGAAAATAATAATAACTAAAAGTACATAATTAAACCATTTTTTATATATTCCGACAAAAAAGAAAAAAAAAAGCAAAGAAAAAAAAAACGTAGCTTTGTGTTTTCTTTTAACTTTTATTTGAACAATAATTTAATTTACGCTCTGACCAAAAACGATACAGTGAGTGCATTATAGCCTTTTTAAGGCTTTGCCAGGCACCCTCTTCCCACCCCTCCCCCCCCCCCCCTCCCTCTCTCTTTATACAGAACATTCACAATTGCATATATGTATGTAGGGGGAAAAGTATGAAATTTAATTATATCGTATATGTTGATAACAATTTTGATTGAATTGAGAATCTAATAGACTGTTCTAAAAATGAATATGCATCAATGTTTTAAATATACATATATATATTTGAAGAGACATATTTATGTAAACAGATAACACATTATGCTATCTATAACTCTATATACTTATACACATACTATATATATACATACATACATTGACATTTTTAAAAGTAAATACATATGTTGATATATGTATGCATTGTTTTTTTTTCAAAAGCAAAGGAAAATCATCTATATAACATAACTTTTTTATACCGCCAACTAACTGTGCTCTCTAAATATACTCGAAATACATATACATACATATATATGTACATTATGCATCTGAACAGTCTTCGGCAAGCCGACGTCTAAATACCCTTGCAGAAAGCTCAATGAAAGTTGGTATTGGCTGAAAATATACAAAATATGTTATATGTAGTCGTCTGGTCATCTAGTTCCAGTTCCGTTTTCACTCAAAAAGATTCTTGGGATCATACCTGTTAAGTAATGATTATTAATGATAGTCATTAGTAATTAGATTATTTTTGTTTAAAAGTCGAACTAATGATTAAATTATTATATTATTTTCGATTTTGCCATATTATTTAATGATTACGATTACAAAGAATCAAAAATAATCTAAAATTATTACAATTATTCAAAAATAGTCAGAAATAATCTTTTTAAGTAGTCGGATTATTTTTGATTATTTCCGATTGTTTTAGTTTTTTTTAAGATTATTTTTGACTATTTAGTGAAAAACAAATTATTTTGAACATCAGCTCTTCAGTTGTTTGCAAGAAAATAACAACTCAGAAGATATTTGGCTTAATTATGGAATTCACAAATTTTTAAACAGTGAACTATATAGTCACTACGATTATTTCCAAAAACAACTTAGTTAAATCAAAATTTAACAGGTATGCTTGGGATACATGACCTTTAGTTATAGAAACATGAATGCAGGATTATCCCGACTTTGCTTTCTCGTATGTGGAATAAATAAATATATAAATACTATATATCTGACTCTGTAGCATCCTTGAATAGAATATTAAAACCCTCTGCAAGGGCATTCAAAAGAAACCAAAGCCATTCTTTGGATTTTAAGACATATTAACTAACTATTTAATGATGTAAATGTTTAACATGTGTATGTGAATGTATGTGTATATTTAAATAATCTACTATGTGTAGTTGATATTGCATGTGCCGCCATTTGTGATTAGTTTTGGGGCCGCCTCATTCAGAAAAAATAAAAAATAATCGTTTCATCACAAACTCAAAAGAAAGAAAACTAAATTATGAATATTAATAATCATAATAAACTTACATAAGTATAATGCGCTGATGTAGCAACACTTTTTCATTGTTATTAGGCTATAAATATTGAAGCCAAAAACTAACTTAACTTTAGAAGTCCAAGTCTGGTTACATACATATAAAATGGGTCAAGGGTTTGCTTTGATATGTTGGGTTGGAAATTTGAATTCGAATTGTAGTTCAGATAAAAGTTGTAGGTTGAGTGGATGTGAAAGATACTTACGGATGTATGTTGATCAAAATTAGACCCGGCAGACATCAATTTTAATGTAGTTTATATTTTTGATAAAAGTTATTAAATAATATAATAAAACGTATTCCAAATCAAAGAGAATTGATGTGCAAAGCCAAAGCATAGTCAAAACACAAAAAATAAGAGAGAAAAAACCGTTGTTGACCATTTGTATGGAATTTAGATTAATCGATATCGATATTGTTGATCGGTATCGAACTTGAAAAGCAGCAGCAGCGAAAAATATGAAATAAACAAATTCAAACTGGCTTCGTAGAAGTGTTTTTAAGTATTATTAATCTATATACAAAAAAAGAAAAATTTTATTGCTTCTATTTATTTATTATTACGTTTTATTTGTAGAGATCAGAAATAAATAAAATTAAACACGATACGGCAATGTTAAATTAAATGTTAGAGACCCCAATATACCATGTATATTTTTTTAAATTAACAAGCAATTTACATAAAAAAATACATATAAAAATAAATAATTAATAATAATAAATGCTTGCTTGCATAGTGTCTATTCTCATACAACTGTAAATCCGAAATGCAAACAAAACTTCATTCATTTTTGTCGGCAATAATTTTTAAAAAATCTAAGATTAAGATATACGTAGATGTAATGACAGCACAAGTTCAATTTAAGCAACATTTAAATTATATTCGTATATGAAACGATTTATTCATACCCTTTCAAAATGCGTATGAACACAAACCACAACAACAACATTTCTTACTTACATGTACACATACATATGTATATGGTAAACGTGCTATTGTGTGTGTGTAGCAGAATTAATTGTGTGCATTTGAGCGCTCTCAAGTCTATATAAATACACTTGTTTCCGTATTCGATTTTATTTAACTGCGGCTGGAATAAAAAGTAAACATATTTATCAAAAAATTCCCAACATAAAGCAGCAAACACAAACACATATGAGTATGAGTTTGCATACATAGTACATTCGCTCTTTGTAATGTGCTCATTTGTTGCATAAGCTTAAGGATGATCGGGCTCTTAATGCGCACTCGAGAGCACGACTCTCTTTGGCAAAAGCACTTGCATATGTTCATACTCATTGTACGTGTGTGCATAGCACTTATGTATGTGAATGCGCTCTTTGGTGCAGCATTTTCAAGATGACTTGGAGACACACTTATACACACACACACACACACACATGCATACATAATTGATAAACAATTAACTATGACTGATTTTTACACAGGAACATTTACACATAAATATATACATATATGCATATACTACTATACAGATATATACATACATATACTACTATATACATATATATAAAGATGTTGCTACTATACGAATATACATACATACACGTGCAAACACACGCCAACACATCTACATACATATGTATGCATGTATTAATTGACTTAACATGCGTGTGTTTGTTTCTCTTTAAGGAACTAAGTAGAAGAGAACTAAACTTTCAACACACATTTCTATGATACACAATTAGGAAGAAGAATAACAAAATCTTAGACTGCTTCGAAAACGTAAACGTGAAACAAGGACATAAAACGAAAGAGAAATACAAAAAAAAATTAAGAGAAATAAATAAATATGGAATGCGACGCGTTTAGGGAATTTTATAAGTTCTTTAGTAGTTGATTTGAAGCTTGTGCTTTTGTTTCCATTTTCAGCTATCACATATGCATCTGTCTGTTTGTATCTCTATCTTTGCAATTCTATCTTTTATTTAGCGCGCAAGACAAATGATTGATAAGAAATTTTTAAATGTATTTGAGCAAAAATTGAAGATGAAATCTAAAATGAAAAATGTATAATTAATATTTATATATTATATATACATAATGTAATAATAATAACAACAATAATAATAATAATATTAATAGAGTGCTTATACATATAATTGTTTGTTGTTAGCTGCTTATACTTCCTATTGAAGACTACCAACACATTCATATCCAAGCATTTGTAGTTTGTATTTGTATTTTAAAATATAGTACATAGTTAAATCATCTTCATGCATGTTATACACATCTGTAGTAAGAACTACACATGAAATACATGCATAAATACATATATAGTCCATATGATCATTGTATGTTTCTCTCTCAAGTCAAGTGAAAAAATACAGTATGACAAATCAAAAGCATTATACGATAAACATATTTCTATTGTATAATATTGTTAATATATTTGCAATTGCATTTATACTTTTACTTTTATGTACTTTATTTTCAAATTTAAAAATAAAAGAAAAAAAAAATAGATTTTCATTACATTTTTTATTTATTTCATTCAAATGTTTCTTTTTATTATTTGCAGCTTCGAGTAAAACGGCCAACCAAATTAACCTGGCCGACAAAATTAAGTCCGAATACAAAAATTGTTTGAATTCTGAATTATTGGAGGAAATCAATTATTAAGTTTACTTTTTACATTCCACATGCGAATTATGTTCAAGTTGTTTCTATTTTGTTTTAAATGAAATTTGGGACTTCCAACAAGTCTCTACGGTCGAACCGCACACACACATACACACACACACACATTTTATAAAAAAAAACAAAGATGAAAAAAATTTGCTTAGAATTCCAATTGACATATTCATAATTGTTAGCTTATACATCATTATTATACATCATATTCATGCATTGACATCTAATACATAAGCAAATACATACCAACAACTAGTTATAGTGCATCACGAATTCATCATCTAGTCATTTTAATTATTAAAAAAAAAAAATTATAAAAAAAAACAAAAATATATAGATATACATACATATACATACAACTATGTATTTTTTATAACAAAAAGAAATATTAATATGAAACACCAATTAAATGTTAAATGTCGTTACAATTAAGTTGATATGTTTTAACACAAACTACAATTAAAAAAAAAAAAAAAAAAATACATAAAACAGTTGAAGGAATGAAAGTTGAATTTTAGATGGAATGGACATAGTATACAGGGTGTTGCTAAATGGCTTTATACACTTACTTACACACACATATACACACTCTGTGCTTTTTAATTTGCTTTAGCTTAGTTAATAGTTATCTTAGAAATTGTATATTAACTAGGCTAAAGCACATACTTATTAAATACATAGATGTTTTTCTATATGAATATTTATTCCCCAATTGTTTAACCCATCTCTTAGTTAAAACAACAAAAAAAAAAAACAAATATTCTCGCTCAAATTTAGTTGATATTCATATGAGAATGAAAAAAGTTTGTTAAAGAAAAGGTAAAATGAAAAGCCAGTAAAATTCGAGAATAAATATAATAAACACAAATGGATTATGGACTGAAAGGTAAATGATATATCAATGGGTTAAGGTTAACAATGCAGGTTAGCACACTCTTGGCTGTTTTTTTTGGGAGAAAAGAAATGAAATTGTTAAATTTATGTTAATGAAAGTATGAAAAAAGTTGAAAGAAATATAAGAAAATAAGACAAAGAAATAAAAAACACTTACACACAAGGCCCACCAATGCATACTATATGCGCACTGTTTCTTATAAAATGCATATAGTCAGAGTACTACGAACATCCCTCAGATTTACAGATACAGATACATTTACACATCGATACAGATCACAGATACAACATTTGATTCAGTATTATTATATAATTTAACTGACTAAACTAACTTAACTGCCAACCTAACTCTTCTCTCTATACGCTGCTACTAACATTTTTGGTAGACATACATACATAGTAGACACCCTGCATATACATATGTATACTTAAAGCCCCCCTCTATAAGAAGTAGAAGAAGAAGATGAAGCACACAGCAAGATGGCAATTCTCAAGAACTAAACGCATATGAAACGCATTTACTTAATATACAATGCATATATATAACTTACATATATATATTTTTATGTATTCATATATTTATTAAAACAACGGGAATAACAAAAATTATAAATTACCATAAAATACATACATACATACATGCATAAATATATAAAGTAATCGTAATGTAAAATACCGAATGTAATAAATGTTATTAACTCATTAAACTATTATTATTACTTTTCTGATTGTATGGGCTTTTCACCCATTAAAACCTAACAAAAACAAAAAAAACAAAAAATATTAACGACACTCATTATTCTAATGTTTAAGTGCGAAAAAAAAAAACAAAATTATAACTCGCTAAAATCGTAAAATATCTGCAAATATTTTTATACACCGATAACAAAAAATAAAAAAAAATTGAGGAGTAAAAAGTTCATAATTTTGGGCGTGAATGTCGAAAGGATATAGAAATGTTTGAAACTGATACTGAAACTGATTTGTGTGAATTTGATTAATAATATTAACAGAAAACGTAAAAAAAAAACAACATTAAATAAAAGCAAGAACAACCAAAGAGAACTTGAAGCAAGAGTAAGTCTTTTTAATGCTTAGGGGCCACAATTTTCGAAGTACATAATAAAAGAAAAAAAAATATATAAAAAATGATTATTATTATTATATATTGTATTAACATTAAAAATGTTGTGTAACAGTAATAATAAAAGACGAAACAACAACAATTTTATTGTAAGACTTACTATTTCCATCACAAAAAAAGCAAAAAATAATTAAAATAAATAATATTTTGTTTTTAATAAATATAAATTTGGTTTAACTTAAATATGAAGAGTAAAAAAAGTTTGTTTCTAGGTGTGTATCAGACCATCATATCATATAGCTGCCATAGGAACGATCAGAGAAGATTGGAAATTATCGATTGTCTCTCAAAACGGTCCATCGGAGCGATAGCTCAATAATTTAAGCTCTAGATTTCTATTTACTTTTAATATCCTCTGGAAGTGAAAAATAATGTGAGCACAAAATGTATTTTAAGGTGCTTAAATATTTTATTTTAATAGAAATTCCAGAGCTATCACTAAAATGTGAGTGAATAAGGGGCTTTAATGGTCAATAGGTGCTAGAGGTCTGCACGGCTGCATTCAAACTTGAGCGTCTCTGAGTACTCGTGAGTCTAATTCAGTTCCCTGAGTGGAATAAATTCAAAGATCCGGTTCTCATCGATTGAATACTCATTTTTTAAAACTAAATTTGAGTACTCATATTAACGGCATCGAGTGAACGAGAAATGAATGAAATGAATGAAGCAAATATTTTCAGAGTACTCAAAATAAAACTTTTTTTTTTTTTAATAATCTATTTGTTACAGTTAATATTGTTGGTCACAAAATTGGATATGGGCATTTCCAGAAAAAGGTCCACCTTGCCCAAAAACGTAAAATTGATCAAAAACTCACATCTTGTGAAATTTTCTTCCAAAAATAAATTAAAGTTTTTTTTTTTAGCAATACACGCTAGAAGAAATTCAATAGGATGAACATATAGATTCTACATTGGAATAAATTCATTTTTCTATATTTTTGCTAATTTTTTTTTTTAAAAATGTACTTCCAAAATGGACCGTTTGTATTCCATCGATTACACTCCGTCCGGGAGTAAGATTGTAACATAAACCATTTTAATGTATAGAAATATATTGAAAGTTTAATTTAAAACAAGTTTTAAAAGCTGTTTCTGATATATAGAATAAAATTTGATGAACAAACTCTTGGAAAAACTAGGTGGAAATCTTGTCACGTTCGCGATGTCGCGTTTTAAATTGCTAATAAAACGTGAAAAATTAAAAAATTTTTAGTAACTTGTCGAAATTATTTCTAAAATGGAAAACTACATTATTTTATTATGGTTTAAGAGTATTTTCATACAAATTACTCGCCACATTTCAAAGACTTTCGCATTTGTCAAGTCAAACATGACTTCTGCTCTTCGCGTTTGTGATGCATTGTTTTCAATAAATAGTGTAAAAAAGTGTTGATAAAACGCATTAAACACGTGAGAAAACATTTTTGAAAATGTAAATTTTTTTTTCATTTAAAGACGTACAAGTGTCTCGTTCTCGATCCTGGAAATACCCATAATAGAAATTTTGGGACATAGAAATGTTGTCGTGACTAGATTTTTACTTTAAATTAAAAGAAACTAAATTAACGTCGTTCAATTCACTCTGCATTTTTTGAATGAGAAGTCTTCGGTTTAAATTCATTCATTCGATTCATTGGAAGACGCAGTCGAACTCATTCAATTCAGTTGAGCCTGAGAATGTGTCATTTGACGTTTTGAATGCAGCCATGCAGACTTCTAATAGGTGCCTATAGCAGAATGTGTGTGTGTTAAATAACCGAAAAGCAGAGCTCGACTGCTTTAATTGTCAATTAAACGAAATATTTTTTTTTTTCAATTTACCGTGTGTCTTTTGACAAAAAAAGGCATCGATCATTCCTGTCCGTCTGTCCGTCCATCTGTAGGAACGCTTCGATCTTAGACTAAATAAGAGCAAGAGACTTTAAAGTCCGATCAGCTCGAGTTACATATATACCGATCGAAAGGTATAGCTTAAACATTAACAAAAGTGCATACCTGGTTCGTGACATAAGGGGATAAAGGGCTTTTGTGTGAGGGGTAACATTTAGTTGATTGCAGCGGATGGGGCCATTGGAGCATTTTAGACCCTCAAAATCTGATCTCTGGTTCAAAAGATATTTAAGTTTGAAAATTTTAGTCGCCTTTCGAAAATGAGATGAAAAGTCAGTTTGTTTGTATCTAGGCGTTGAGAATGTGTGAATGTGGATTTATTCGCTATCATAAATTTAGAAATTTTTCGTCTACGACTTTGAAAGTAATGATTAATCGAAAATTTAGATTTAGTATGAAAATTTTGACGGTTCTGGAAATATTTAACCAAACCCAAAAACCAAAATAACAAAAATTCAAAAAAAATGGCCGCAACGTTGACGAAAAACCGCAGACTAAATCTCTTTGAAACTGCAGACAAAATTATGCTTATAAACGAGGTGGAGAAGAGGCCAAATTTAACGCTTGGGAGAGTGTGGCCGAGACGCTCAACAGAAGCGGTAAGTTTTCTTGAATTACAAAGACATTGAAACGCTATTTATTAAAATACTTACATTTCAGTAAGCAATTGCAAGCTAGCGTGAAACAGCCTGCGCGACAGCTACCGTTACCAGTGCAAGGTGGCAGCCAATAAGCGGAAAAGTGGCAGTGCCGGTGGAGTTGGACCGGAGCAGCCCAAAGCTAAGGACGAGGTTGAGTTGCAATTGGCCCCGTACATGGCGTTCCTTCCAGAATTGTCTTCGCAAAGGCGGTAAGTAGAAATGCCAAAGTTACAAAAATGATGCTAAAAATTTCCTTTTAGTACTTTCTGCAGTAGGATTAATCCTTCAACGAGACAGGATAACTTTGGGAAGCTGAATTTGGACGACTCCAGCTGTTCGTTAAACAGCACCGTTGATACTAGCCCATCGTGCGAATCAACATCGTATTCATATGTAAGTATATAAAAAATTCATAACAATAAATACATTAAGAGGAAGCTGGAGAAGCCAAAGCCGAAGTCGGAGGAGGTTCTTGGCATGCTGGAGAACGTGATATCCAAGCAAGAAGACATTTTAAAATCTGAAGAGCCAACTCTGATTCGCACAATAGTCCGCTGTTGGGGTGAATCTCATAATGAGATGGAGCCTGAGCAAGCAAAAGAGATAGAGCAAGCGATGACACAGGTGCTGTGGCAGCATCAGGCTGTGTACAAAAATAAAAATATTTTAAGAACTAGTAAAAAAAAACCATTTGAAGTGGTAAAAAGCTGTTATTTCGCAAAATTAAATAATAAAACAAAAATTAAAGGCATTAAAATGATTTTATTACTTAAAGTTTTTATTACAAAAAATATGTATGTATTATGATCACACACCATCTGCTTCCTTTTGCTAAGAAACTGAACCCGTTGGAGAGTTCACATACTCCATTATGCTATCCCGGATGTATTTTGTGTAGTCCTGGTGACGACCACGAAATGATGGAAGCTCAACGAGTGCTGTCTGCACTGCCAGATCTGCGTTGCACGGCCATCCACTTGGCGAACAAAATACCAAATGTATTTTCAATACAACGTCGAGCTCGGCTTAAGCGATAATTGAAGGTACGCTCGGATTTTGTCAGCTTTCTTGTTCCATAGGGCTTCATTATACGCGTACTCAATGGAATTGCATCATCGGCTACCATAATGTATGGAGCGACACTCCATTTAGCATTCGGTTTTCAGGGAACTCCAGATTTTCCAACAACACTGCCTTTCCTAGCTTGCTGTGTGAAAACGCATTCATATCGCCTTCGCTACCGTACGCACGTACATCAATGTATGTAAAACGGTAAAGACAATCGAGTGGAATCCTTAAAATTGTAGGTAAAAGGTTATTACTAAAGAACAGCGATCCGCATTAAAGTCACTTACTTTGTAATTATAAAAAGCACTGCCACTATTGGGTTGACTCTTTATTGGGACGTGTTTACCGTCTATAGCACCAATACAACTTGGGAGGTTCCACTGTTTCTCAAAATCCTCTGACCACTTCAACATGTTCTCCTTGTCCCACTTCGGAAACTCTTCAGACAGAGCAGAACAAATGGCATCGCATACCCAGTTAATGGTAGTTCCTAATTGCTGCTTACTGATACGGTACTGATACTGATACGGTAGTTGCATTCTTAAAAATATATTGCGATGAATAATAAATGTATGAATTTACTTCTAATATTACAATGCTTACTCGAGAACCACACACAACTTTGCTTTGGGCGGAATTGCATCTGGGAGATACTTCCTCTTGGGTTGCAAATATGGCTCCACAAAACTAAGCAAATACATAGTCAAAATTTGCCTCAGTTATATGAAAATTGTCCATAAGGACTTTGGGATTCTGACTAATATTTTCGAACTGCAAAAATGCACTAGATACTATATGTCTATAATTGTATGTACACTGGCGAACATATTTATTGGCACAGCAAACATTTTGAGATTTGGGGGCTTAATTGTTCCCTTATCGTTAACATATTGGTATCAATGGAAAGGTCATTTAAATTCCGTTTGAATGATATAAAACTTTCCTTTTTTCAAAAATTGGGTTTAAAATGGTAATTTATATGATTTTCAAAAAACTATAAAAAAAATACTAGCAAAAATATTATTGAAAAAAGGAAAGTTTTATATCATTGAAACGGAATTTAAATGACCTTTCCATAGAGGCCAATATGTAAACTAGAGATGGGCATGGGCCGTGCCGTGTCCGTGCCGTGCCGTGCCTATTTAAAAAAAATCCGTGTTGGGCCGTGTTGGGCCCCTCATTAAAAATTGCCGTGTTTTACCGTGCCAAAGTCGGTAGGCACGGTAGGCACGGGAGGCACGGTAGGCACGGTACAGATTTTGAATTTAAATATGGTAGTATCGATAAGTTGGCGTTGTTTTATAGCTTGTTTGTCAGCTTGAGCTGTAGGATTCATCGATGTATCACACAATTTGCGAACACTTACAACATCGATAGCACGATTGATGCCATTATAATAAAAAAGTGACGCCACGAAGTGACAAAAATGGAGATGGGCAAGGGCCGTGCCGTGCCCGTGCCGTGCCGTGCCTATTTAAAAAAATCCCGTGTTGGGCCGTGTTGGGCCTCAGTTTTTACCAGCCGTGCTTGGGCCGTGCCGTGCCTCAAAAAGGAGGCCCATGCCCATCTCTAATGTAAACGATAAGGGAACAATTAAGCCCCCAAATCTCAAAATGTTTGCTGTGCCAATAATTATGTTCGCCAGTGTACATTAGGGTGTCCCTTTTTTTTCCAAAGTCATTATTTTTAAACGCATACGGGCTAGTTCTGTTCATTTGGTCCTAAAAATAAACTTTTACCTCAATCGGAGTATGATAACCCGTGCCGACTTGGATCGGAAAATTTAAAAATTATATGGAACAAAATAAATCAAAATTTTTCTTTTAATTTTTTATTTTTCTGTTTTGTTCATTTGGTCCTAGTACTCGAAACCAAATTTTCACCTTAATCGGAGTACGATAACACATTCAAACTTGAATCGGAACATGAAAAAACATCGAAAAATGTATAATCAATGTTAAAACACTGTTTTTTCATGTTTCGATGCACGTTTAAATGTGTTATCGTACTCCGATTGAGGTAAAAATTTATTTCCGAATGTTTTAGGGTCAAATGAACCGAACTAGCCCGTATGCGTTTAAAAATAATGACTTTAAAAATAGTGGACACCCTAATGTACATGTATTAATATAAAAAGCAATACTTACAGATGTAGCATAGCGAAACTTGCTGCGCCTTTCAAGCAAATATGGGTTCATCCAATGTGAGCGCTTGTGCTGCTGTGCCTTCGCCTTTTCCTCCTCCTCCTTCAGAATATAATATGACGCCAACACAGCTGCGATTGCATTATTTAATGCTACCAATGCTCGCTTTTTCGCTTTGAAATGCATTTTGAATAAGTTTCGGATAATTGTTGCCTCTTGTTTGTTTTGATTTTGCACAGCTGACGTATAGAGTTACCACTCAACTTTTTGTTATTTTTCCGTGTTGCATTGGCAACCCTGTCTTTACGCTTGTCGACAGCGAAATATTGAGCACTTTACGCCGCTAAAAATGTATCTAGCTTGCGTACTAAGCCTTCTGCGAGGCCTATCAAACAGTGCTGGTCAACGCCCGTTCCTTATCTGGCAACTCGGTTTTTCTTTTACTCCGGATCGACAAGCGGGAATAAATGTCAAATTCTTTATATGGTGTTTTGCTTTAGCGTAGTACTCTCTAGACGAAAATATATTTGCAAGGCCAAAACTCCATATAAAGAAAAGGGTTGCAAGCATGCTCGAAATTATTTTGTAAGGCCATTTCTAAACTTATGTACTCTGTACCTAAATATGGGCAGCTCAAAAAATTCTCGGCGGTTTTACAACACTGTTTGGTAAACAGATGGCATCTTTTTTTGACCTTTCAAAACATCGATTGAATCGTTGTTTCGACTAGTCGAAATCTTTTTGAACCGAAACGGCGAACAACAAGAAGCAAAATAAAAGCCGAATTGAGCTGTTTGAACACAAAGAGCGAATTATACTGATTGAAGAGGTGCAACAGATGTCAATATTGTGGAATTTGACCGAAAAATACATTTTGATTGGGTTTTTATAAATAATAATATTTAATTTAATAATTAGGGTATTAGTCGCTGCTACTGCTCTTATCCTATCCATTTGATAAATTTTCTCTATTTTGTTGTTATCAATGTTATGCATTTGTTTGTTGTGCACAGCTGACGAAACAGTGTGGCCGCAGCAGCATGGTGATTTTTAGTATTATGCTGTAACACTGAAGTTTTTAAGGCCGCTCTTCAAAATATCAAACATTTTAAGCGCCCAAAATGTTTTCGTCTAGAGAGTACTACGCTTTTCTTCGAGGCCTTTTATCTCACAATCGTACCAAGCACAGTACGCTCTAGCTAAAAACTGCAGTAAGTTTAATTTTATAAGCAGCAGCACGAAACAAACAGTTACAAAAATCAAACAGCAGAAACAGTCGCCGTTTTTCGTTTTTAGCGTTTTGCTGTGCTGTTGCTATCGATAATGAGCGTAAGTCGAAGCTGCAGCAAGCGATCGGCTCCCGAAAGTCGTTGGCAGTCGCAGTCGGGAACAACTGTCGGCTCGACTTTTTGTTGCTTTTTATTTTTGTCGCTTTTGCTTTCGATCAGCAGCGTAATTCGATGCACCAGCAAGCTACCGATTCGTGGAAGTCGGCCGCAGTCGCCGTCGCGATCAATTGTGCGTTGTTTGATGAGTTTGATTTTAGTTTTAAAGCTTAGTACGTAAGCTAGATCAATTTTACGAGGCGTAAAGTGCACAAAATTAAGCTGTCGACGAGCGTAAGCCCAGTGTTGCCAATGCAACAAGGAAAAATAACAAAAAGTTGAGTGGTAACTCTATGCGTCAACAGCGGTTTATTTTAAATATGAACATGCAGAACTGAATTGGATAAAAAGAGGAGAAAATAGGCAACGAAAATTATAAATTATAGTTAATAGAGGAGAAACATGCAATGGCACGCAAGCACAGCGCGTATTGTTTGCACCCATCGCTTTTGATCTTTTTACGTGGATTTTCCATTTATATTAATGAAAAAATGCAAAATGATCTGATTTATGTCTATAAAAACAATTCTATTTTTCGTTCTTGCTTATAATCTACCAATATTGTCGTCGTTATTGTCAACGTCGCTATTTTTTGTCAACGTTGGGGACATTTTTTTTGAGAGAGATATACCCAGCGAAACTCTAAACAATTCGATGTTTCGCCAGGCCAGTCAGCTGTTTCAACTCTGGCAACTCCGTTTTTTTTCTTGAGTCTGCCGACACACAAGCGGAGCTAAATGTCAAGTTCTTCTTCTTCACATTACGCCAGCGTTTTTTTTTTATATTTAGATTGAGCTTACGCCAGGCCTTTTTTTTAGGTTGCGTTCCAGAGAACTGCAAGGGTGTCACTTTTTGCCACCCTGCTCACACCCAAAGAAATGCTCAAGCACAGGCTAGCAAAGGCACACACATAAAAAAATTTGTGTGCTGCGAGTGCCGGAGTATCACGCACTCGCTCATACAATGTTTCGTTTTTTTTTTGCATGCACCATGGCATTTTTCGGAGACGGGTGCCGGTCGCACTCATACTCATAACGAATAAACAGATGTAGGCAAAACACTTGTGTATCACCCGGGTGTTTTGTGGTGTCTGTCTACATTCTTATTATAAAAATTTGATATTAGATTTTTTAGTAAAATTTATATTAAAGTATAAATGACTATGATTAATGCACTGAAGCCATACAAAATAATTTTATTTATATAAAGGTATTAATTAATTTTCAAATATTCTTTTTTAGTTTGTTTTTTGTAATTAAATGAATAAAACATAATAGTTTTTTAAGTTAAATATTATTTTGTATATGTATATTATGTTTTCAGTTTGGAGAGTGTGGTAAAAATTAGGTTCTTTGTGTTTGTCCACATTTTCGTATTGTGTGTATTTGCAGCAGCAGGTACTAAAAAAACAACACTAGCGAAGGCATGCACAAAAGAAACACCCAAGACACTCCATACGTTTTGCTTCTCAATTTATGTGCATTCCTTTTTACCCACCCTTCTTTCGACGCCGATGCGCCGACGTATGCCATACGCGCATATGCAAAAACCGATCTACTCAATTTTGTTGCTTGTGTACCCAAACACTCATGCATATTTGCAAGGCGAGCGCTACACTCAGTTGTCCGGTGGTTAAAAACACTCGGGTGTCAAAAACATCCTACATTTACCCGGTGCATCTTAAGTGATGGTGGCTTGTTGCAGTTCTCTGATTGCGTACTATGCTTAAGGAGTTTGCAGCCTCACATATTCATGTGGAAGCATTTTCAGATCAAGGCAGACGAGGGTCTTGCAATGTGTAACATATGCAAAGCCTCTCTTTAAAATAATAGACTGTCGAAATTAAAATCACATTTCTTAACACTGCACAAAATTAAATTAAAATTAAAGCCTAGTACTGACGTCAGATAAATTTTTAGCGGCGTAAAGTGCTCAATCTTTCGCTGTCGACGAGCGTAAGCTCAGTGTTGCCAATGCAACGCGGACAAATAACCAAAAGTTGAGTGGTAACTCTACGCGTCAGCGGCGGTTTATTTCAAATTTGAACATGCAGAACTGATTTGGATAAAAAAAGGAGAGAATAGGCATTGAAAAATGCAAATTAAAGTTAATAGAGGAGAAATTTGCGATGGCACGCAAGCACAGCGGGTATTGGGTGCACCCATCGCTTTTGAACTTATTACGTGGATTCTCCCTCTATATTAATGAAAAAATGCAAAGTGTTTGGTTTATGTCTAAGAAAACAATTTTAGTTTTCGTTCTTGCTTATAATTCATTAATATTGTCGTCGTTATTGTCAACGTCGCTGTTTTTCGTCGAAGTTCCAGCCATTTTTTTAAATTTATGTGAGTGAGCGAGATAGATATACCCAGCGAAACTCTAAACAGTTCGATGTTTCGCCAGGCCAGTCAGCTTTTTCAAACAGTGCTGGATAACGCCCGTTCCTTATCTGGCAACTCCGTTTTTAGTTTCAGTTTAGTTGACGTACGGACCGGAAAGCGGAGATAAATGTCGTCTTCTTCTTATTCACCTTACGCCAGCGTTTTTTTTTATAAAAAAAACCTCTTTACGAGGTAAAAGTCTAGTGACGAAAACATTTTCTTGCCCCAAAATTTCTGATATCCAATTTTGTGACGAATAATATTAAGTTTTACACATACATTATTTAAAAAAAAAATTTTGCCCTCGGCACATTGCGCTAAATTCTTCATACCTTATAAATATTACTTTTTTGCGCAGTGACGAGTGACAAAATTTTTTTTTTAAATAATGTACGTGTAAAACTTAATATTATTCGTCACAAAATTGGATATCAGAAATTTTGGGGCAAGAAAATGTTTTCGTCACTAGACTTTTACCTCGTAAAGAGGTTTTTTTTATGGGATATCAGAAATTTTCGAATAAGACATTAGATATTTTGAAAACTTCAATATTTTTTGACAGTATAACTTGTCAGCCTTGTTTATTGTTTGTACAGCAAAAACAAACAGTCTGGCAACACTGGTTCGTTTTACGAATCGCAAAATTTATCGGCACTCTCAAACTCTGGCTGCTATGACACTTTGTTGCTGCTGCCCTATTAAAATTCAAAGGAAAACGTATATCTTCAGTTAATAGGTTATATCTTCCAAACCTATCGATAAATTTTGTTGTGTCATATAAAAAAAAAGGAAATTTTACAAACTAAAATATATTGAAAATTAATAAAAATCGTTAGCGGCGTTTTCTCAAAAACCGCCAAAAATGTGGCAAAAAATACCTTATTTCACCTGCAGCAATTTTCCTGTGCTCTTAAGCAAAAAAGTGTACAGCTATGCTTAAAAGCCCTTCAAACTACCTTTTCAACGATATATAGATCACATCTGTAGCTTCTATCGTTTGGATGCTATAAGGGTTTCAATTTCAGCGGTTTTTAGCGATTTTCCGCTAAACTAGCGATTTTTCGAAAAAGTCGTAGAACAAACGTTTCTAGATTTTTGAGCGGGAACAAGTCCTCATTCAAACTTTTAAGCTAAACCATCGCTTTGATACAAACAAACAAACAAACAGACTGACTTTTCATCTCATTTTCGGAAGGCCCCTAAATATTTCAAAATTAATTATCTTTTGAACCATTAGTCAGATTTTGATGATCGAGGTGTCATTCGACGCGTATTTTTAATTAGAATAATACAAAATTCAAAAACAATTTAAAAAAGCTCCAACGGCCCCATTAGCTCCAATCATCCAAATTTTTCCCCTCCCACTTACACCTGTTTATCTCACGAGCCAGGTGAGTTTTCAAAAGTCTTAGTATGCACATTTGTAAGTCAAATTGATACCTTTCGATCGGTATATAACTCGACTATAATGATACAATTCAATATATCGGACAGTCATAGCAAATTTTCCATTTTTCCTGTGTATATATGCTAGCCGCCTTCGCACCCTTCGTGCTGCTTTCGTCACTATCGCGGACTGCCGTCCGCAGTGATATCTTCCAAACCAATCAACAAAAATGTATGCATGATAATCATCTACTAACAAATTAATTGCATTTAAAAAATAAAAAAAAAAGTTGTGTTCGTGCCAGAATTTGAACCCGGACCCCCAGTGTACATACTGCACATGTACATGCAGTAGTGTAAAGGTAAAAGGTCTATTCAGTAGATAGGTAATTTCTCGCCCAAACGAATTTTGACAGATATGTGTTATATGTCAAAAAACGCGGAAAGGAATTGTCTTTAACATATACTATATTAAAAAGTGATTTAAAACACAGATTTTTCTTTTTTCACCTGTAGATTTTTACCTGTGTTTCTCAGCAAAGTTTACAGCTATGCTTAAAAGCCCTTCGCAATACCTTTTCAACAATATAAAGATCACATCTGTAGCTTCTTTCGTTTGGATGCTATGGGGGTTTTAATTTTAGCGGTTTTTAGCGATTTCCCGCTAAACTAGCGATTTTTCGAATAAGTCGTAAAACAAACGTTTCTAAATTTTTTAACGGGAACAAGTCCTCATTCAAACTTTTAAGCTAAATCAACGATTTGATCCAAACAAACAGACAAACAAACAGACTGACTTTTCATCTCGTTTTGAGAAGGGCAATAAAAGTTTCAAAATTCATTATCTTTTGAACCAGTAATCGGATTTCGATGATCGAGGTGTCATTCGACGCGTATTTTTGATTAGAATAGTAAAAAATTCAAAAACAATTCAAAAAGGCTCCAACGGCCCCATTAGCTCCATTAATTTAAATTTTTCCCCTCCCACTTACACCTGTTTATCTCAAGATCCAGGTGAGTTTTCTTCTCTTAGTATGCACATTTGTAAGTTGAGCTTATACCTTTCGATCGGTATATAGCTCGACCTGATCGGACAGTCATAGCAAATTTTCCATTCTTCCTGTGTATATATGCTAGTCGCCTTCGCACCCTTCGTGCTGCTTTCGTCACTAGCGCGGACTGCCGTCCGCAGTGATGGAGACGTCAGTACTAGGCTTAAGTCTTGAGAGTTGTGAATCGCCATCAACAAGTTCCTCGCTCTAGTACGCTCTAGCCGAAAATATGTTTGCAAGGCCAAAACTCCATATAAAAAAAAGGGTTGCAAACATGCTCGAAATTATTTTGTAAGGCCATTTCTAAACCTATGTACGCTGTACCTAAATATGGGCAGCTCAGAAAATTTTCGGAAAATTTCGAAAATTTTTGAACAGAAATGGCGACCAACAAGCAGCAAAATTAAAGCCGAATTGAGATCTTTGAACACAAAGAGCGAATTAGACTGATTGAATAGATGCAACAGAGGCCAATATTGTGGGATTTGACCCACAAAAAACATTTTTATGGGATTTTTATAATTAAGAATTATTAATTTAATATTTAAGGGTATTAGTCGCTGCTTCTGCTCATATCCTGTCCATTTGAGCCATTTTCTCCTTTTTGTTGTTATCAATGTTATTTATTTGTATTGAGCTGACGAACAGTGTGACCACAGCAGCATAAAACCAACAATATCTCAACTTTTTAGTGATATTTGGTATTATGCTGTAACTCTGAAGTTTGTAAGGCCGGACTTCAAAACATCGAACATTTCGAGCGCCCAAAATGTTTTCAGCTAGAGCGTACTGTGCTTTAAGCTTAGTCCGGAGACTTAAAAATTTTCTGCTCGACGAGCCCGCTGTTGACGCATAGAGTTACCATTCAACTTTTTGTTATTTTTTCGTGTTGCATTCTCAACAATGTCTTTCTGCACGTTGACAGATAAAAATTTATCTCACGTCCCTACCCAGCTTATACCTAGAAAAACTTCAAGCAGCTCGATGTTCTTCGAGGCCAGTCGGCTGTTTGCAAATAGTACTGGACAACGCTAGTTCCTTATCTGGCAACTCCGTTTTTTTTCAGTCTGCAGATCGACTAGCGGAGATAAATGTCAAGATCTTCTTCACATTACGCCAGAGTTTTTTTTTCATATGTACAGTGGCTCGCAGCTTATTTCGTGCATGGGTAGAGTCAAACTTTAAGACCGATTAACTCCAAAACTATTGAAGATATCGACAAAATTTAAATGCAGTTCTTTTCAGTTGTCTTTGTTTATCAGTTTAGATATTTCACTGCTATTCTATTTCTCTAAATGGGCCTTAAAACGAACAAAAATTTAAGCAGTATATTTTTTTTTATGTCGCAGCTTATTTCGTGCAGGCACTTGGAGTGACTCAAAATTTTCAATTACAATTATAATGGCGCAGTTTCTCCTTCTATCATTTAGGACACGTTTTTTGCCAATTTAAATTTACATTTAATGGGTTTAATCACGTGGAAAACTTGAGTTTTGAGGTGAACTCAAAAATGAGCCCTGGTACAACGATCAGTGGAAAATCGGTCCTAACGAGAAAAAAATAATTAAATTCAGCGCAATATTGTTGAAATGATTTAAATATGCCCTAGTCCAATACATTCCGTACTCCAAGGGTTTCTTTGAACCAACTAAAAAGCAAGAAAAGAGCCAAAATTATCCCAAGTAAGTTGGGTAAGCCACTGAACCCGATTAGTTATAGGCCTGAAAATGAAAGCTAAACCAAAGTTATCGGTTCCAAAACTGAACTCGGTGTTTTTTAATATTGTGTGTGTATCATATTGACTTTTGCTTATAAGTACATATATTTTCTACAATTGAAAATTCAATTGATCTGAGCCGGTAGACAGAATCGATATACATACGAAATTTCAGGTCTCAAAATAATATAGGTTTTAAGATTTTACTCACGATTGAACTCTTTTGGATCCGTCCTCCCTTTCCCTTCAGTAAAAGTTTAACAAATTGTTTCAAATGTTTATTTCAAGAAACTATCAATTTGTTAAACAATGCACCATATGCTGCTATATCCAACATAACTGTTCAGTTGCTATAATCCATGAGTTATTGTCAGATTGATTAGAATGATCACAGTAAATGTAGGCCAAAGAATGAAAATTTATAATTCAAGTCTCCGCAAGCACCGCCACAGCAACCGGGCGCCGCAGTTGCACACGGGCCGCAGGGTCCATCACAGCTGGTTCGATAACAGCAATAGCTGCAATCGACAAGGCAGCACTGGACACAAGAAGTGTCCCTGTAGTAGCGACTATAACAGCACATGGTGAGCTATAATTCGGACTTTAATATAAATGCTTGAATTTATTTTAAATTCTTACCAGAGGAAATACCAAATAAAAACTGAGGGTTCTGATGAACACTCACAGTTCGAGCTTTATATTGAAACTGTAGCGTATTGTATATTTTTAGACATACGCGTCTAGTACGTTGAAAGCAAGGCTCACTTTGATAAAATTAAAACAGCAAATTTTCATATTAAAGCATAGTACGCAATCTCAAAAAAAGGCCTGGCGTAAGCCCAAACTCCATATAAAAAAAAAGCTGGCGTAAGGGGAAGAAGAAACTTGACATTTAGCTACGCTCGGCTGTCCGCAGACTCTAGAAAATAACAGAGCTGTTAAGTAAAGGAACGGAATGGGCAGCACTGTTTGAAACAGCTGACTGGCCCAGCGAAACATTGAACTGTTTAGAGTTTCGCTGGGTATATGGGAGATAAATGTCTGGTACACAAGTGGAAACGATGAAGAGTATTTGAATTTTGTCAATAACGACGACAATATTGGTAGATTATAATCAAGAATAAAATCTAAAATTGTTTTTATAGACATAAATTAGATAATTTTGTATTTTTTCATTAATATAGAGGGAGGACCTACGTAAAAAGTTCAAAAGCGATGGGTGCACCCAATTCATTGCCTATTCTCTCCTCTTTTTATGCAAATCAGTTCTGCATGTTCATATTTAAAATAAACCGCTGTTGACGCATAGAGTTACCACTCAACTTTTTGTTATCTTTCCGTGTTGTATTGGCAACACTGGGATTACGCTCGTAGACAGCTAAATATTGAGCAATTTACGCAGCGTAAAACTTATCTAGCTTGCGTACTAAGCTTTAAGCATATTACCCAGTAGCTGAAAATCCAGGTATCAACTCCATATAAAAAATGGGTTGCAAACTGGCTCGAATCTATTTATAAAAGCACAGTACGCTCTAGATGAAAATCATGTTTGAAAGGTATCAACTCCATTTAAAAAAAGGGTTGCAAACTGGCTCGAAACTATTTTGAAGGGCTATTTCTAAAGCTAGGTACTGACGTGAGATACATTTTTAGCGGCGTAAAGTGCTCAATCTTTCGCTGTCGACGAGCGTAAGGACAGTGTTGTCAACGCAACACAAAAAAAATAACATAAAATTTAATGGTAACTCTATGCGTCAGCTGTGCAAAACGAAAACAAACAAACAAATTATAACAAATAATTATTTAAAATGAATTGGGAAACAAAAAGGCGCACATTGGCAGCATCAAATCTTGCAATCGCAGGAGCGTTAGCCGTATATTATATAGTGAAGAAGAAGGAAGAGAATGCGGCAAAAGCTCGGAAGCACAAGCGTTCCAGAACTTGGGTTAACTCAGGAAAGGCGCATCATACCTTTCAAACATGATTTTCATCTAGAGCGTACTGTGCTTTTATAAATAGATTCACAAAATAGATTCGAGCCAGTTTGCAACCCATTTTTTATATGGAGTTGATACCTGGATTTTCAGCTACTGGGTAATATGCTTAAAGCTTAGTACGCAAGCTAGATAAATTTTACGCGGTGTGAAGTGCTCAATAATTAGCTGTCGACGAGCCAAAAGCAACACGGAAAACTAACAAAAAGTTGAGTGGTAACTCTATGCGTCAACAGCGGTTTTTTTTAAATATGAACATGCAGAGCTGATTTGGATAAAAGAGGAGAGAATAGGCAATGAAAAATGCAAATTAAAGTTAATAATTGTGTGCACCCATCGATTTTGAACTTCTAATAAGGATTCACCATGTGTGTTAATTAAAAAAATACAAAAATATCTATAAAAACCATTTTAGCTTTCGTTCTTGCTTATAATATACCAATATTGTCATCGTTATTGACCAAATTCAAGTAGTCTTCATAGTTTTCACTTGTGTGCCAGACATTTATCTCCAGTATACCCAGCGAAACTCTAAACAGTTTGATGTTTCGCTGGGCCAGTCAGCTGTTTCAAACAGTGTTCCTTTACTTAACAGCTCTGTTATTTTCTAGAGTCTGCGGACAGCCGAGCGTAGCTAAATGTCTTCTTCTTTCCCTTACGCCAGCGTTTTTTTTATATGGAGTTTGGGTTTACGCCAGGCCTTTTTTTGAGTTTGCGTACTATGCTTAAATATTGAGCACTTTACGCCGCTTAAAATGTAGTTAGCTTGCGTACTAAGCTTCTGCGGACACCCGAGCGGAGCTAAAAGTCAAGTTCTTCTTCTTCACCTTACGCCAGCTTTTTTTTTTATATGGAGTTTGGGCTTACGCCAGGCCTTTTTTTGAGTTTGCGTACTATGCTTTAAATCGTAACAGTCGCCTTTGACTTTTTACCAGTTCCAAAAGGAACAACTCAACGGTTGCGTTCACAAATAATTGAACATGTTGAATAGCTCAGTTCTCTTGAGCTTGTTCAGCTCAAAAGAGCCACAAAGAACAGTAGTTTATAAGCAACAACAAGTGGACGCAAATTTTATAATTTGATAAAATACATAAACAATGTCTGGAATGCAATTCCCTGTGGATGTGAGTTGCATAAAGGAGGAGGACGATGCGGGAGAGGAAGAGGACAAATGGGACAGCAACAAAGTAAAGCGCATTAAAATTGAGCACATGGAGGAAACAAACAATCCATTATTGCAAACCGAGATTGAAATTGGGCCCATTAAAATTGAGGAAAATTCGTACAATAACATCAATATGGGAGGCACAGAGTTGATGCCTGTGGATAAGACACCAGAGAAAGGTAATAATATAGTAATATATAAAAATATCTCAAGCCATTCAGTAAAACATTTATTCGTACACCCGAATTGTTGATAAATAGAGTACATGCTCATATACATACATACATACAGTTGTCACACAAATGTGTGGAAAATAATAAGAACAATTAGGGTATTCAGAAGCTATGGTATTTGTTTTATATCCCTCAAGTTCTGGGCACTAGTTCGTAGATGGTGAAATCACTACTTACTAGGAAAACACACATTACCAACTCTAAGCAATGCGTACAAAAAGGTACTTACATGGATACATTCATACACTTGCACTGTCCGGTATCAAAGCCTGTGAATAGGTGCAAAAGAAGAACCAAAATCAACTTTGTACTTGTGATACCGGGTACTAGCGATGGGCATGGGCCTCCTTTTTAAGGTTCGGCCCGGCCCGGCCCCGAAATTAATCATTAAGCCCGTTCTAGGCCCGGTCCGGTCAAATTTTCAAAAAGCCCGGCTCAGCCCGATATTACTATATTACAGCTTCTTTTTTTTAATTTATTTCTTTTTCCAAATTTTTTCTAAGTCTATCAAAATTTATAGCTTACATATTTTTATGTAATCAAATTTGCTTGTCTATTATAGAGCTTGTGAAATAAATATTTCCCGATGTAGAAAAATGCGCTCACTCGTTGCCCGGCTTTTTGGAAAGTCTTAAACTTGTCTTCCAATGCTTGCAATAACTTAAGCTCAAATGTTAAAATTGGTGTTTCACAAGCAACAAATGTGACCAAGTATTGTTCTATTTCTATATCAATTAAATTTGTTATAGTTTTCTCTTTTTAGATCTAGATACTGAGAAAATACATGTTTTTTTGAAAAGTACAATTATTTTCTAGAGATCCTAGTACCATAAGCTCATTATTTGTTCGAAGAGCATTGCTTTAATCGTGCATAGTACATTCTCTTTTTTTGTCTTCTGAAACAACTTTTTATCAATCGATATAAAAGTATGTGTTAAATCGTGACTTTTCGGGCCTACCTAACACTTGGCTTAGGCCCGAGCCCGCACGAAAAAGCCCGTTTCCCATTTTTATGCACGGTTTTTTTTTTGAAGAGGCCCGCGGAATACGAACCCGAACAGGCCCGTGTCCATCTCTACCGGGTACCATTCAAATTGATTTGTTCGGACATTAAAATAATATAACATAAATTCTTGGTTATGTTATTTTTTAGACTATAACTAAGAAACATGAATTTGTTTATCTTATCACAGTGTAAGGAAATATTGCCTCTCTTCTCAGATATTAAAAGTGTGGCATGAGAGAAAGCCCTTTCAGAAGACGCCCTAGTCACTGAAAGGAAATTCTGCAGCTAACCTTGAATTGATGGGGTAAAATAAGGGGCGAGAGCAAAAATTTAAAAAACTAGAGCACCTTTTGTAAGTTGTGCTTATTCTTGAAAGAACCAAAGCAATTCTAAAGTACTACTGTATTTTATTTATTCCTTTGTTTTTGCTGTCATTTCATGGAACTCGTCGTATTTTCGTTTGCTGGTGCTCGTTACACGAAGCAAATCAAAAACAAACACATTTTGAGTTTGCATTTGGTTTTGTTCGTTTGAAGCAAATTTTAAGGTAGCAATCAAAACGATATTTAGAGTATTTTGGAAGTAGGCCCCAACGAATGTATTCGTGCAAGATTCTAGTACATTTCGCTCATTTATTAGAAGACTGACAACAAGATTTTTGAGTTAATGATGTAGAAATGTTCATTATTTAATAATTTATGTTGTAATAATCATTTTGTGACATCATTTGAGAAAATGTAACGCTGTTTTAAAGTAGATTAGTTGCAAGTATACTGTTTTATTTAGAGATGTCTGTGTTGCTGAAATATTTTTCTTGATTCAAACTAGATGTAGTAAAACCAGGGACTGCAAATAAGAGTTAAGAATGCTTATTTCAACTAAAAAAATCAATGTGAAGTAAAATGCTACAGTTAAATGGTAGACACCAAAATTCCTACTTCAGTCGGGACTATCGATATCAGCCAACAACTTCTATTTTCAATTTATTAAATATAAAACAAATTTAATTCTTATTTAAAAAGTAAAAAATAATCGTTAATATTCATTTTTTTAATAAAAGTTGAGAAATAACACTTATTTCTAATTTTTTCAATACAAATAAAGAATAAGAGCTATTTTGATTTTTATTTTAAAAGTTACAAATAAGAGTTATTCCGTTACTTTTATTTTAAAAATCAAAAATAAAATTTCATCAAAGCGTTCACCAGAAGCCCATCAAAAATTTTTTTGATTTCTGATACATGATTACTGATCGATTAGTTCTGGTGAACACGGCCATTAACTCTCTCATTTATCAAAAAAAGAAGATATTGGCGATAAAAATTATAAATTCAATATCAAAACAAGCCTCAGTGTGGCCTTAGTTCGTTAGATACTATGTCCATCAAGTTAGCTAAACATTTTCGAAAAAAACAACTTTTAAGGGATGGATAATTGCCGTTAATTATCCGTAAATTATTCGTGAAAAAATTAATTTTGCCGCTCTTTTATTTTAAAAAAAAAAACCAATGTTCTGCTAACTTGATATCAAGTTAGCAAAACACTCCCACAATTTTGAGAATTTTTGAAAACTTTTTATAGTGGAATTTGCCGTTAATTATCCGTAATTTATTCGTGAAAAAAATTAATTTTGCCGCTCTTTTATTTTAAAAAAAAAACCAATGTTCTGCTAACTTGATATCAAGTTAGCAAGACACTCCCACAATTTTGAGAATTTTTGAAAACTTTTTATAGTGGAATTTGCCGTTAATTATCCGTAATTTATTCGTGCAAAAACTAATTTTGTCGCTCATTTATTTAAAAAAAAAATAGTGTTCTCATGTTTCAAGTCCAATCGATCGTTGCTGTAATTTTAACATTGGACTGTTATGTTAACATTTCTGGTATGTAACATAACAGCTGAATATACAGTCAAACTTCCTTAACTCGAATCACCATTAGGCTGCAAATAGAGTGCGCGCTGAGACGAAGATGAAGACGAAGACGAAGCGGAAGACGAATTGCTTGCGTTGCGAGTAAGCTAATAGGTGTACATAGTGCAAGACGAATTAGCTGCGTTTTTGTTATATTAGTCGCAATGGATTTGTCATCAGTTTATGAGCTGATGTTACACGAAAGTTTGTTTTTCAAATCAATATGCTTAGTAAAATATAAAAAGAAAATTCATTCCATTAATTTAGAAAGATTTTTTATTTTTTTCATTTTAAATAGCCGCTGCAATCAGTTCCTCGTTGTTTTTAGACATTTTCACAATGTCTGCGCCAAATGTCCACCAAAATACAAATTACAACTAAATTTTAATACATTCGGCGCCTTGACAAAACAAAAATACAAAAACAACGGCTAAACAGCAAGCGATTCATCTTCAAATTCGGTACTGCACCGTTTCACGCTTTTTGCTTGCGTTTCGTCTTCATCTTCGTCTTCGTCTTCGCGTGCACTCTGAACATATTCGAGCGAATTCATATAAATCCTTCTGCACAGTTTTTCGTCTTCAGCTTCGTCTTCGGCTTCATCTTCGTCTCAGCGCGCACTCTGTTTGCAGCCTTATCCAAGAAAAAAGTTCGAGTTATGGAGACTTCAAGTTAGGGAATTTTTTTTTTTAATTTTTTAAAAGAAACTACAATTTCATTCATTCATAAATACATTTTAAATTGCTAACTTTTCTTGTTATTTTCAACAAAAACTGATTCCAGTTTGTTCAAAACCTACCATATTCTCCAAAATTTTCGTTCTTTTGCTGTATCCAGAAGAAGTTCCCGAATCAAATGACATCATTACAAATTTTCTATTTTTTAAAATTATAAAAACTCTTATTTTGCTGAGATACCACATTTTTCAGCCACTTTCGAATTCCTTAACTAAAAAGTTTGAATATTTTATAATTTAATTTAATAATTTAAATAATCTTGCGCTGCTACGCTAACAAAGAAGTACATAAAGTACGTCTTTCCTAAAGCTAATTTACCAACCTATGTAATTGTTGATGCAATATTCTATCATGTTCTATCACCATATGTTAATGAACATCAATATTACATATCCAAACGAGCCGGTAACAAAAGCATAAAATAGAAACGAAAAAAAAATTCAAACTTTCTTGAGGATTTTCCCGAAAAATTCGACTTACAGAAGCACGGGCCAATATTTTTGTTCGAGCTATGGAGAAATTCGACTTACGGAAGTTCGAGTTACGGAAGCAGAATTGTATGAAATTTGCCCAGTAAACGCTATTGCCACTCGATTTTGTTCGAGTTAGAGAAAATTCGAGTTAGGGAAGTTCGACTGTATTTATGTGTTAGTAAAATAAAAAATTAAAAAATTTGAACATTTGTGAAAATTAATTAATTCCACAAAAACGGGTTATGTTAAATACCAGAAATGTTAACAAAACACTCCAATGTTAAAATAACAGCGATCGATTTGACTTGAAACATGAGAATATTAGTTTTATTTTTTAAATAAATGAGCGACAAAATTAGTTTTTGCACGAATAAATTACGGATAATTAACGGCAAATTCCACTATAAAAAGTTTTCAAAAATTCTCAAAATTGTGGGAGTGTCTTGCTAACTTGATATCAAGTTAGCAGAACATTGTTTTTTTTTTTAAAATAAAAGAGCGGCAAAATTAATTTTTTCACGAATAATTTACGGATAATTAACGCCAAATTATCCATCCCCTAAAAGTTGTTTTTTCCGAAAATGTTTAGCTGACTTGATGCACATTTAGATACTTTAAACAGTCTGGCGACCTTCTCTATTTATAACTTTGTCACAAATACGATGAATTTTTTATACATACCCCAGAGCATGTTTAGTTTGATAAAATTGTTTCTGTGTTTGTTGAAATGACGTCTAATATCACTTTATCATGTAACACAATTATCATAGCTTCTGAATACCATAAATGCATTTCTTAGGTGTGCTTAAAATGTCAGAATGCGAAGGAAAGAGCTCTTCATCGTATTCGGAGGATTCAGATGACTCTGTAAATGATTTAACATTCCGACCAGGCTCTACGAAGGATGATGGTGACGACAGCGATGGAGAAAATGTAAAGCATTCAGTCGCACTAGCCAACAATGTATTAGAGCCTGACCAAAAAGGTGAGCACGGCAAACATAAAGCACTTGATACAAAAAAACGCTGGAGTTAAGGAATTAATAGAGAAGATCCCAAAAATTAAGAGCAAACACTCCGAAAACTTTTATTGAAGGAAGCAAAAATATAACAAGCATTTATAGAGACTACTTAGTATTGTGTAAGGGGAAAAATTAGCCATTCTGCATCAGTGATGCCAAACATTTTCTGAAAAAAAAGACAAAACTACCAAAAAAAAAAGAAGGGAAAAAAAGCTAAAAAGCAAAAAAATTTGACAAAAACAGGCCAAATTTTGTTTTTTTACTTTTTTTTATTTAATTTAATAGCTTTAAGGCCTCTTCAATGATTTTTTCGTCTTCATTTTCTTTGTTTTCATTGTACGTCGCCATGGTGCCTATAAACTTAAGGTATTTCTCAGGCAAGTTGTACGAATGGCAACACGATTTGTGCCGACGCAATCCGAATCTGCAGAAGATAAAATATGCATATGCATATAATTGAAAAATTGATAAATATAATATATACATTTACCTAATTGTTAAAATAGCATTTAACGTCTCTATTTCAAGACGGTTCCTTAGATTAGTTTTATTCAAACTAACTTGACTAAAAACCCTCTCTACTGCAGCGTTTGACCAAGGCAACGATAAAAGATGATGAGTCATCACGGCTAATCCAGTTTTTAAAATCTGGCTGCTGTAGCCAGCAATCGCGAAATTGTTGTTTATAAATTTCTTTGGGCATTTTCTCACAATTATAAACGAGCAACCGCGCTTTGCTCAACTTTCGATTGCAAAGAATATTGAAATCAACACACAAAAAGGGATGCCACATTGTCTTTAGAAGATTAATTTGAAGAAACATAAAAGAAATTTAAAGAATACTAACATGGTCAATTGAAACTAAAAAAAGGGCAGATTTTCGGATAGAAGCTGTTTGAGATTTTTCTCGGCTAAAGCCGTTAAAAACCAGACAAATCTATCCGAAAAACAGCCAATTTGGCATCACTGAAAAAAAGAAAGACAAAGAAATTACAAACGCTGTTCAATTCAACAATTCAAATTTAAATGTTTTTAATTTCACTAAAATAATTGTCATTGCTATGTTTGGGAAAAAGCCAAGGAAAATCGCGGTGTAAATGAAAATTATAAAGCTGAATTAATATTTTATTCAGATAACTGAGCCGGACAGCAAAGTATTAAATTTATTTTTGCTTTGTATTTATACGCCGTGAGCTTTTTGTTTATAAAATCCATAACCCACGAATATCTTTTTAAAGGTCGTATACAAAATGAATCTCTCTAATCGAGAGGTAAACAAAACCAATCATTTGTTTCGATAATTATATCTGCTAGAAAAACTGGATGTCTATTCTTTGTAAACGAGCTTTGCTTCGAATATTTCTTTGATTAAAAAGTTCTAGCAAATCCGATTCATCTGCTGTTGTGAAAAAAAGAACAGGCAGACCAAAATCAAAAAAAGTTCCTCCACCAGTTATAGTTACGGCCGGTTCACCGGTTAATCTAGAACCCACAGGGGACAGTACACCAGCTGTTCCGCCTCTGGTTTCTAGACCTCTGGTGGGGATTCCGCCAATGAAGCAGATATTTGTTTCCAGGCTCGCCCCTGATTCTACATCTGAAGATGTGATGGCCTATATTCAGGCCAAAATAAGCGATGCCACTATCAAGGTGGAGAAATTTAAGTTTTCTTATGACAGGCAAGTTGCATCTTTCAAGATCAACGTACCCCCAGAACATTTTGCCACCACATCCTCACCAAGCTTTTGGCCGGAGTATTTGGTGGTAAAAGAGTATAAGCCCAAAATTAAAAATCGGAATCCGATTAGGCTTCCCCCCAAAGACCCTGTGCAAAATATTACAGTAGCTACCTCGTCTTCTTCTTCTTCTTCTTCCTCAAAAAACTAATATCTTCCCTTTTGTTAGCTTATCAGAATGTTCGTGGCTTGCGTAGTAAGATTAACAAACTCTACGTTGACAGTCTTACTTTCCCATTTCATGTTGTTGTGTTCACTGAAACCTGGTTAAAACCGGATATTCTCGATTCGGAAATCTTTTCAGGGAAGTATACAACGTATCGGCTTGATCGTCCGTCCCAAAGAGGTGGTGGGGTTCTAATTGCTGTAGACTCCAACCTCTCTTCAGAAGAAATACTTTCCGTTAGTCTGATTGACATTGAATTTATTTCTATTAAAATATGTTTCCGTGGCGTATTTTTATACGTTACATGCTCGTACATTTCTCCATCTTCAGATATATCCGTTTATCATAATCATTTATCCGCTATTCAATCCGTCAATAATCTTCTTTCTGACAAAGACCACCTCATAGTTCTTGGAGATTTTAATTTGCCAAGAACAACGTGGTTACAGAATAATGAGTCGAATTCTTTAACCCCAACGACTGAACATGGCTTTATCGATGGATTATTTGACATATCTTTGTGCCAAATAAACCATGTTAAAAATTCGTTAAGCCGGCAGCTAGACTTATGTTTTGTTTGTGATCCGGCTAGTGTAGTCCTGTCAAGAACTGAACCTCTCACATATCCTGAAGATCCCTATCATCCAACATTAGAATTGGTGATCGACCTTGGCACATCAGTAACTAATTTTCTTTCTACGCCAACTGTTCGAGTTCGCCAGTTTCGCAAAGCTGACTTTTCGAAATTGAACGAGCTTCTTAGCCAATCTGAATGGTCCGATTTATATATCTGTACTGATTTGAGCATCGCCATCAAACTATTTTATAATAGATTGAACTCGTGTTTTGATGCCTGCATTCCTTCAGCTTATCCGACCAGGTCTAATAAACCTCCATGGTTTTCTAAACAACTTTCTCACTTAAAGAACTTGAAATCCAGACTTTATAAAAAGTTTAAGGATTCAGGTTCTTCTTCTGTATTTTCTCGCTATTTAATTGCTCGGGCCAACTTCACCGAGTTAAACGCTACATGTTATAGAAATTATCTATCTCGCTGTAGGGTACGACTCACGAAAGACCCTAGGCAGTTCTTTAATTTTGTCAACACTAAGCGTAAGTCATCCTCCTATCCATCTTCTCTATCCTATGAAAATTCGAAGGCATACACAGATCAGGCGATCGCCGATCTTTTTGCAACGTTTTTTCAAACTACTTACTCTTCGTCTAACTATTCTTTTGAATCTTATCCTTTTGATATGCCTCGATCGAACTGTATTTTCAGTCCCTTAATTAGTGAGGAGTCGCTGATTCGTGATCTTGAGATGGTTAAGCCGGTGTTTTCACCTGGTCCGGATGGTGTTCCTGGTTGCGTACTTCGGTATGGAGCCAGAGCGCTATGTGGACCCCTGCTGAAGCTATTTTCTCTGTCATTAGATTCTGCGATTTTTCCCTCTATTTGGAAGGAGTCATTCATTATTCCTCTGCACAAAAAGGGAAGTAAGTCTGACGCCAAAAACTATAGGGGAATCTCTAAGTTGTCCGCTATTCCTAAAGTTTTTGAGAAGATTTTAACCAGTCATTTACAGCACTTGTGTTGTTCAATTATCTCTCCCTACCAGCATGGATTTGTCAAACGTAGATCCACTACTACTAATCTTCTAGAACTTTCGTCGTTTGTTATCCGCGGCTTCCGTAATAACAAACAAACTGATGTCATTTATACCGATTTTAGTAAAGCTTTTGACTCAGTCAATCATTCTCTTTTATTACATAAGCTTGACATAATTGGTTTTCCGACCACCCTTATTCGCTGGATTTCAAGCTATTTGAAACACAGAACTCAAAAAGTTCTGTTTAATAACTTTTTTTCTAAGTCATTCCGGGTTACCTCTGGAGTTCCCCAAGGTAGTCATCTCGGTCCTTTGCTTTTCACACTGTTTATAAATGATCTACCAACAGTTTTAACACACTCTCGTGTACTTATGTCTGCCGATGATGTTAAAATTTGTCTGCAATATAAAGATTGGCCATGCCATATCAAATTGCAGGAAGATCTTGCCTCTTTTCAATCATGGTGCCGTGTGAATCTTTTAAATTTAAACTGTTCTAAATGTAACGTAATGACTTTTTACCGCACTAACCCTTATTTGGCGTCATACTCACTGTATGGTGGTCCTCTTGATAGGATTACTGCTGTTAATGATCTAGGTATCCTCTTAGATCACAAGCTTAAATTTTCCGACCATATATCCAAGATGGTCAATAAAGCTATGTCAGTTCTGGGTTTTATAAAGAGGTGGTCGAAGGAATTCGATGACCCCTATATAACTAAGACTCTTTACATATATTTAGTCCGTCCAATTTTGGAGTACGGTTCATGTGTCTGGTGTCCTCAGTATACTGTGCACCAAAGTCGCATTGAATCGGTACAAAAAAACTTTCTTCTCTTTGCACTACGTGGCCTTAATTTGAATAGGGACGTGAGACTGCCTTCGTACTCTAGTAGACTTTTATTAATAGACCTTCCTTCTTTATCAAATCGTAGAATTATGCTTGGTGTTATTTTTATGTGTAAGCTTATTGGTGGTGACATTGATTCTACCGAATTAATTTCAAAACTCAACTTTTCTGTTCCTCGTAGAGTAGTATCTAGAAACTTTATTCCTATTTCTCTTCTTATCTGTAGAAGTAATTATGCATTGCATGAACCTTTTAGAATGTTGTGTTCGGAATACAAAAGACTTTTTTATATTGTTTCCGAAGCTAACTCCATTTCAAATCTAACAACTTTGCCACTAACCCATTTAGCTAATAATTAGTTTAGTATTTTTTAGTACTTTAATTCTATATCCGTTTTCATATTTTATGTCCGTAACTGTCTATCTTCTTTCTCTCTTCGCGACCTTTTAATTTGCATGCCGTTCATTTCGTTTCCGTCCGCCCGCGAACCCGTCTTCTGATCCTCGCGTAACAAGCTAAGGCTTGGTGTCGCTTAGACCACTTGAACGTACATACATAGTACGTCAACGCCCAACGAATGACATCGGTCCACTGAATATGTCAGAGCTCAAACTCTAACAAGTAAGAATTCTCAAAATTCATCACGAATCCCCCAGCTCAGTATTTAATAAAACCTCATACATTGAGAAGGCACGATTAAGTTATCTCATCTAAAATTTCATCTTTCTACGCTTAGCCGTTTGGCCTACACGTTGATTCTCAGTCAGTAAAGTCAGTCAGGACAAAGAGTTTTATATAAAGGGTGATTTTTTAAGAGCTATAGGAAAGTTTTTTAAAAAAAAACACAAAATTCAGAAAAATGCAATTTCAAAAATGAAATCTTTATTTGAATCGATAGTACGGTCCATATAATTTAATGTTTGAAGATTATTTCATGCAAATGTTGACCGTGACTGCGCCTCAAATGGTCCATCCGCTTAGTCCAATTTTGGCATACTCTTTCCAACATTTCGGCCGGTATCTCACGAATAAATGCTTCAATGTTGTCTTCCAATGCGTTAATTGAAGCGGGCCTGTCTGTATAGACATGAGCTTTAACATAGCCCCACAAAAAATAGTCTAAAGGCGTTAAATCGCACGATCTAGGCGGCCAATTGACCGGTCGCCAACGTGAAATAAAATGTTCACCCACGTGCTGTGTGGCATGTGGAACCGTCTTGCTGAAACCACATGTAAGCCTTCTAGCTCTTCCATTTGGGGCAAAAAAAAGTTTGTAATCATTCCGAATAACCGCCTCAGAAGGTCGACTAAACTGGTCATAAAATGGAAAAAAATGCAAAATGCAATTTCTTAACCGAGCATGAATTTTAATAATAAAATTCAATAATTTGCAAGCGTTGTACGTTTGTAAAACGATTCATGGTTAAATTATAGACCAAACTGAAGATGTTTGACAGTGAAACAAAACACGAAACGTGCGTGAGCTGTTTAAACCAGTGTTGCTAAAATGATAATAGCTAAAAAATCACCCTTTACTTACCAGGGGGCTCCGCCCCCTGCTCGCTTCGCTCGGTAAAGGTTAATTTGCATCCGATTGTTCCTATGGCAGCTATATGATATAATAACCCGACTTTGACCAAATTTTGTCAGGTAGTAAGAGACATTCCAAAACATAGAATCTGTGAGTTTAGTTGAGATATCTTAAGAAACAAAAAAGCTTTTCATACTATAGGTTATTTTTCATCCGATTGTTCCTATGGCAGCTATATGATATAGTGATCGGACATTGACCAAATTTTGTCAGAATGTAAGAGACAGTCCCAAACATACAATCTGTGAGTTTGGTTGAGATATCTTAAGAAACAAAAAAGTTTTTTATATTAAAGGTTATTCTGCATCCGATTGTTCCTATGGCAGCTATATGATAAAGTAATCCGACTTTGACCAAATGTTGGCAGAATGTGAGTTTGTTTCTGTGAGTTTGGTTGAGATATCTTAAGAAACAAAAAAGTTTTTCATACTAAGCAATTCTGTGACCTTTGACCTTGATTTTGACCCATGATTTTGACGGTGAAATTATCTCACCTATGTTGTGTGAAAATTTCAGCTTTCTATATTTTACCGTTTGGGCTGCACGTTGATTCTCAGTCAGTGAGTCAGTCAGGACAAAGAGTTTTATATATAATATAGATATAGATATATATAGATATAGATATAGATATATATAGATATAGATATATATAGATATAGATATAATAGCTCGTTTTCTGGAAGACAGGCGACACTTGAAAACTTTAAATGCGCTTATCTCGAAATGGCATTTTCTGAGATATGCAACCCTTCTAGAAAATAAACGATATGTATACAAAAGTCGTCATATTTGTGAGAAAGTGATAAATAGGGAACGGTTGCTAGACTGTTAAAAGTATCGGTAAGAAGCTCTGTTGGTTGTCATTTTGCGAGTTTATCTAACGAAATAAGGTCACACTGAGCAGTAATTGTTATTAAAAGTAAGTAATCTTTCTTGTAAATTAATTTTCAATGATTAAATTGATTTTCTTTACAGTGACAGAAGCATTAAAAAAGACAAGAGTAAGAGAGGGTGGCACCAAACGCTGGAGCGACAAGGAAATAAAGAGAATGCTTGCGTATATTCAATCGCATAAAAATTTTGAGGTAAGGTTGTACATAAAAACGTATGTTTATCTATACATATGTTTAAATTACAGAAACCAACGGCCAGGCTGTACTATTCGAAGCTGCTCGAGGAAACCAAGATAAATGCCAATTGGCATTTGGCAAGACTCAAAATGCGTCACCTAAAGGCTATAATTTTAAAGGCCAATGAGCTTCTTGAATCCACAGGCGCTGGTTTTAAAAATGACTTTCTCACAGTACAGGGTGAGTTGTACTATGTTTATTCTACATTATCAATGCACACAAATGATTAATTTCAGAAAAGATAAAGAAGATATGTCCCCACTACGACATGCTATCCGATATATTCATTGGTTCAAGGGAAGAAGAGCATATTTTTGATTCGGATACGGATGCCAGTTTGGCCCCCTTTCAATTAGCTGCCGAGTTAAATGAATCGAAAGTTACTGATGACAGTACTTTCGAATCCGAGCCACCAAAGTTAAAGAAACGTCGAGTGCACAGTTCAGCGGAGAAGCCTCACAATTTAGAAGAACAAATGATGGCTCTGCGTCGTGAACAGCTACACCATGAACGGGAAAAGCAAGATCGAAACGTGAGACTAGAAGAGAAAAGATTAAGTTTGGAGGGGGAGAATCTGACGTTGGAGAAAAAAAGAATTGAGCTTGAGCAAGAACAAATTCAAAACGATTTTATATTAAAAAAGTTGCAGTTGGAAAAAGAGGAAAGAATACAGAAATTCGAAATCGAACTTAAATATAAATATAAAAATTCTTAAATGTAATAATCAACAAAAGTAAATAAATTTAAAAAAAATACAAAATTTATTTTAAATTATTCATTGTAGAATTGGCAATAGCTTGCTGGTTTGATGCCATCCATATCTTCTTTCTCATCCAGAAGCAAACAATGTCTCGAATGTTAATTCGCATCTATTTAAGGCTCGCAAACTTTTCTGTTAGCAAACCAAAACAATTTCCTACTCTCACGCGATATCTTTTTCGCGATACGAATCGCGAAATCGTCGTTCCAAGGATAAAAATTATGTTTAAAGGACATTTCGTCCTTTGGTTTCTTGGTGAACACATCTTAGAATTCACCATAAATTAGGAAAATGGGTTACCATTTTTCGGGAAAAAAATCGATGCACTCTAATGTACACACACATATCCCAAAACAATTATCTCTTATAATAGCAACTTTTTTGTATTAAGTCAAAAATCCGGTCTGCTAAACAATATGAACAAAGAGACAAAAGAACGGAATGTCGTTCCGTACATTAGTTTTAAAAATGTATGAGTATGCACTAAGTGGCAAACACATTTTAATGTGGGGTTAAGAAATCAGTTAATTAAATTAAACGCAGGAATAAAATTGCCAAGCATTAAGCAATTACAGTTGTTCGATTACAATTTAGGGTATCAAAATAAGAATACTACAATCATTATTGAATAAATGAATGAATTAATATATAGTAATATATTAATATATAGTAATGAATTAATATATAGTTATTATCTAGCAAATGTAACGATCTCCTCAAACAGTTGGAAATGTGCCAATTTTTCCGGTCGCTAGGAAAAAGTATGCCGAGAGTTTCTTGGCGACTTTTGTTCTGAGTTGGACGAAGTTTCTGTACAACTTTAAGCTATTGTGTGTGATGATTCTTAAAAACTTTCATCAACCATTTCCTCCTTTATATTTGTCCGATCTTGTTACGATTTAGTAGGATGATAGGTAATAATAGTAGTTAACATTAATTACTATAAAAATCCTAATATCTTGAAAACAGTGCGTTTGGTGACTTTCGCGATTTACGGAGGCGGAAAGGGGCGTGTCAAAATTTTGAACCAAACTTGATCAGCGTGGGAAGAAGACTGTGTGCCAAATGTGGTTGCTCTAGCACTTATAGTCTCTGCGACTTAGGCCCCCAGACAGACGGACGGACGGACATGGCTATATCTACTCGTCTGTTGATGTTGATCAAGAATATATATACTTTATAGGGTCGGAGATGCTTCCTTCTCCGTGTTACATACATTGTAACGAATACAATGTCCCCTTTTACTTATTTTTTAAGTAACGGGTATAAAAAGGTTTGCAAACTGGCTCGAAATTATTTCGTAAGGCTATTTCTAATACATTGTATTTAGTACCTAAATTTGGGATGCTCTGAAAATTTACTGGCGTTTTACAAAACTTTTTGGTAAAGAGTTGGTAGTTTTATTTTGACCTTTCAAATGTTTCAACTAGTCGAAATATTTTTGAACAGAAATGGCGACCAACAAGCAGCAAATTTGAATTGAGCTCTTCGAACACGAAGACTGAATTAGACTGATTGAAGAGGTGCAACAGAGGCCAATATTGTTGGACACACAAGACACATTTTGATGAAATTTTTATAATTAAAAATTTGTAAATTAATATTTAGGGTATTAGTCGCTGCTACTGCTCTTATCCTGTCCATTTGATCAATTTTCTCACTTTTATTATTTGCAATTTTTTTTACTATTTGTTTGTTGTGCACAGCTGATGCACCAGTGTGACCACTCAACTTGTCAGAGATTTTTGGCGCTATGCTGTCACACTGAAGTTTGCAAGCTAGACACCAAAATATTGAACATTTTGAGCGCTCAAAATATTTTTAGCTACTGGATACTATGCTTTAAAAAAAAATGTCTCACATAAATTAATATCTTTGCGCAGCCATTTTTCGAAGGAGTTTGTAAGCCAACCGCGAGCATCAAATGAATTGCCGCATTTGAAAGCGATCGAGTTCCGCCAATTTTTGTTATATACTGACATTGTTCCTTTGCAAGACGAAGTTGGTGATGACCAGTACTTTGTATTTTTATTGTTAAATCGTGCTACAGATTACTTTTTAATACACAGCAGCGCGATGAGAATTTGGTAACTTCACAACGAATGTTAAATCTATTTGTTGAGAATTTTTCAAAGATTTTCGGAGATGACAGTGTATATCATACAGGCCTGTTCCGGTTTTCACTTGTTTTTTGCGATTTTCAATTCGCAAGATTTTACCGAATTTCCCTTAAAATTCCTTTACATTTCCTGCGAATTGCCCTCCGAATTTCCCTCCCACATTGTGTTTTTAATTTTCAGCAGAACAGTGCTGGAAAATGTTCTGAGCGAATCAGACATTTGCGTCAAAAGAATTTTCGTCTGTCAAAATGTGTAATTAATTCATCAAAAATTTATTTAATCATAAGTGGAATCATTTTTCCAAGGTAAAACCTACTTTTGTTAAACCTTTTGAAGTTTTGAAAGTGCGGGTTGATTTCAGTGTTGAGAAATGTCTTTTTGCAGAGTTGTCAATTGCAACATTTTTGCATTAAACTACAAACAGTTTTGTCCAAGCTTTCATTTAAAAAACAAGAATTGAATTCATTAATTTACGCAATACTTTAAAATACTTAAATTGTTGTTTAAAATAAGTACCAGTATATTTTTTAATTTCTTCACATACAAGGGCGGCTCTAATAAAGTTGCCATTCACTTTCACAAATACTTGCGGAAACTATAACAGGTCGAGGCAAATCCGACAAAAATGTTAGGTTAGAGTCTTATCGATTTTCAGGTATGATGAAATAAAAATTATTTAAAAATCAAATAAATAATTTTTTGTTTATCTGATGATGTTGCATTATTCTTAAAACATTGGAGTATTTTATAAATATTTTGTTTTCACTTTAATTTTATGCTAAGCATGCCAAAATTATCGATTTTTCCCTTCCGAATCACTGCGGACGGCAGTCCGCGCTAGTGACGAAAGCAGCACGAAGGGTGCAAAGGCGACTATCACTGCGGACGGCAGTCCGCGCTAGTGACGAAAGCAGCACGAAGGGTGCAAAGGCGACTAGCATATATACACAGGAAGAATGGAAAGTTTGCTATGACTGTCCGATCAGGTCGAATTATTGGGTTGACCGGAAAGAAACCGGTTATTTTGCATGCAGACGGCGTTGATAATTTGTTTGACCCGCTTGTGACTATTTAATTGTATTTTTTCTTTTGTCAGTTATTAGCTATCACTTTTAGCTTGCTTTAGAAAAAAAGTGCGCGTGCATACTAAGACTTTTTGAAATTGCAATTGCAAAAATTTCTGCTATCTCCATAAAAAAACCTCTTTACGAGGTAAAAGTCTAGTGACGAAAACATTTCCATGCCCCGAAATTTCTGATATTCAATTTTGTGACGAAATATATTAAATATTTTATATATATATTAATTTATTATATGTATATGCCAAAAAAAAAGAATATATACAAAGTAAAAAAAAAAATTGGCATTCGGCACTGCGCAAAAAGTTATTTTTAGGTGCAAAGAAGCTGAACCTTTTTGCGCAAAGTGCCGAATGAAAATTTATTTTTTTACTTTGTATATATTCTTTTTTTTTTCTCGTAAAGAGGTTTTTTTTATGGAGATATCAGAAATTTTTGCAATTGCCTCTGCTTTTGACATTTGTACAAACAGACATGTGTTATATGTCAAAAAACGCGGAAGTAAATTGTCTATTAAACAATATAATAATTACATAATTAAGAGAATTAAAAACACATTCAATCAGAGACGTTGCAATAAGACTTTAAAAGTTTAATTCATATGAATAAATAAAAGCCCACATTGTTGCAAGACAAAACTAAACTGTCTGGCAGCACTGGTTATTTGCGCTTCACATAAATATTTTACATATGCTTCTGGCATTGTTGTGATGCGCCTGCTAAAGCATTCATAAGTGGTACTCCTGGGCATACGTCAAGCTATGAATGTGCGAAATGTAGGTACACAGGTAGCCAAAAAAATCAATTGGAATTTAACGTACAGCACTGAATAGGGTGTTTTACTAACGCAGACTTCGCAAACAGAACATTCCCTGGCCATCACACTAAGGAATACTTAGCGCACAAAAAATTAGTCTTAATAAAAATTAGTGTTTGAATGGTAACCCAGATACCCTTAGACTACATGCACCTAGTTGAACTAGATGCCATGAAAAAATATTTGATTTGGCTTCAAAACAAAATGTCAGATCTTAAGCATAGTATCCAGTAGCTGAAAATCCAGTTTGAAAGGTATCAACTCCATATAAAAACAAGTGGGAAAGGCTATAGTCGAGCTCCCGACTATATTATACCCGTTACTCATTTAAATACATTTAAACTATTTCTTATTGCATGCCTTTAGGCACTTACATTTCTTAAAAACTTTCATCAACCATTTCCTCCTTTATATTTGTCCGATCTTGTTACGATTTAGTAGGATGATAGGTAATAATAGTAGTTAACATTAATTACTATAAAAATCCTAATATCTTGAAAACAGTGCGTTTGGTGACTTTCGCGATTTACGGAGGCGGAAAGGGGCGTGTCAAAATTTTGAACCAAACTTGATCAGCGTGGGAAGAAGACTGTGTGCCAAATGTGGTTGCTCTAGCTCTTATAGTCTCTGCGATTTAGGCCCCCACACAGACGGACGGACGGACAGACGGACATGGATATATCTACTCGTCTGTTGATGTTGATCAAGAATATATATACTTTATAGGGTCGGAGATGCTTCCTTCTCCGTGTTACATACATTGTAACGAATACAATGTCCCCTTTTACTTATTTTTTAATAGCGGGTATAAAAAGGTTCGCAAACTGGCTCGTTATTATTTCATTAGGTCTTTCCTAATACATTGTATTTAGTACCTAAATTTGGGGTGCTCTGAAAATTTACTGGCGTTTTACAACACTTTTTGTTAAAGAGTTGGTAGTTTTATTTTGACCTTTCAAAACATCGATTGGTTCAATGTTTCGACTAGTCGAAATATTTTTGAACAGAAATGGCGACCAACAAGCAGCAAATTTGAATTGAGCTCTTCGAACACGAAGACTGAATTAGACTGATTGAAGAGGTGCAACAGAGGCCAATATTGTGGGATTTGACACACAAGACACATTTTGATGAAATTTTTATAATTAAAAATTTGTAAATTAATATTTAGGGTATTAGTCGCTGCTACTGCTCTTATCCTGTCCATTTGATCAATTTTCTCACTTTTATTATTTGCAATTTTTTTACTATTTGTTTGTTGTGCACTGTGTGACCACTCAACTTGTCAGAGATTTTTGGCGCTATGCTGTCACACTGAAATTTGCAAGCTAGACACCAAAATATTGAACATTTTGAGCGCTCAAAATATTTTTAGCTACTGGATACTATGCTTTAAAAAAAAATGTCTCACATAAATTAATATCTTTGCGCAGCCATGTTTCGAAGGAGTTTGTAAGCCAACCGCGAGCATCAAATGAATTGCCGCATTTGAAAGCGATCGAGTTCCGCCAATTTTTGTTATATACTGACATTGTTCCTTTGCAAGACGAAGTTGGTGATGACCAGTACTTTGTATTTTTATTGTTAAATCGTGCTACAGATTACTTTTTAATACACAGCAGCGCGATGAGAATTTGGTAACTTCACAACGAATGTTAAATCTATTTGTTGAGAATTTTTCAAAGATTTTCGGAGATGACAGTGTATATCATACAGGCCTGTTCCGGTTTTCACTTGTTTTTTGCGATTTTCAATTCGCAAGATTTTACCGAATTTCCCTTAAAATTCCTTTACATTTCCTGCGAATTGCCCTCCGAATTTCCCTCCCACATTGTGTTAAGTAATTTTCAGCAGAACAGTGCTGGAAAATGTTCTGAGCGAATCAGACATTTGCGTCAAAAGAATTTTCGTCTGTCAAAATGTGTAATTAATTCATCAAAAATTTATTTAATCATAAGTGGAATCATTTTTCCAAGGTAAAACCTACTTTTGTTGAACCTTTTGAATTTTTGAAAGTGCGGGTTGATTTCAGTGTTGAGAAATGTCTTTTTGCAGAGTTGTCAATTGCAACATTTTTGCATTAAACTACAAACAGTTTTGTCCAAGCTTTCATTTAAAAAACAAGAATTGAATTCATTAATTTACGCAATACTTTAAAATACTTAAATTGTTGTTTAAAATAAGTACCAGTATATTTTTTAATTTCTTCACATACAAGGGCGGCTCTAATAAAGTTGCCATTCACTTTCACAAATACTTGCGGAAACTATAACAGGTCGAGGCAAATCCGACAAAAATGTTAGGTTAGAGTCTTATCGATTTTCAGGTATGATGAAATAAAAATTATTTAAAAATCAAATAAATAATTTTTTGTTTATCTGATGATGTTGCATTATTCTTAAAACATTGGAGTATTTTATAAATATTTTGTTTTCACTTTAATTTTATGCTAAGCATGCCAAAATTATCGATTTTTCCCTTCCGAATCACTGCGGACGGCAGTCCGCGCTAGTGACGAAAGCAGCACGAAGGGTGCAAAGGCGACTATCACTGCGGACGGCAGTCCGCGCTAGTGACGAAAGCAGCACGAAGGGTGCAAAGGCGACTAGCATATATACACAGGAAGAATGGAAAGTTTGCTATGACTGTCCGATCAGGTCGAATTATTGGGTTGACCGGAAAGAAACCGGTTATTTTGCATGCAGACGGCGTTGATAATTTTTTTGACCCGCTTGTGACTATTTAATTGTATTTTTTCTTTTGTCAGTTATTAGCTATCACTTTTAGCTTGCTTTAGAAAAAAAGTGCGCGTGCATACTAAGACTTTTTGAAATTGCAATTGCAAAAATTTCTGCTATCTCCATAAAAAAACCTCTTTACGAGGTAAAAGTCTAGTGACGAAAACATTTCCATGCCCCGAAATTTCTGATATTCAATTTTGTGACGAAATATATTAAATATTTTATATATATATTAATTTATTATATGTATATGCCAAAAAAAAAGAATATATACAAAGTAAAAAAAAAATTGGCATTCGGCACTGCGCAAAAAGTTATTTTTAGGTGCAAAGAAGCTGAACCTTTTTGCGCAAAGTGCCGAATGCCAATTTATTTTTTTACTTTGTATATATTCTTTTTTTTTTCTCGTAAAGAGGTTTTTTTTATGGAGATATCAGAAATTTTTGCAATTGCCTCTGCTTTTGACATTTGTACAAACAGACATGTGTTATATGTCAAAAAACGCGGAAGTAAATTGTCTATTAAACAATTTAATAATTACATAATTAAGAGAATTAAAAACACATTCAATCAGAGACGTTGCAATAAGACTTTAAAAGTTTAATTCATATGAATAAATAAAAGCCCACATTGTTGCAAGACAAAACTAAACTGTCTGGCAGCACTGGTTATTTGCGCTTCACATAAATATTTTACATATGCTTCTGGCATTGTTGTGATGCGCCTGCTAAAGCATTCATAAGTGGTACTCCTGGGCATACGTCAAGCTATGAATGTGCGAAATGTAGGTACACAGGTAGCCAAAAAAATCAATTGGAATTTAACGTACAGCACTGAATAGGGTGTTTTACTAACGCCGACTTCGCAAACAGAACATTCCCTGGCCATCACACTAAGGAATACTTAGCGCACAAAAAATTAGTCTTAATAAAAATTAGTGTTTGAATGGTAACCCAGATACCCTTAGACTACATGCACCTAGTTGAACTAGATGCCATGAAAAAATATTTGATTTGGCTTCAAAACAAAATGTCAGATCTTAAGCATAGTATCCAGTAGCTGAAAATCCAGTTTGAAAGGTATCAACTCCATATAAAAACAAGTGGGAAAGGCTATAGTCGAGCTCCCGACTATATTATACCCGTTACTCATTTAAATACATTTAAACTATTTCTTATTGCATGCCTTTAGGCACTTACATTTCTTAAAAACTTTCATCAACCATTTCCTCCTTTATATTTGTCCGATCTTGTTACGATTTAGTAGGATGATAGGTAATAATAGTAGTTAACATTAATTACTATAAAAATCCTAATATCTTGAAAACAGTGCGTTTGGTGACTTTCGCGATTTACGGAGGCGGAAAGGGGCGTGTCAAAATTTTGAACCAAACTTGATCAGCGTGGGAAGAAGACTGTGTGCCAAATGTGGTTGCTCTAGCTCTTATAGTCTCTGCGATTTAGGCCCCCACACAGACGGACGGACGGACAGACGGACATGGCTATATCTACTCGTCTGTTGATGTTGATCAAGAATATATATACTTTATAGGGTCGGAGATGCTTCCTTCTCCGTGTTACATACATTGTAACGAATACAATGTCCCCTTTTACTTATTTTTTAAGTAACGGGTATAAAAAGGTTCGCAAACTGGCTCGTTATTATTTCATTAGATCTTTCCTAATACATTGTATTTAGTACCTAAATTTGGGGTGCTCTGAAAATTTACTGGCGTTTTACAACACTTTTTGTTAAAGAGTTGGTAGTTTTATTTTGACCTTTCAAAACATCGATTGGTTCAATGTTTCGACTAGTCGAAATATTTTTGAACAGAAATGGCGACCAACAAGCAGCAAAATTGAATTGAGCTCTTCGAACACGAAGACTGAATTAGACTGATTGAAGAGGTGCAACAGAGGCCAATATTGTGGGATTTGACACACTAGACACATTTTGATGAAATTTTTATAATTAAAAATTTGTAAATTAATATTTAGGGTATTAGTCGCTGCTACTGCTCTTATCCTGTCCATTTGATTTAAATTTGCAATTTTTTTACTATTTGTTTGTTGTGCACTGTGTGACCACTCAACTTGTCAGAGATTTTTGGCGCTATGCTGTCACACTGAAGTTTGCAAGCTAGACACCAAAATATTGAACATTTTGCGCGCTCAAAATATTTTTAGCTACTGGATACTATGCTTTAAAAAAAAATGTCTCACATAAATTAATATCTTTGCGCAGCCATGTTTCGAAGGAGTTTGTAAGCCAGCCGCGAGCATCAAATGAATTGCCGCATTTGAACGCGATTGAGTTCCGCCAATTTTTCTTATATACTGACATTGTTCCTTTGCAAGACGAAGTTGGTGATGACCAGTACTTTGTATTTTTATTGTTAAATCGTGCTACAGATTACTTTTTAATACACAGCAGCGCGATGAGAATTTGGTAACTTCACAACGAATGTTAAATCTATTTGTTGAGAATTTTTCAAAGATTTTCGGAGATGACAGTGTATATCATACAGGCCTGTTCCGGTTTTCACTTGTTTTTTGCGTATTTCAATTCGCAAGATTTGACCGAATTTCCCTTAAAATTCCTTTACATTTCCTGCGAATCGCCCTCCGAATTTCCGTCCCACATTGTGTTAAGTAATTTTCAGCAGAACAGTGCTGGAAAATGATGCGTCAGACATTTGCGTCAAAAGAATTTTCGTCTGTCAAAATGTGTAATTAATTCATCAAAAATGTATTTAATCATAAGTGGAATCATTTTTCCAAGGTAAAACCTACTTTTGTTAAACCTTTTGAATTTTTGAAAGTGCGGGTTGATTTCAGTGTTGGGAAATGTCTTTTTGCAGAGTTGTCAATTGCAACATTTTTGCATTAAATTACAAACAGTTTTGTCCAAGCTTTCATTTAAAAAACAAGAATTGAATTCATTAATTTACGCAATACTTTAAAATACTTAAATTGTTGTTTAAAATAAGTACCAATATATTTTTTAATTTCTTCACATACAAGGGCAGCTCTAATAAAGTTGCCATTCACTTTCACAAATACTTGCGGAAACTATAACAGGTCGAGGCAAATCCGACAAAAATGTTAGGTTAGAGTCTTATCGATTTTCAGGTATGATGAAAAAAAAATTATTTAAAAATCAAATAAATAATTTTTTGTTTATCTGATGATGTTGCATTATTCTTAAAACATTGGAGTATTTTATAAATATTTTGTTTTCACTTTAATTTTATGCTAAGCATGCCAAAATTATCGATTTTTCCCTTCCGAATCACTGCGGACGGCAGTCCGCGCTAGTGACGAAAGCAGCACGAAGGGTGCAAAGGCGACTATCACTGCGGACGGCAGTCCGCGCTAGTGACGAAAGCAGCACGAAGGGTGCAAAGGCGACTAGCATATATACACAGGAAGAATGGAAAGTTTGCTATGACTGTCCGATCAGGTCGAATTATTGGGTTGACCGGAAAGAAACCGGTTATTTTGCATGCAGACGGCGTTGATAATTTTTTTGACCCGCTTGTGACTATTTAATTGTATTTTTTCTTTTGTCAGTTATTAGCTATCACTTTTAGCTTGCTTTAGAAAAAAAGTGCGCGTGCATACTAAGACTTTTTGAAATTGCAATTGCAAAAATTTCTGCTATCTCCATAAAAAAACCTCTTTACGAGGTAAAAGTCTAGTGACGAAAACATTTCCATGCCCCGAAATTTCTGATATCCAATTTTGTGACGAAATATATTAAATATTTTATATATATATTAATTTATTATATGTATATGCAAAAAAAAAAGAATATTTACAAAGTAAAAAAAAAAATTGGCATTCGGCACTGCGCAAAAAGTTATTTTTAGGTGCAAAGAAGCTGAACCTTTTTGCGCAAAGTGCCGAATGCCAATTTATTTTTTTACTTTGTATATATTCTTTTTTTTTCTCGTAAAGAGGTTTTTTTTATGGAGATATAAGAAATTTTTGCAATTGCCTCTGCTTTTGACATTTGTACAAACAGACATGTGTTATATGTCAAAAAACGCGGAAGTAAATTGTCTATTAAACAATTTAATAATTACATAATTAAGAGAATTAAAAACACATTCAATCAGAGACGTTGCAATAAGACAATAAGACAAATTTTTTAGAACAAATTATATTTATATTAAAATCAGTTTAAGCAAATAGAATACAGTCTGCTAACAAAAAACAATTTTTACAAAAATTGCTCACGCTAGGAGTTGAACCCGCGTGTCCCGAACATTGCAAACTTGACGGAAACTTAGCACCTTAGACAGATCTGACTACAGCGATTCTTTATTTTGCAGCTTAGATTTCAGCCAACACCCCTTTAAATTTGAAAAACATTAAAAAAAAACCTTTGCGGATCATCTACTAACAAATTAATTGCATTTAAAAATTAAAAAAAAAAAAAAGTTTTGGCCGAGCCAGAACTCGAACCCGGAGACCCGAACTGAGAATTCATGCAAAAATCGGACGCTCTACACTTTGCGCCTCTGTCAATCTTTAAGAACGATTCAAAGTAAAACGTATGTATTCAGTTAATAGGTTATGTCTTCCAAACCAATCCACAAAAATGTATGCATATCAAAAAACGCGAAATTGTACAAACTATAACATATTGAAAATTAAAAAAATCGTTAAAGGCGTTTTCTCAAAAACCGCCAAAATGTGGGGAAAAAAGCCTTATTTCACCTGTAGCTCTAACTTTGAAGGTTTGCCTAAGAGCCCTTCGAAATACCATTTCAACGATATATAGATCACATCTGTAGCTTCTATCGTTTGGATGCTATGGGGGTTTTAAGTTTGGCGGTTTTTAGCGATTTCCCGCTAAACTAGCGATTTTTCGAAACAGTCGTAGAGCAAACGTTTCTAGATTTATGAACAGGAACAAGTCCTCATTCAAACATTTAAGCTAAATCAACGATTTGATCCAAACAAACAAACAAACAGACATACTGACTTTTCATCTAATTTTTGGAAAGCCACCAAAAATTTCAAAATTAATTATTTTTCGAACGAGTAGTCGGATTTTGATGAATGAGGTGTTATTCGACGCGTATTTTTGATAAGAATATTAAATATTATAATATAAATATTATTAAATAATCAAAAAGGCTCCAACGGCCTCCAATAATTTAAATTTTTCCCCTCCCATTTACACCTGCTTATTCTACGAACCAGGTGAGTTTCAAAAAGTCTTAGTATGCACAGTTGTAAGTTAATTTGATACCTTTCGATCGGTATATAATTCGACCTGATCGGACAGTCATAGCAAATTTTCCATTCTTCCTGTGTATATATGCTAGTCGCCTTTACACCCTTCGTGCTGCTTTCGTCACTAGCGCGGACTGCCGTCCGCAGTGATAGTTTTGTCTTCCGATTGCCCGAACAATTACTATTACATTAAGAACAATATCCCTATCTGCTTTGAGTCCTTTTCAGATAATTCTGAAACTGGGAATTCAAAGATTTCAGTCCTTCTTTGGCTACTTTTGAATGTACTTTGCAAAAACGGATTCATTAGGTGAATTTAAATCATTTAAATTATCTGATAGGATAAGGATAAGGCTGTCGGGTTACCACATAATGGGGATTGTTGCAAATGCCGCTACTTCACTGCTGTGAATTTTAACTAACAAACTATTTTCGAGACCAAAAATCAAACGTTTTGTTCCTACTCCACTGCGTAAGTTAATCAAAACCTATTAAACTATCTATTATATTTATATACTTATTTTAAAATTTTTTTCTGTTTATTTAATTACAGAAGACAATATTCCTTGCAACAACTGCACCTGCACTACGATTGTGAGAAGGTTAGAAAAAAAAATCGATATCCAGACTGGTAATTGAAATCATTATATACACGTTCTTTACATTATTAACGTATTGTATATTTTTTCAGAATTGATAAAAAATCTTCAAGTCCGGCATGAGGCCCAGATGCAGCTGCTGACCAACCAACTTGCCAATCAAAACGTTCTTATTCGGCAGCTGGTAACGGAAAAAAAAGAGTCCGAGGAGGTATATAAAATATTTCCTCTGCAAAAAGAGGAGGATATGTTGAGACTGGAGGAAGCGATTGGCCCAGAAACACGGCAAATATATGTAAGTTAAGCAGCTGAAATGAAATTGATTGTTCATATACGTTTTGTATCTTTGTTTCGCAGGTGACAGCAATGAAGGCAATACTGGCGCCTGTCGGTATTAAAAAGGGATTGCCGCGTATCTTATCAGACAACATCGTGGAGCAGTACAATATTCATGGCGTCAAGCAGAAAAAGGCATTTTTATCATTGCCCAAATTTTACCGTGTGCTTCTTGGTAATATATTTAAGAAATATTGTTGAAACAATTTATTAATATTTTCCTTATTTATCTATAATTTTCCAGACTCCATTCCGGACTCCGCTAGTGGCGATGTGGAGGAGGAGCTCCGTCTCGCCCTTGTGGCTCACAAAAAAAATTTCTGTAAAAAAAGATATTTAAAGCGGAAGGCGGAGGCGCAATAAAATATAGTATATACATACATAAAAGGTATTTTTTTAGCAACTTAATTTTTGGCAACACTGTTTTCGACAGCTCACACGGGCTTCGTATCTTGTGTCACTGTCAAACATGTTCATGAACCGACTTACAAACAACATTTGAAAATTATTGAATTTTACTATCAAAATTCAGGCTCGGCTAAGAAATTGCATTGTTAGTTTGGTCTACCTTCTGAGGCGGCTAATTGGAATGATTACAAAAATTTTTTGCCCAAAATGGAAGAGCTGGACTTGGCTGACAAGTGGTTTCAGCAAGACGGAGCGACATGACACACAGCACGTCAGAATGGTCCAATTGAGAGGCGATTTCGGTGAAAAGTTTATTTCACATTTGGGGCCGGTCGGTTGACCTAGATCGTGTGATTTAACGCCTTTAGACTATTTTTTGTTTATAGCGACAAGCCCGCAACGATTGACTCACTGGGAGCCAATAAAGAAGAATGTATTTCTTGAGATATCGGCCGTTATGTTGAAGAAATAGGCCAAAATTGGACTCAGCGCAGCCGCGACCAACAATTACATGAAATCATCTTTAAACATGAAATTATATCAATCGTTCTTTCTACTCAAAGTTTTCATTAATTTTTTAAATTTTATGCGCTTTTTTATTAAATTAAATTCGGAAAGTTCTTAAAAAATCACACTATATGTTAATATAACAATTATAAATTTAATAAAAATGTATTATGAGATGAGTTTTGAATAATTTATTTGCGGATAAGTCCAATGTGGTGCATCTAATATTTAAGAAAACACTTGACATCCATGATATGTTAACCACAATCATATTTAGAGACCATAGCCACATGGATTCATTAACGTCTCTAAAGCATTGGTGTTTAATCTTATAATTGTATAACATAAGTTATATATATATATTAGGGTGTCCCTTATTTGGTCAAAGTCAATATTTTACACGCATACGGGATAGTTCTGTTCATTAGGTCTTAAGGCACTCAAAATTTTACCTCAATCGGAGTATGATAACCCGTGCCGCCTTGTATCGGAAAATTTCAAAATTATATGGGACAAAAAAAAAAATTTTTTTTTTTAATTTTTTATTTTGTTCATTTGGTCCTAAAGAGCTCAAAAACAAATTTTCACCTTGATCGGAGTACGATAACCCATTCAAACTTGCATTGAAACATGAAAAACAGTGTCTTAACACTGATTATACATTTTTCGATGCACATTTTTTTAGATCTTTAGGACCAAATGAACCAAAAAGAAAAATAAAAAATAAAAAAAAAAAATTTTTTTTTATTTTGTCCCATATAATTTTTAAATTTTCCGATCCAAGTCGGAACTGGTTATCATACTCTGATTAAGGTAAAAATTTATTTCTGAGTGCTTTAGGACCTAATGAACAGAACTAGCCTATATTGTATTGAAAGATAAACCTTTCAACAGGGCCAGGATGTTTAATCTTATAATTGTATAATTGTAAAACATAAATGTTCCACTAGAGCTTCAGATAAGCCCTGTCTTAGAATAGTTTCACTATTGTCACACACTTCGATATGTTGATAGGCCGTAGACCTAAGTAAATAAAGTCTGCGAACAGATACGGAGTCTTTACACCATCTGCGTATGATAAGAAGACGACGCCATCTGCAGCCGTATGCAGACGATAAGTATTGATTGTTTAGGTTACTATTCTAATAGATATAAGTAGTTTAAGATAGTTTTAGAGTTTTCAATTAATCTGCCGAACTCCTCGGCAATCAGTCCAAATCCAACACCCGAGCTGTTCAGTTATTTTCGCCTCGTCGCTCTGCCGATATCACTAGTTTACAGCCAAAATGCAAAGTGAATCAAAGTATTTTTTTCTGGACTTTGGCCCTCTAAACACGAAAATGGCATTTAAAATTTTTTCGAATTTTCGGGGTTACTCCAACACTTTTGAGTATATGCATGCACTTAAACTAAAGGTTAGTTGATTCTCTTCAACTTTCCTCCATACAGTTTTAAGATCGGTTCAGTAGTTCAGGTGCTAGCGATTTTGAAAAGTGGGCGTTTTTTGTGATTTTTTGAGTTCGAAAGCCAACATATCGTCCTGGAAAAAATAGAATTCACAAAGCTATAATTTTAGGTTTATCGTAAAGCTGATACTATTCCAATGAAAATAAGGTATTGTTCATGCAAATCCAACTACGGATGGCGAAGTAATGTTTATTTAAGTGTTTTTAGATCAGCTATCGGCACGGCCCTATCTCGATCTCATAGGAAATTTTCGTGGCGACTGCGCTGCCGCTCACGTACACTCACGTACGACACACTGCTACGATTTGCTTCTGTTAACGTCGCTGTTATTCCGCTGTTAGGCGAACAAAAATGCACACTAACGCAATGCAAACATATGACTGTGTTGGTGCCGACCACTGTTTTAGATTGTCACGTTTTTTTCTTTATTTATGTTAATAGCTATGTTAACAGCTATGTTAACCTGCCGACGCCCTTGCACATTACTAGATCGTTCAAAAAGTCCCCGGACTGACAGTGAAAAAAACATTTTTTTTTTTAATTAATATATTTATTCAATATAGTCTCCGTCTAGCTTAATGCACCTTGTCCAACGGTCTTTCAACATTTCGATGCCTTTTTTGTAGTGGTCTGAAGAAAGTCCCTCAAAATAGGCTTCAGTTTCCCATTCAACTTCTTCATTTTAGTAAAATTTGTTTCCCTGGAGCCATATTTTCAAGTTTGAAAACAGATAGTAGTCACTGGGGGCCAGATCTGGGGAATATGGAGGATGAGGAAGCAATTCCCAACTTAATTCTTTGATTTTTTCCATCGTAAAAGCGGCTTTGTGAGATGGTGCATTGTCTTGATGAAAAAGAATTTTTTTCTTTGCCAAATGCGGGCGTTTCTTCTTAATTTCGTCATTCACACGATTAAGCAATGCTGAGTAATATTCTTTGTTGCATTTTTCACCCTTTTTAAGATAGTCGATGTATATTATACCATGTCCATCCCAAAATACACTGGCAAAAACCTTAGCCCATCGACTTGCCTTCACACGCTTCGAACGGCTTTCACCGGCCTCTCGCCACTCAGCTGATGACCGATTGGACTCCGGAATGTAGTGATGGATCCAAGTCTCATCCATGGTGATATATCGACTCAAAAATTCGCTTGGATTTCGGTTAAACATGTCCAAACAGGACTTGGAATCGGAATCGTTTTTCCCTTTGTTCAATATCTAGGAAATGCGGCACCCATTTTACATTGAGCTTTTTCATATGCAAATGGTCATGCAAAATCGAAACCGCTGACCCAGTCGATATGCCCACAGTCTCAGCAATCTCACGCACTTTGACTCTTCGATCAGTCAATACGATTTGACCATAAGAAAAAAATACAATGATTAACTTTGCAAAAAAAAGTTTTAATTTTGTAAACTAGTGTGTTCAATTGGTCTCAGACCACTGTGCTTATAGATCTTAACTATCATAATTCCTACTTATAAGAGCTTTTAACTTACTTAACCGAATTTTCTAATAAACACTTTAATTGTCGCAATAAATCAAATATCTTCACCAGTTATTAGCTAACGCTTCTAGCTTTCCATTGGTATGCATTAGTCGCCATATTGTGCAATTGAACAAAAGCTATGACCCAAATAATTTAAAATAAAAAGTGTACGAATAAATGTTTTATTGTGTTCACAGTACGTTAGGTGTCAGTACCTAAATCAACCAATCGACGGGATATTGTACGGATATTTCATCAGCGTCTAATGAATATAGATGCCATAAATAGGCCCAACAACAATTCAAGTGCTCTGCAAGTTCGACAGAAGGCTCTTAAGCAGTCTCCATCCGTTTCAAATGCCGAGCACGTGCGTGAGCTGCGACAGCGTCTCATGAAGCTGGATAATTTCATCAAACCGATTCCACCTAAGTCGGTAGCGCAACGTATGCGTGAATTCCGACAGCGTCGTCAGATTCCAAATCCAGCTATTAAACAGCAAAATTTTTTTTCAATTACAAATGGAAAATTAGAAAATTCAGAAAATGTTTACTCTGGTCATCCCATATTTAAAAAATAAAAATTTAATTTAAATTGAATTTTAAAAAATATTTAAGTTTTAAAAAATGTGAATTTTAATTTGATTTTTAACCTCATATTCGGTTTTAGAAGGTCCAAATTAGCCTAAAAAAGTGGGTTTTTATGAAAAACACAGTACTTTTTGTAACGCGGCAGAAAATGGGTTAAATCGAATATTTACCATATTTCCCAACATGATATAAAAAACTAACCATTAAGAAATAAAAAGATACCCAAAAACTAATTTTGTTTTTTCTTAATTTTATAAACAATATTAAAGCAACAATATTTGGTATAACAAAACGAACAATTTAGAATATCGCTTAATTCATAAGTTTCCTTAAAGGTTATGCCTTATTTACATTTAAAAAAAATATACATTTAAGGCTATTGAAATTCTTTTACTTTTAAGAAGTTTAAAAGAGAGGTAACATCAGCAGACTTTTTATCATATTTTGTACTTAAATCAAAAAAATATTTTTGTAAAAACAGCCAAACGTTTTCGCAGGCCATTGGATATTCAAGAGATAAAACTTGAAATATTTTAAAACATGTATCCAAGCTTTCAACAAAAGACCCAAATTTTAAAAGGTCGTTATTAAAGTAAATATAAAACCCTGTTATATTTTCCGACGTTAATCCCTCGACGATAATCAAAGGCTGCAAGTGTAAGTCGGTGGTGTAATGCTTGTTTAAGATATCCTCTATTTGACGCTGGTAATCGTTCAAGGTTGTCAGGCGCAGAACGAGGCTCTCCTGAGCGTCAATGATAGTTACTTTTTTGCTTCGTTTTCCAAAATTTCCTTTATATCGAGATGTTGAAGGCAAGACTGCATTCAACAATATGGTATATATGTAATCTTGCGCATCTAAAAAAGTAAATTGCGATTATATTTTTCTTCTTTGCGTTGAAATGTTTTAAAAAAATAAAATTTACAAACCTATACTTGTTGCAGATGATCCGCTTATGAGCAACTGCTTGCAATGAAGGTTGTGGATATTTTTATTGAAATAGTTTACAATATTTTCTTTGAAGATATCCCACTTTTCAAACAGTAGATTACCCTTTGATGGGTAAATAAAATCGAAATCAGTTCGAATCTATAATTAAAAGATAAATTTAAATACAGAAATAAAATGCGAAATAAATAATTCATACCAGTTCGCACCACTCTCCATTATCCCGCTTAAGTGCGGTTGTGTAAGCCTCAGCAACGGACGAGCCGACCAAAACGAGCTGTTCCGAATCGGTTGGTGTTTGAGAAGAGTTCGATGTGGAAATCGAAAGCTTACGTCTCTTAGCCAGTTTTGTTTTATACTTGGAGTATAGCTTTCCGGAAGCGTTATTTTTTGACTTTCTTGGAATATAATAAAAATCCTTGAAAAAAAAATAAAGTGATTAATTAGATAATTTGTTATTCAAAATAAACTTTATTAACTTTATTTAATAAAGAAAACTTAGTTGAAGTGAATTTATGACAACACATAACAATAAAATTTACCTTTAGGTCACTTTCGTTAGGAAAAACTTCACAAATTTCTGCGAACAAGCTGTCAAAATCATGTGCTGTTAGAATCGAATCAGCAAAAATAACGTCTTCGATAATTATATCAATAATTGCATATCTTTGAAAATCCGATAATCCTTGGTTTGAATTATAGTACTCAATCACACTTTTTCCTTTTGTCGACTCTTTTAGCATTAATTTTAAGGGCTACAAATGCATTAAATTAAATAAAGTTATTGTTAATTATTTTGAATTATCACCTTCTTGAGAACTCTTCGGGTGTATACAGCCTCCGAAATTGTTGCTTGGGTACAAGTCGCTTGAGCAACGGTTGCTTCAGGCAATACTGAACTTATATTTGTCTGAAAGTTGAAAGTTGATGCTATATTTGCCTGCAAGTTGGGTGGAAGCTTTTCAGCACCAAACTTAAAAAACAAAAAAAAAAAACAATAAGATAATGTATAACTTATATGTCTGCGTACACCCTTTTTTTTTTTTACTTTAACAGCTTTATAAGTCAAGTCTTCACAGTAAAAACAATATATTTGGAAAGGTTGCTTAAATTCCGTTCGAATGATATGAATGAATGACAGTTTTGAATTTTAAAAATAGTCTACTTTTTCAAATCTTTTCCTCGATTTTGTACAAAAAATATTTTGATGCAAAAAATGTTTAAAACAATTCTAAGAGTAACTGCAAAAAAAATTTTTCAAAAAAATGGTTGATTGTTTTTTTTTTTAACTTTTTTATTTAGTTTTTGTGTGAAAAGTAGGAAAAAAGGGGTTAAAATAGTCATTATTCAAAAAATTATAAAAAATACTAACAAAAATATTTTTGAAAATTTTTTTTTGCAGTCACTCCTAGAATTGTTTCAAGTATTATTATTATTTGCATCTAAATATTTTTTGAAAAAAATCGAGGAAAAAAGTTGAAAAAGAAGACTTTTACAAAAGTTCAAAATTTTCATTGGTAATTAATGGATTAGGAAAAGTTTTGCATAATTCAAACGGAGTTTAAACGACCTTTCCAAATATATTTTTTTTACTCTGAAGACTTGATTTACATAGCTGTTAAAGTAAAAAAAAGTGTGTACGCAGAGATATGCGAGTGAGTGTACATGTATTATAATATTTACCATTTGTTTTTTCCATTCGATAAGTTTGGCCCGAAATATCGCTCGAATTCCAATAGGCTTAATAGCTTCTTTAATGTCGTCCTCTGTCAAGTACTCCAGGCTTTCAAATGAAACTTGACATTCTAAGATACAACATTCATATTTATAACAGTACATTTTTATAATTAGTAAAATAAAGTTTTATGTTTGTATGTTATGTAGATTACTAGCTTCCCTGGCTATTTTCGTTCAAGCCGACAAGCACAGACACACATAACATACACACACATAGCTTTACTAATAAAAACACATCCGAATAAAGGCTAATGACAAAGCTAATGCAAGTCAAAAAACGTTTTACCAAGCTAGATAAAAACATGTTCATGCACATGTTTTTCTATATTAAAGCACTAATACTTACTTTTGAGATAGGGATATGATTTCATTAAGCCTCTCTCATGCAAAAATTTGATCAGCTTGCTGTCGTCGCTGCTGACTATGTTTTGGCCAAAATCGAGGTTCGCATCGTCACCTATATACACACATGCAATATATTATTTATTAGATTATGGCTTTGTTGTCACTCACTGTCAAATTTACAGGTAAAATCGTCCAATTCACTTGTTCTGCTGTTTATTTCCATTTTTTCACAACATATACATAGCTCTCATGAAATTGTAGTTAAAGTAGCGTCTACTCATCAATCGTCTCGCCGCCACATTCATCGACTATCGATTACCGACTATCGAACCGAACGGCGTGCATGATTTCCGAACAGGTTTCATGATTTGCGGTAATCACATTTTGATACCGGCTCGTGGTTGTTTTTAGCATGGTTTTGCACGAATTTTATTCCCTGTGCCCAGGGTTACAAAGGGTATATTGGTTTTGTGAAATGTAATTAACAGACTGAAGGAAGCATCTCCGGCCCCATAAATAAGAGGGTGATTTTTTTTAAAGCTTTCGAATTAGATTTTAAATGAAACACATACAATTAAAAAAAAATTATGAAAACTTTATTTCAGTCGAAAGAACTATCGATATTATAAGAAAAATCTTTTTATGAAGTAAAAGTTTAGCGACAAAAATATTTTCATACCACAACATTTCCGATATTCAATTTTGTGACGAATAATATTTAAATACATATGTATACACTGGCGAACATATGTATTTATTGGCACAGCAAGCATTTTGAGGGGCTAAATTGCGCCGTTATCGTTAACATATTGGTATCAATGGAAAGGTCATTTAAATTCCGTTTGAATGATACAAAATTTCCTTAACCCATTGAGTACTCATTGAAAATTACGAATTTATGTAAAAGTCTACTTTCAAAACTTTTTTCCTCGATTTAAGCCGGGTATCCAGCACCGAATTCGAAGTAAGGTATTTAAAAAAAATATATGAACCCACTTCAGTTTTTTTTAAATTAAGCATTAAGGTGGGTTCTCACTGCTTCACAAACGCTTCACAAACGCTACACAAAGCATTTCACAACGTCACAAGGCAATGTGAACACTAAATGCATAGTCACAAAATTGTGAAGTCACAAAAATGTGACAATCCAATGTAAACTAAACACCACTTTCACATTCTGTTAAAAATTTTTTGCGAAGGAGGCTGACACAATTTTGATAAAAACTATGTTAACTCCTGTTAAAGTTGAAGCAGCTCAAATGAGCCCAATCCCATTGTGAAAGCACATCGAGCAAGTTGGTTTTCTTTCACATTTGTGAAAACATAAACGTCAAAGTTTAAATTCTAATTATTGTTTTTATGTGCTTTAGCATTGTTTTTGATTTTTCTGGTAGAAATGGATTCAGAATATGAAGCTGAGCTTGCTGCATTGGCGGTCATTGGACTGTGGCTTCTAGAAAACGATGATGATCAACCCAAAGCAAAGCGCAGCAGCTGGGAAAAGAGGGGATGTATGCGAAGTTAGGTGAAAAGCTGCGAAGTCTTCCGTTCAAAATCAAAAACTATTTCTTAATTTCTTTGTTTTTATTCATTTTGTGGAACTTGTTATTGTTCAATTGCAAACATTTTGTGAACATTTTGATTCCTTGTGATTCTTTGCGATGCTCTTTACATTGACTGGTAGTGTTTATATTGAAGGCTTTCACAAGTCTTTTCACAAGGCATTTCACAATTTTGTGATACAAAAATTTTGTGTTGCCAATGTAAACACTTTGACGTATTTCGAAGATCATCACAAAGCATAACAAAATGTGATATCACATTGCGAAGCAGTGAGAACCCTGCCTTAAAGATAAACTCTTGTGAGGTAAATCAAGTTTTACCAAAAAAAAACTTTAAATTTTTGTGCAATTTTTGTGAAAACATTTGTCACGAAGTGCTGTCAGACTAATGGCAGACAGTTGCTAGAGTTGTCGAGTAATATTTATTTTCTCGCGCCAATTACTTTCAATTTTTTTTTAGCTAAATAAAATAATTATTAATTATTATATTAATAAATTTAATTATATAAATTAAAACGGAAAAAATATTAAAATATTAAATAAACCCAAAAAAGTTGCTAAACAAACCCCTGGATAATTTAATCTGAGAAGGTGTCAACCCTTAGTCTAGTTCGAAAAGGTTACTGAAAACACAAATCGCTAAAACGCTGCGATTTCTGTGGCATCCCTGATATTGTCGACAATTATTTCGCTAGTGTCGATTGAAAAAATGGAAGAAACAACTGTGCGCAAAACCAAAAAGTGAGATGAAACTGTTTTTGCAACAATATATGGCGCCACCAACAAAATCCCATCATCGTCAGAGTTAATTTTTTCATTTTTTTTAAATTAGTTGAACTTTTAAAATTGGCGCTGTTTACAAAACACAGCTGATTCGACAGTGTGACCATGCACGTTTATGTTTACATCGTCACTCGTTTTATGTGCATGGGCACACTGTTTTATTTATTTATGGAGACAGGCCTTTAAAAAAATAAATGTTTTAATGCAAAAAAAAATTCTTCAAACAATTCTAGGAGTGATATTTTCGCTCTCTTCGCTAATATTTCTTATGATTTTTTGAAAATTGCTAAAAATTATTATTTAACTCCTCTTTCCTCCTTTTCATACAAAAGAGTAATTTTTAGCAATTTTCAAAAAATCATACAAAATATTAGCGAAGAGATTTTTTTCACCAATCGTCGATCTCAGAAACTATAATAGCTAGAGACTTCAAATTTGTAGGTTGCTGGATACCGGACGCATATCAAGTTTGTTTTTTATTTTGGATCATACCACTATATCATATAGCTGCCATACGAACGACCAGTCGAAAGTCAAGTCTTAGTAAGAAAAACTTTTTTGTTGTTTGAGATACACTCCTCGTCACTTGAATAGGACACCCTGTACACTCTTTTTTCAATTGCTTATAACTTAAAAGCGAATTGATAAAATAACGAGATTTTTACACGTTGGTCTTCTGTTACTATTTGTCTCTCTCAGTAACAAGCTGCAAGTTCTGGAAATGAGCCGTTACATTTTTTTTTTTGGTTTATGTTGGAGATTGTTGAAAATTGCGTCAAAATTTTCGTGTCACTTGAATAGAACATGCGTTTTGTTTCATCGTTTACTTTGGCAGGAGCTAACACGATTTTCGTTGATCGAAGTTTTTAGCTATTTTCAACTATTGCCTTAAATAAAAAATTAAAATAAGTTGAGTAAAAGCTTTAGCCGGTGAGAAAAATTACAATGAAAGGCATACAAGGACTCTGGCCTATCAACAACTAAATTTGTTAAACAAAATCGAGAGAAGCCGACATGTCATATCAGAATTCTTAAGGTTCGAGTCTGAATATGGAAAAAAAAATGAAAGGACACACGTACAGTGTGCTTACCAATGCGCAATTACGCCTCATATTAAGAAAAGCGTCAAATTCTTACGACCCTGTGGCGAACTTTCGTAAAAAATGTGATGCGAATTCAAGTCTATCCACTATAGATCGAGTTATTTCGAATGCTAAACATCTAAAGAGATTAAAATTAAAGAAGAAGCCTCCCTTAAACCCCATAAGGAAAGCGCAACGCCTCAGCTTTCCGTCGTAAGTATGTGGCCTAAACCTCGCAGTGGCATAGCTTGGTCTTCTCTGGTAAAAAAAAGTTTAATTTAGAAGGCCCAGATGGTTTTAGTTACTATATTCATGATTTCCGCAATGAACCCCATCATATGGACCGACTTCATAACAGAGTTGGAGGTGTGACGTTGTGGGGGGCCATTTCCTACTATGAAACATATCAACTAAATTTTCTGTCATCAACGCTGAATGCATTGTGTTACAATGGCATATTGAAAGAGGCTTTTATATATTTTTATAACCTTATTGGACCTCTACCATGGACTTATCAACAAGTAAATGCGCCGATACACTCAGTTCGGGTTATAAAATCCTTTAAATAGAGCCAATATGTGGACCTACTAAGCTATCCGCCCTACTCACCGGACTTAAATATTATCGAAAAAGTTTTGGGGATGGCCAAAACTTGAGATTTATGGCTCAGGAAAACAATATTCGAGTGTACCCGAACTATTCAAAGCAATCAAATTAGTTTGGAAAACGATATATTATTTAATTTATCTGGCCAGCTTATATCAATCCCTTCCTAGCCGGATGACTGAAGATTTGGAACAACAATGTGGGTCGACACATTATTACAACAAAATGTTTTTGCCTTTAAACTAAAGCAATTACCCGGTATTAAAGTTACGTTTTTGTTCAAAATTATTCTGAGCTTTCTACATTGATTTTTTGTTTAGGTGTCCTATTCAAGTGACGCAATATTTAAGCCCCGGAATTTGACGGATTTTGGTTAAAATTTTTTTGTTATTAGTTAAAGCTGTACCATGAAGAATTCCAGCTGGTTAAAACAATGCAATTAAATGATCTTTAAATTAAAAAAAAAATTAAGTCTCTATCATCATTGGTTTGGGAGCAGTGGGCGATCGAAATCACACTAAGGGGGTGTCCTATTCAAGTGACGAGGAGTGTATCTCAACCAAACTGACAGAATATGCATATGGGATGGTCCCATACCTCCTCATCAAATTTGGTTCGGATTACTATATCATATAGCTGCCATAGGAACAATCTGTGTGGAAATCGTTTTTGTTGTTTGAGATAACTGAACCAAACTGACAGAATATGCATATGGGATGATCTCATACATTTTGACTAAATTTGGTTAAAATCGGACTACTATATCATACAGCAAATTCGAGCGGCGTTAAATATATATGTTTTATGCTTACATACATATAACTAATTCTATTATAACCAATATTCTATTTTATCACTGCGGACGGCAGTCCGCGCTATTGACGAAAGCAGCACGAAGGGTGCGAAAGGCGACTAGCAATATACACAGGAAGAATGGAAAATTTGCTATGACTGTCCGATCAGGTCGAGTTATATACCGATCGAAAGGTATCAATAATAACTTACAAATGTGAATACTAAGACTTTTGGAAACTCACCTGGTTCGTTAGATAAACAGGTGTAAGTGGGAGGGAAAAATTTAAATTATTGGAGCTAATGGGGCCTTTTCGAGTTGTTTTTAAATTTTTTTATTATTTTAATCAAAAATACGCGTCGAATGACACCTCATTTATCAAAATCCCGACTACTCGTTCAAAAGATAATTAATTTTGAAATTTTTGGGGGCCTTCCAAAAATGAGATGAAAAGTCAGTTTGTCTGTTTGTTTGGATCAAATCGTTGATTTAGCTTAAAAGTTTGAATGAGGACTTGTTTCCGCTCAAAAATCTAGAGACGTTTGTTCTACGACTTTTTCGAAAAATCGCTAGTTTAGCGGGAAATCGCTAAAAACCGCTAAAATTGAAACCGTCATAGCATCACGACAGAAGCTACAGATGTGATCTATATATCGTTAAAAAGGTAGTTCGAAGGGCTTTTAAGCATAGCTGTAAACTTTTTTGCTGAAGTACACAGGTAAAAAGCTACAGGTAAAAAAAGGTATTTTTTCTCATATTTTGGCGATTTAAGAAAAATCTGTGTTTCAAATCACTTTTAAATGTGGTATATGTTGAAGACAATTCCATTCCGCGTTTTTTGACATACAACACATATCTGTCAAAATTCGTTTGGGCAAGATATTACCTATTAACTGAATATACCATTTTCCTTTACACTACTGCTTGTACATATGCAGTATGTACACTGCTTGCTGCTGCGGAATTATACTGCTTGCAAGTGGTGAATTCTTTTTGCGTCAGATAAAACATATTATAATTGCGATTACAACAAAGTCGGTATATATTTAGGGATAACTTTTAATGCTTTAGTCGAATATTAGTCGATATTACCTGTAAACTGAACGTATACATTTTGCTTAAAATTGGAATAGGACAGCAGCAACAAAGTGTCATTGCAGCCAGAGTTTGATAATGCTGATAGCTTTTGCGCTTGGCATGTTGGCATGTGTGTTTGTAAAGGGAACCAGTGTTGCCAGACAGTTTGGTTTTTGCTTGTACAAACAATAAACAAAGTTGACAAGTTATACTGTCAAAAAATATTGAAATTTTCAACATTTCTGATGTCTTATTAAAAAATTTCTGATATCCCATAAAAAACCTCTTTACGAGGTAAAAGTCTAGTGACGAAAACATTTTCATGCCCCAAAATTTCTGATATCCAATTTTGTGACGAATAATATTAAGTTTTACATATAAATAATTAAAAAAAAAATTTTTGCATTCGGCACTGCACAAAACAGTGAGTTTTATTTGATATGAAGAATTGAGAAATTTTAGCGCAATGTGCCGAGTGCCAAAATGTTTTTTTTTAATTATTTTTATGTAAAATTTAATATTATTCGTAACAAAATTGGATATCAGAAATTTTGGGGCATGAAAATGTTTTCGTCACTAGACTTTTACCTCGTAAATAGAGATTGGCACAGGGTATCTTACAGTCGAGCAAACTCGACTGTAGCCGCACCTCCCCTCGAGCGAAGCGAACCGTGGGCAGCCGAGCGAAGCGAGCAGGGGGCGGAGCCCCCTTGTTGCATTTTAAAAAATGCACATTAGCGTTATTGGGATCTACGACATATACTTTATGGGGTCGCCATGCCTTTTCTGCCTGTTATATACATTTCACTAAACCAACAAACCTTTTTATTGGTCAGAGTGTACAAAATCCCATAAAAAACATCTTTACGAGGTAAAAGTCTAGTGACGAAAACATTTTCATGCCCCAAAATTTCTGATATCCAATTTTGTGACGAATAATCTTAAGTTTTACATATAAATTATTTTAAACAAAATTTTGGCACTCGGCACATTGCGCTAAAATGTCTCAATTCTTCATACCAAATAAAACTCACTGTTTTGCGCAGTGCCGAATGCAAACATTTTGTTTAAAGTAATTTATATGTAAAACTTAAGATTATTCGTCACAAAATTGGATATCAGAAATTTTGGGGCATGAAAATGTTTTCGTCACTAGACTTTTACCTCGTAAAGAGGTTTTTTATGGGATATCAGAAATTTTGAATAAGACATCAGAAATTTTGAAATTGCAATATTTTTTAACAGTATAGCTTTGTCAACTTTGTTTATTGTTTGTACAAGCTAAAACAAACTGTCTGGCAACACCAAAATCGCAATCGCCAAAATGTGGAAAAAAATACCTTATTTCACCTGTAGCTGTTTACCTTTTTACTTAAAAACTTTGTAGGTATGCCTAAGAGCCCTTCAAAATACCTTTTCAACGATCGCATCTGTAGCTTCTATCGGTTAGTTGCCATGGGGGTTTCATTTTTAGCGGTTTTTAGCGATTACCCGCTAAATTAGCGAATTTTCGGAAAAGTCGTAGAACAAACGTTTCTAGATTTTTGAGCGGAAACAAGTCCTCATTCAAACTTCTAAGCTATAAGAAAGATTTGATCCAAACAGACAAACGGATCCTCTTCCAATTCTAAGAAAACGTATATTTTCAGTTAACTGGTAATATCTTCCAAACCCCTTGGCTAAAAGTTATGTTTTATATATCAAACGCGAAATTTTACAAACTACATTAAATTGAAAATTTTAAAAAATCGTTAGCGGCGTTTTCTTAAAAGCCGCCAAAATGTGGAGAAAAATACCTTATTTCACCTGTGGCTGTTTACCTATTTTCTTTAAAAAAAAACTTTGAAGGTATGCATAATAGCCCTTCGAAATACCTTTTAAATAATATATAGATCACATCTGTAGCTTCTATCGTTTGGATGCTATGGTGGTTTTAAGTTTGGCGGTTTTTAGCGATTTCCCACTAAACTAGCGATTTTTAGAAAAAGTCGTAGAACAAACGTCTCTAGATTTTTGAGCGGGAACAAGTCCTCATTCAAACATTTGAGCTAAATCAACGATTTGATCCAAACAAACAAACAAACAAACAAACAAACAGACATACAGACATACTGACTTTTCATCTCATTTTCGGAAGGCGGCTCAAAATTTCAAAATTAATTATTTTTTGAACCAGTAATCGGATTTCGATGATCGAGGTGTCATTCGACGCGTATTCTTGATAAGAATAGTAAAAAATTCAAAAACAATTCAAAAAGGCTCCAACGGCCCCATTAGACATTACATTTTTCCCCTCCCACTTACACCTGTTTATCTCTCGAACCAGGTGAGTTTCCAAAACTCTTAGTATGCACATTTGTAAGTTAAGTTGATACCTTTCGATCGGTATATAACTCGACCTGATCGGACAGTCATAGCAAATTTTCCATTCTTCCTGTGTATATATGCTAGTCGCCTTCGCACCCTTCGTGCTGCTTTCGTCACTAGCGCGGACTGCCGTCCGCAGTGATTTGGGTCCTTTAGATAATGTGGTTTGATAGGTTGCTTACCAACACTTTATTCAGTGCTGACAATTTGTGTTTGATTATCAGCTTTGAAATTGCTGTCATCGCCTAAACGTCACTAAAGTTTTATTAGTCCAGATGTAAATGCTAACAGCCTCAGTTGTGTTTTGCAACTCGTTCCGAAAGGTTCTCCCATTGTTCTCTTTTTACACTTCCATTGTTTTTTTTAATTTAATTTTTGTCCACTAAAAATGGAGAAAATTTAAAATAAAACTCATTTTTACCCAGGCAGTTTTTAGTACACAATTTTATTGTCTCGGTGGAACATCACAGCGGCGAGAATTTCGTGGATCACAACGCGAAAAGTTTAGGGATTTGTGTGTCTATCCTAGAACGAAACTTCGCTCGGCCATTAAGAAGGGCACCGTGTCGCCGATACCCTGCAACGTAATTTGTGACAGCATGGGCTTGAATGTCAGTTGTTGGCAACAGTTCCGTAAATGAGGCCAGCAAAAGTCCGTGGTGTTGCGAACAAGAGTTGGGTGCCGTTCAATTTTGAGATCCACATGATTCCTTTCATGTAGGGGGCTATCAGAGAAGTCTGTAACACTGCACATTGGGCCAGAATCCCTTTTTTTTTTCAAAGTTTAATTATAAAGCTAGGGACTTGTAATTTTGTATGAACCTTATAGGCAATTTACACTGAGACCCGTATGGGGTCGTAACGAAAAAAAGGCCGATATAAGGCCCGAAAGTAGGCCTTCACCAATTAAAGTAAAGCAATAGAAATAAAAAAGATTAATTGATAATCGTTGTTCCTCCTCATTCAAAATATCCGCCAGGATCCCCTATGCAGATTTTAAAATTCTGGTTGGTTTATTTGTGATAAATGATATTTGTTTTCTATAAAAAAAAATACGTAAAGTTTAACATAATTAGGGCGAATTCAAACTTCTCTGGTCGTTCCTATATAGCATCATTAAACAAATTTAACACCACCTTAAATCACTTGCAAGACACACTAGACTTTAAAATGTGGGTTTTTTTTACCGGCCTACTCTTAGTGTAAACGACTTTTGCCGTAAGCTACGGCTTTTTGCTTACCGGTCTCAGTGTAAATTGCCTATTAGTTAGGCTAATTTAGAATTTATAATTTCTTTTTTTGATTTGGATTACACCTTCACCTCCCTCTCCTTATCCGACTCTGAGAAAAAAGTGAAATATATTTATATAAATCAGGGACTGCATATAATGATTTTTTTTTTTTTTTTGTAATCTAAAAATCATTCACTTATAATAACTTTGTGACACCGAAGAAAATACCAATTTTCATCTCTCACAAAATAATGATTAATTTTAAGTTATACTTTACTTCTCCACCAATATCACTAGTTTACAAAATCAAAAAAAATTTTTGTTTTTCATGTCTGAGTGCACTTTTTTTATGGATTTTGGCTTAAAAAAAAAATTGTGACTCCTTCTTTGCCTTTTGTTGCTTAATTTGACATGTAATGACAATGCACTTCTTATCTAAACTTCAAAATCTACCTTCTGGAAATTTGTGAAATTTTGTGAAATATTTGGAGCTGTGCTTTTTTCCTATTTCTTTCAAAATATTGTCAATATCTTTTGAGTTTATTATATGTACTACTATATCCGTCGTAATGATTATATCTTGATTTTTCATTTCTATTTGCGCATACTGTCCTGATCAGGTATTTGCTGATTCGTTAATGTTCCCGATACTGTTGTTATCGCCATCGTCATTAGTATTGTCGTCATTAGCATTGTCGCCGTTAGTATTTTCTGTAAATTTATAAGGTCGTTTAATATTTATTGGGTCAATATTTCCGAGATTTGCTTTTTTGAATTTCGGAGCTTCTGACTGTCTTGAATTTGAATTCAAGCATAACGACCGCCGTCTCACCCATGCATGTGCTAGCGATCGGTTACACAACACTGCCGAACAGAGCTCGAGTTCCCCTCGTTTTGAGAGAGCTCCGAGGCGGAGAGCGAAAGCTGTGGTGAGTTGTGTGATCGACGCTAGCGCGTGGCTTAGCGATGAGCGGCTCAGAAGTTGGTATCGCAAGCTGGTGCGTCTGCGGGAAAGGCAAAGCGTAAATGTGGCTAGAGAGAACAGCCCATAAAGCCACACAGGGGCAAGGATACTCTTGTAGATGAGGACTTTGTTTCTCAGGGACAGCTTTTTTTTTGTAGTTAAGGAGCCAACTCATGCGCTAGCATTTCGAATGAATTTGACTTCACGACCCCAGCCACATGACTCTTGAAGTTCAACCTACAGCATTTCTCAGCATTAATTCCAATACTATAATTGGAGGCCCAATTCTCACACAGTGCAAGGTACTCTTGGGCCCAGAACGCTACCTTGCGGAACTCCTGCAAAGATGCGCTTGGAGCTGGAGGAGATCCCGTCCTCGACCACCTGAAACGTTCTGTCAGCAGGGAAGCTCGCAACAATGCTATTAAGCTCTGGGTTCATCAACGTTTTGATTTTTGACAGGAGTCCCTCATGGCATACCCTGTCAAAAGTTTGCTGAATGTCCAAATAAGCGCCCACCAAATAGTGGAACTTTGGGATGGCACATCAAATGCATTTTTCCAAGATTTTACCAAAAGCAGGTAGAAAGTTGATTGGGCGATAGGAATCCAGAAAGTCAGGAGGCTTGCCACTTTTGTGAAGCACAACAATTCTAGCCTTTTTCCAAGCTGAAGGAAAGTATTCAAGACGGAAGGCCGCATTAAAAATTAGCACCAGGAACAGCACAGCCTTGATAGGAAGCAATTTTATAGTCCTGTTGTTGAAACTATCCTCGCCAGGGGCTTTGCCAGCTTTGAGGCACTCAATCTCATCAGAGACTTCAGCAAATGTGATAGGCGACAACGCATAGGGGTCGAGCTTGTATGGAGCGAGCGGGCATAAATACTTCTAGTGGTGATAACGTTATGAAATTAATACCAAAAATCTAGAAAAATATTTTGAAAATATAGAAGGAAAATCGGCCATATCGTACGCCTATATCATATAGCGGCCATAGGAACGATCGGTCAAAAATCAAGTTTTGGTATGAACATCTTTCTTGTTTCTTAACAAAATATAAACAAAAAACAGCCCACTGTGATTATGTGCAACGCTTTCCACATAAAGCGCTGTTCTTGCAGCAAGCTTGCAACGTTTTCAACCTGCAAGGCTGCTAGGGTAAAGTGAACACCGTAATAGTGTTCGTACCTAAGCATCTCCAAAACCCCACTCCAGCACATGCAGCCCTCCGAGCCCAAGTAAAAAAGTCAAATTAGTGCTTTAGTCAAAACGGTAGAATACAGCGATTAGCAGATATTAGCAGTTGAATTTTACAACAAAAAATCTGTATATATTGAGGAATATTTCAGAACTAATTTGATTATTAAGTTCGATTAAGATCACAGCTAAAACTCTAAGTGAAATTTAAGGTTAAACACGAATTAGTACTTAAATATGCACAAATGTTACACCAACAAAATAAAATAAACACAACATGCTAAGAACTCGCGAATTATAATAATAAGTACTAAATACCTTTCTTTATAATATTTAAACATTCCATTGTCCAAGCACTTTTTTTTTAAAAAGTGTTATGACCTCTCTGGACACCTTCACTTTTAAGTTGCTCACTCAGCAAAGACAAATTACTTTCGTTCTCTGCCTTTTGCAGTTATTCTTAAAGAGACCCGTTATAGTAAAGCAAAAACAAGAATACATTTTAATAGATAAACTTATTATGAGATAATGTTGACACATTTCTAGCTAAAATAGTGATTTGATTTTTTTATTTTTGGCCTTTGGGGCCGACCACTGTGCAACGGGAGCGACATTTGAAAGGGTGCCTTACAAAATCCGCTCAACTTTTAGGACCCTGTTAAGTGGAGCAAACCTAGAGCCCTCGTCAGTATACTACTCAGCTACTATAGTAGCTCTCTTAAGTATGGCGTCAACAGACTCTCTCTTAAGCGTCGGTAGTTCGCTTCTAGCCCTGTTGGCAATACGACGATATAATCAGTCATCTTTTCAAAACGATCCGACCCTCAAGAGTAGGCTAGGACAGAGAATGCTGGCGAGCATTGGGAGCATAAAGCTCACAAAGGGGAGCAGAATCAGCAGTCGCTCTCTGAGGTTGTATACACCCGAAGAGTTCTTAATAAGGTGATAATTCAAAATAATTAACAATAACTATGTTTATTTTTAAAGCATTTTTAGCCCTTAAAATTATTGTTAGAGGAGTCTACAAAAGGAAAGAGTGTGATTGAGTACTATAATTCAAACCAAGGATTATCGGATTTTCAAAGATATGCCATTTGTATATAATTAGGCATTTGTTATAAACAAAGAGGCTTAGGCAAGAAGGAGTACTTCATCTATTGAAGGGAAATAATGGGGGCCTTCCAGTAGCCAAAACTTGGACAGAGCAGCCAGCAAGCGCTTCATGAAGAGCAAGGCCACGAGTGTCGGCTCTGTAGTTGCCCCATAACCTATGCTTGAAATTGAAGTCACCGCCCACAATAAACCTGTGACCTAGTTGGTGTAGCAAAGCATCACAATCCTGATGATTATAATAGAGTTCTGGAGGGAGATAAGCAGCAGCAATAAGGACCTCACCCAGCGAAGTCTCCAGCATAAAAGCATGCAAGCTGAATATAACTGATACAAACTGGTTACAATTGGTAATGTAACAGATTCTGCCTGAGCGCGTAGGAGCCGAACTAGCACCTTGGGCAGCAGATTAAGCTGGGCCACTTCATGACCAGAGCACCTGAAAGCCTCCTGGATAACCGTTTTGGGTGTGGAGAACGCTAGATTTTTCACAGCCAAACGAATAGTCCAGTCTTCAGACAAGCAGAAATGACTGAGTTGCCCCTTAAGTTCTGTTAACTTCCTGGTAATGCATCTATGGGACTCAGCATCCTTGAAACAAATGCGCAAGACTCCAGAAGGAGCCACCTTAAACTCGTAAGAATCTGCGGACACGGCAGTATTCAAAAAATCCTCCATGGAAATGATGTCCGTGACACCAGGAATAGTGAAGGGTATAGATTTGGGAGGCTGCTTGGCCTGGGAAGGCTCAGAAACAGAAGCAGATACATTCGATGGATGTACAGCCACGTCACAGTCCTCACTGGATAGACTTGCATATCTATTCCTACCAGACGCCACAGGAACATGAGCGGAACTTTCAGAATCCATGGGAGTTGGACAGGAGCTCATACTTGGTAGTTTACCCTTTTTATTGGCCAATATAGGCAGTGGAGCACCACAACGCTTTTTAGCCTGCACCTTTTTCCAAGGAATTACTGGCCCCTGATTAGCGGACGTCATATCCACCCCGACAGAGTCATTGCAGGAAGCGAAGCTTCAATAAGAGAAACGCTATTGAAGATGTACAAGAATTCCTCAACCGGAGCATTAGAAACTCGCTTTGCAACAAAAACAGCAAGACGGTCTAGAAGTGCAGTTGAATTTTACCTATCAAAAGTAGGTGGGGCAACAGTCAATGTGGATTGGATGGAAGACATAGACTCCGTGTCGGTACTAGGCCAGAGCAGACCATTATCCTCCTCATCAGATCCTAGGAGTAGATCGATATTCCTGGCATTTTCAAAGCACGAGGCTTTGTTCTGCTTAGATGCTATTATAGTAGCCTTCCTAGAAGTCTTGGTGGTTACTTCAGGGGGTTAAGAAGCAGTTATCCTTCCATGAAATGAAGCGTGAAATGGGAAATATTGGTGCAGGGAATATCCAAAGCGCTGGCACCTGAAGCATTGCACGACCAGCTTCTTACGCCTCTAGATTCTCTCAAATTTGACTTGGAAGGTACCAAAGACCTTAGTTTGAGGAAATCCCAATTGTTTTCCTGAAATTGAAGTTCCACCCTGAAGTTGTTAATAGGCTGCGACGTAATGTTGCCGATAACGTTGGTGACGCTGAGGGGAGTGTAGCCGAGCGCCGGTATTTTCGCTGCAACCCAGTCTGTAGCCAGGGAGGCAGGTGGTGCGTTGACCGTAGCCAAGAGCCTTGGCCTCAGGAAGTCTTCGCCATCTCTGCACCTTAAATTAAGGGAGCGGGCCAGACCCGCGATTGCCTCTATTGCTATTTCAACAGACTTGTCTATAAAGTCCCCAACGTTGTCAATGCTAAAAACAACCAAGGACGATGAGACCGCTTGTCGTTGATGCTTAGCAGGCGGTGGCCAAAGCCGGGCCTCGAGCATTAAACGGGTTTCTCGGAATAATTGATCTCCTGTATGCTTCCGTAGCTGTGGTCAGTTCGTTCAAGAGAGCTTTTGCTGTCATAATGAAGTAGAGTTTTTTGGAAGATGCTTCTGCTTCAGCTGCTGCTGTTGACGGCGAATGGGGAGTCTAGCGACGATTGAAGACTCAGCTGCTACCGGTGATACTACTGTAGGCGATGGCGTATGGTTAAGATGAAGGTGCTGCTTTTGCAGTTGATGTTGTCGTCTCTTGCAGGGGACCAAAGGACGAAGATATAAACATTCGTCAGTACCTATTTGTCTCAACTACCAAAATGTACTTTTTGGCTTCTGAAATTGAAGTGAACTGTTTCAATTGCTAGATATATTTTTTAATATTTCTGAAGAATTCAAAATGCCTTCCAAAAGACCCAATAATCGAGGACGAGGTCGAGCATCGTCGCTTCCTTATCCGTACCAGGGAAAACAATTGATTGATCTAGCGATCTAGCGAACCGAATAATAATAATCGACCGACAAAAGAAACCGTGACTGGGGAAACAAGATTCCCTCGAATTCGACGTCGAGATACTAGAGTGCCCGAAATGGAGGAGAGTCTGAGGATCATCTATGCTTATTTGCGAGAGACGCAGAGAAGCTCAAGAAACACTTTCGATGAGCATCGTCTCAATATGGCAGAAATGGCATTGATTGCTCAGAACTACATGAATTCGACGTATCCAATCATTTGGGGAGTGGCCTCTAGATTCGATGCTGGACTCCGACTTCGCGATCGTCTCATGGCCGAGAATAATCGCAATAATAATAATAATGAGCAGCCAGAAAACGAGAATAATCGAGTACAACGTGCTCTGCCAGATATTAACGGAGTACAACGTGATCTGCCGGATATAAATCGAGTAATTTTTAATTTCTCGCGCCAATTACTATTAAATTTTTTTCAGCTAAACAAAATCAATTATAATATAAATAAAAAAAAATTATATCAATTAAAACGGAAAAAAATTTAAAATCTTATTGTTCTGCAATAATAAAATTCAAAAGTTGCTAAGCAAACCCTTGGATAACTTAATCTGAAAAGGTGTCAACACTTAGCCTAGTTCGATAATGTTGGTAAAATCGCTAATCTCTCTTTCGCTTCGATTTCCATGGCACCCCTGATTATTTGGTTCATATTTATAACCAGAGATCGCAAATAACAGCTAACACTTATTTCTAATTTGATCAGCTCACTGAAAAAACAGAAAAAAAAACTAAAGCCCAGACGATTTCTCACTGAGCGGAACACTTACTTCTGTTCGTTTGTGCTCTCTGCTCAGTATTTTCCATACAGAAAATACATTTTTTCTGTCTACTAATAACAGTAAAAATAAACTTTTTAGCTAGTGCTCCCGGAATAACTGTTAGCAAATGAGCAGAACACAAGTGTTAGTCAAAAGTGTCTTTTCATGTTGTTGTTTTAGGTGCGCACAAAGCGCCACGAACTTCCGAAAAAGCACCACACCCACAAATTTCAAAATACCTTTTTTTTGTAAAATTTTTTTATTTACATTAATTATTATTATTAAGAATTAAGCTTCACAATTAGAGAACTAATATTTTCCGCTACGTTTTTCGGTTAGAATAAAATTCAGCGCTGTAAAAGCTCTTTCAACCGAGACCTGTTACCTAATTCTCGTACTACTTACTTATTTGTTTGTAATTTCTTAATTTTTTATATTTCTTTAATTTTCGTTATAAACCTTAAAACCTTTTGTACAATATTATATTTTATATTTCTTAAAAGTATCATTGTCCAACAGCAAAAATTGGCTGCCGTCGGTGGTAACTATTTTAACGATAGATGCAGCTAATGTCTCTTCATTAGTTGCATACGAAATTTTTCGATTTTTTGCAACTTATTCCACATCGGTGCGCTGTTGTCCACCAAATCTTCAAACACTTCTGAATGCCTTTCCTTCAAATGGCGTCTTAAATTTGTTATTTGCGTTCCAGTTAATTTTATGAAACACATGTTGCATTCCGACTCATTAAATTTATTTTTATATTTAATAAAAAGTATGAACTTTGTTTTTTGGACGACCCATTTTACGGAAAATTATAACAAAAAAAAAAAAAGATTTAAATTCTCAGAAGACACTTTTGGTGTTTTCTCTAAACGAAACAGTTTTTGAATAACACAACCATAAGGAAAAAAAATTACTGTTATTGCTTGACAGATGTGACTACTGATAAAAAACATAAATTAATGTTTTGTTCTTTTACCGTTCTATCAGCTAGATAACTGTTATTTTTTGACACTCTGTAAGTGTTGACTGTTATTTGCGAGCTCTGCTTATAACATATATTCTGTGCCTTTTATTTTTCGACTGAACTCTATACTGCACTTGGCCTTTTTGTTGCGTTTCAATATATGTATGATTGAGTTCTTATATGAACAAGAATCCGAATGTTTTGAATTTCAATAGCTTTATTTAGATGTTCTATCGGACGGAATATGATTTGGACTGGCTTTAGTTGTGTATTTTGTGTATAAGGTGTGTGTTTTGGAAGTTGCCCACTAGATCCCACATATGGGCTAATCCGAAAATTTTTAAACCAAGGGTAAAAATCGAAAGTTGTGAAAAAACTGCATGTTTTTTTAATAATAGTTGTTTTTTGGAATCATAGAATATATTTTCAGGCTTCGATTTACAAAATTATAGAGGTTTTACGGTGGTTTGGTTCAATTAATTCCACTTTTAGCCCCTGAATTTCAATAATTCTTGTAAAAAAAAGAGAATTTTCAATGATATAAAAAGTGGACAAATCAGTCGTCTGAGTGTTTAGCGCTTAGCTTATCTTAAACTTTGTTTCATTTTCTTTTATTTTAGGTAAAAACTATATCGGAAAGATATTTAATATATATATTCATAATTTGAACAAAAGTGCGTGTGTAAAAAGTGTAACGTCCGCAACAGACAAAAACTAAGATTTTTAATTAACGAGATTACTTATCTTTATTTTTGATGCTGGATTGATATGGTCATATATTCCACATAATTTTGTGTATTTGGATATTTTTTGTTTACTATGCAAAATTCTCTAATATATGTGCAAATGCACGTTAACCTCAAATCGACTTCCATTCTTTGTAACGGCCGCAACGGAACTTTCAGCCAGCCCAATTTTTATTTTAAATTAGGTTTAAGAGTACTCCAAATGAAATGCATTTTTCAGAAAATTTCATTAAAATTAACTAATCTGAACGGGAGCTGTATCGGCTTAAACATGAAAATATGCATGCAAATGTAACGTCCGCAACTCAGGATTAGCCCATATGCAACTATTTTCTACAAGCCTGTTGAAGACTTGAGCTGCAACATGGTTATGCTTTTATATTTGTGATTTAAATTTTTGTAAGTAATTTTCGAACCTAAAAGCGCTTATACTTTCCAAGCCGCCATTGGTTTCTGCATCCTCATGTATTTGCAACAAATAATGAAAATTGCATGTCAAAAAGGTTTTGTTATATAGCGAAGGCATCCTTGCCACAAAACAATGCAACAGCAATATTGTTATGCGTCTTGCAATTTTTTTATCCAACAAAATTCGTGTTGCAATAGATAATTTTAAAAAGTAGACGTATAAGTTTGATGTCAATACTTCGGGTAGAAGATATGGCCCAAAATAGAGCAGAAAGTTTCGCAGCTCGGTTGCTTTCCATCTATCGAGGTCTGTTCGAGAACTCGGTTTCCTTGTAAATTCATATGGAACACAATTCGCAGCAACAGAAATCAGTTTCTCGATCGATGTTTCTGCTCGTTTGTTATGATGCTCCAGTTGGCATCGATTTCTAAAACTTGTATTAGTCCTTGGAGCACAATCCACTACATAGGGAAATACCAAACGATTTTAATTCCATTCTGCTTTTTGAGTACATCGTGTGCATGAATAAAAACCGGTATGTCCCTTAATTCCTAAGACATGAATTTCTAAGACATGAATTTCTAAGACATGATTCCTAAGATGATGTATACTTTGCTCTCAAAAGAAACTCCATGTTGCTGGATCATTTCGCTGGAAAATTCCGATAAAAATTCGTCTGCGCTTTTCGGCTTAGTGTATCCCTCATAGACCCCAATCAGCATTACGGTTTTAAATCCCGGAACATTGCAAAGAATTGGCCAGACTTGTTTATTAGAGCTTTTACATAATGGTAAGACATCGGTATTGAAATCTAGCTCAATTTCGTCTTTCTTCTACGCCGTAATGCATGTAAGCTCCGTCATCCATAGCTTTTACAATGGCATCTGTTCGAGTTTTCTTCAATGTTCGGCAGTCCATTGGGACATTAAGATTCTGCTCTTTCAGAATGCCCAGCATTTCGCTTGCCCATTTTTTCAATGGATCATTGAAGCTCAACAAATCACAGTCACTGTCACTTGGATCACTATCACTTCGATCGTTTTTATAATTTTCATTGTTTATTTCCATCGCATTATTTTCATATGCATTTATAGAAAAGGATAAGTCATTCTGTAAATTTGTGTTCGTTTCACTTTCCGCTCCGCACTTCCGCTACACCATCGCCTTTGGACTAGAATAGATCTCCTTGATTAGTCTAGCTGCCTCCCGCTTGCTTCTGCACTTGATTGCTTTTGCCGTGGAGCTCATTATTATTTTTATTGAAGAAAAAAAAAATATATACAAACCACCACGTATTGCAGCAATGAAATGTCAAGAAAATGCTCTAATCACAACGCACTTAACTCAATAGCAATGACATTTGATTTTGTTCCTTTCATTCTCTCCAGAGCTCCCAAAATATTCTCAACCAAGTTGTTCTAAGTAGTCTGTGCACTGAAATGAGCAATGCATATTCTGTCAGTTTGGTTGAGATATTTCAAACAACAAAAAAAGTTGTTCATACTCCCGAAAATTGCTCAACCACATTTTTCTAAGTAGTCTGTTCAGTGAAATGAGCACAAAAATTCAAAGAGCAAGAGCAAAATCGAGTGCTCGGTGCTATTTGTTCCTTTGAATGTGCTCATTTGTGCCTATATTGATCTCAAAGTAGGCGATCAAACCCTTCGAAAAAAAAACACTTGCAAAGAAACTTTTAAGGGATACGCACTTAGTGAGAGCACATTGCGAAAGAGCACTTTGACATTTGGTCTCGAAAAAAATCGTATATGTAAGAATGTATTAGTGAATCAATGAATCAGTGGCATCTATAAAATCTAAAGAATTATATAAATACTAAATCCAGGTTGTAAGTCTGATGCTTACATCATTTATTTTTTAAATATTTTATATTTACAAACTAAAAAATCAACCAAAACCAATCCCACAGCTAATTTCAACCACATACTTTCAAGCTGTGCAGTCATCCGCTATTGTTTTTTATGCAGGAAAACCACAAACATTGTTTTTAAGTACATATATTTTTTATTAGTCTGAATTTAATTTTACTAATAATAGTGTGTTTATGTTTTCAGCACTTAGAGCGCAGCGCTTCTCGCTTAAAATAAAGTGAAGTGCTGAAAATGCTCTTTCCACCGACACTTGTGTGGCCGGAGTAGCTAGAACCAAGACATCTGAATGCCGTGAAGCCAAATGACGCCTTAAATTTGTAACGTGCTTTCCTGCCAGTTGTAGGCCACACACATTACAGACAGATTTATTATTTGCACTGTTGAACGAAAAAAAAAAAAATACGAACTTTTTTGTTATTCTCGCGGTTGTTCATATTTATAGTTTTGGAAAGAACTTAGCGATACGAAATTCAAAATGCGAGTGAAGCTCGGCTGCTTTACACACACGCACGTATAAATTTAAATAGAAAGAGCCTACTTTTATGAGATTCGTTTAGCTAAGCACGAGATAAAAAAAAAATACAAAATAACTTGCTTTGCTTTTTAGTTTTGCTCAGGAGCAAAATATTAGATTAGGATCTGAGCACTTCCCAAAGGGGTCTGGAAGCGCACACTTTTTTTGGGAGCCATGAAAAAAATAGAGCAAATTTCGGGAGCTCTGTGATATAGTTGTCTGATCCAAAATTAAAAACGAACTTGATCTTCGTCGGGTATCTAGTAACCTACGAGAGGTCTGCATGGCTGCATTCAAAACGTCAAATGAGACATTCATGCTCAAATGAATTAAATGAGTTCGGCTTCGTTTCACAATGAATGAATTGAATTAATGAATTCAAACCGAAAACTTCACATTCAAAATAGGCAGAATTGAATTGAATGACAAAATAACTGAAAAAACGAATGAATTTTCAATTAGTATTGAAAATTTAACATTTATTTTTGGGTTTTCTTTATATTTGTGTGTGAAAACATAATATGATTTATACCAGGGATTAAAACCCTAACCGAAACCGTAACCTTTAACCGGTAAAAACCGATTGAAATTTGAAACCGTAACTGAAACCGTAACCGAAAAAAAATTTTTCATCTGACCGAAACCTTTAAACCGAAACTCTGTAAACCGAAATAACCGTATCGAAACCGTTTCATTTATAAATGTTAATTACGGTTTTCCACACATGGTAAAAAAAAAAAATAATAAAAGCAATATGCTAAAATTATCTGCATTTCACTGTCTTGTGCATGTACACACATACAGTGTACCACTAATGTCTTCATACAGCATAAATTTGTCAAATTTGGGTATAATAAAGATGGTTTGATGCGGGTTTTTTATATTAATCTTTTAATCACTTAAATTCCGTTCGAATTATACAAAAATTTCTTTAACCCATTAAGTACCCTTGAAAAATTTTGAATTTAAGAAAAAGTCAATTTTTCAAGTTTTTTCCTCGATTTTTTCAAAAACTATTTCAATGAAAAATTTTTTTGAAACAATTCTAATAGCAAATTCTAATTATCAAAAATATTTTTGCTAGTATTTTTTATGATTTTTTTAAAATTGTTAAAAAGCCACATTTTGTATGAAAAAGAGGAAAATCTTGTTAAAATAGAAATTTTTAGCAACACTGAGAAGTAATGCACTTTAGTATTATTGCAAAGAATTTTTTTTTTTTGTGAACCGAAACCATACTGGTATTTCAAAACCGAAACACACAAAAACCGGTTCACCGTTACGAAACCTTTATTCAAAGATTTACTGTAACCGATAACCGAAAACCTAAATGAATCCGATATTCTTTTCGGTTTTAATCCCTGATTTATACTATTGGATTTGGTTGAAACAGCACAACGTTTTTCAGTAATTAAATTTCGAGCATCGGAAAATGCTTTCTTAGATGCCGCGCTGGTTGCCGGTATGCAAAAAATATTGCAACTGACCTTGTACAATAGTGGAAACATTCTTTTGTGATCGTTCCACCAAACAAGGCAGTTAAAGTCATCAGAAAATTGTATATTCGTGTTGCAGTAGCTTTTGATTTCTTGATCCATTTTGTCTATTGAAGTGGCTTCTTGCTGGACTTCGATGACATCATCAAATGCATCATCATGCGAATTTGTCGAGTTTTCAGTGTCTATGTCGTTCATATCATGTAAGAAATATTGTAACACGATTTCTTTGCAGTCATTGTCGTATGCTCCAAGTGCCGCAGTCATATTTGTTCCTCTATCCGTAACAATCACGGGCTGGTCTTCTTCAAAATCGCAAGAAAAGCTTTTCAAAATTTCTATCATCTTTGCATGAATATTCACACCTTATAAAAAACAATAACAAAATTTACCGAATTGATAAAAATTTGCGACCTGTTTAATTACCTGAGCATGATTTTTCTTGCATGCATTTTGTTAGCAAAGGTATTGAGTCGGCGCCGCAATGTTAGTTGCTGGCTGTGATCTCAATGGTATTTGCACACAGATGCATGCGACGGTATCAAGTCTTTGCCGCAATGTTAGTTGCTGGCGGTGAATCTTAATGTTGTCGCACGCAGGCCAATCCCTAAGTAAAACACTCTCGAGTTGTAATTATGAACTGACATCGTTTATTGAGTTGTATGCGGTTTTAAAGGATTTCTTATGTACTAATAAACAGAGTTAGATATAGTGTTAATATATTTCTGACTTCTTCCTACTTATTGTATTGTCTTATGTATTTATTTAGATAGAGTCGACAGTTGTCTTATTTTATGTTTTGTTCTCTTTTACTCATTATCTAGTCTGATCTTATCTTATGTATTAACTATTTGACACATATCTCTTACTCCTTCTTACTCTTTGTGCTCTATGCTCTTATCTGCTCTACATATCTTTTGCTCCTTGCGTTATATGATCTTATCTGCTCCCACATGCATGCAGGCTCGCTTATGTTTATTTGATCTTGCTATTGCTGAGCGCCGGGATCTCGACCCGTGTGGTAATTCTATGCCGTCGTGTCCCTTTTGTGTCACTTGAGTGTTGCACATGTGGTGGCGCATTCCGAGGGATGATTGAAAACTATGTTCATTTATGAACACATTTAATAACTAAAAGACGGTCTACCAAAATGCCTTCCCTTATATAGTGGATTGTGCACGACATGTATGAAAGTCTTGAGTGATTGTCCGTCCAAATATCGCTAGAAAGAGCATATCCATAACATTTATATTTCTCAACGTCTGCTTTAACTGGCTCAAAGTGCTTTTGGTACAGAGATGCAACGTTCCTCGAGATGGTCGTTGAGTGCGGCAACAGATTGTCGACGTCCACGTTTGGACCATAGGTAGCTCCCACGTTAATCAGGAACTTGCTAAACTCTTTTAGACCAGAATCGCCATTCAGCTTAAATGGACGACAATTTGTGACTATTCACTGTGTGGCAATAGTTGTGGCCTCCTTTTGGATTCGGGATTAACTTTGATGAGTACCAATGTGTTGGGTTTATTGCAGTTTAACAAGTAGCTTTTATGTTTGACTAAATTGGACGTGCTTCCCGAATATTTATATACGCTTTTACAAAACTTGCAAGCCACAAACTCATTTAGGTCTCTTTCATTTTTGTCCAAAACATTGGAAAATATTTCCCACACCTTACTTCGACCTCTTTTCCCATTTAAAGAATATTCCCCGCTTAAAAGCTTATTCTTTATTACATTAGGCGATGCTTCGACTGCAGTTAGTTAATAAAATTTGATTTTTGATTAAATTTTGATTTTGCTTTAAAATTCGCGACAGACAACAGACTCACAATGCTACAATAATTAACAAATTACAAAAAATATTCAAACAAAGTAATTACTTTGGACGAACAATCTTAAACATTGAATTTATTACATTAATTACTAACATTTTGTTCATACTTTCATAATACTTTCCGAACTCATCTTGTCAACAGTTTTTTGACAAATGTTGTATTCTGAGTACTCTGAAAATCTTTGCTTCTTTCATTTCGTTCGGTTCTCGTTTATTCGATTCCGTTCATGAGTTCTCGAAATACTGTCAAAAATGAGTATTCAATACTATGAAACCGAAACTCTGAATTCATTTCCCTCAGAAAACTGAATGAAACTCAAGAGTATTCAGAGACACTTAAGTTTGAATGCGGCCGTGCAGACCTCTATAACCTACATTTGAAGTCTCTAGCTATTATAGTTTCTGAGATCGACGCGTTCAAACGGACAGACGGACCGACAGACAGACGGACAGGCGGACATGGCTCAATCGATTCGGCTGTTGATGCTGATCAAGAATATATATAATTTATAGGGTCTGAGATAGGGTTGCTATACTTGCATCTGGTGTCAACAAGAAATATTTCCGGAATCTTTGCCTTAATTGCTACTCAATTTTCCCAACAACAGCGGACATCGGTTGCAGTTTTTCGATTTTGGATTGTTTTGCAGCCTATTGCTCAAAGCTATCAGAGTTGGTATTAAATAACCTATATTGAATGAAATGATATAAATATAGTTCAAAAAACTTGGATATTATTAGAGTTGTACCATAATTCAGGTTTTTCTCTCCTTGAAGGATATCTAAAGCCTTAGAAATTGGTTCCATCACCAACACAAACATGCTTAGTAGAGCTGGAAAACTATCGACGATACTATCGATATATCGATAGTCGACCTGTTTTTTCCCACTATCGATATATCGATGGCGAAAACTTCCACTATCGATAGTATTTAAGAAAAATTTACTTCACTTGCACACCACTTGGCAGCAAAATTTTTGGTAGAAGGTGCTGCGCTAAAATTCTTTCATAAATTTATAAATTTGTACGTTACTGTTTTAACAAATTAAGTTCAAAAAAATTAATATTTACTTTGTATAAAAATTTTTTTTTATATGAAACAAATTTGAATTAGGTTTTTTGGTAGAAATATATATATAAAACGATACTATCGATAGTATCGATGTTAATCTCTCAAAATATCGAAAATATCGAATGGCGCCAATATCGATAGTTTGCCAGCTCTAATGCTTAGATACTGGAAATCTCGTTGAGAAAAATGCGCCAAGTTCAGCTTATCGCACAGTTCATTTATCGTCTTTATGTGAAACAAATTTTTTAATTGCGTCATATAGCGAATTCCAACGCGTAACTATGGGCAAAGGCAATGATCCCAAGTGCTCTACAATTATTTCTGAAGTCTTTGGTCACTTGCACTTTTTCCATATGCTGTGTTATGATCCGACTTGACTATCGCAACCAGATATCGATTTGCCGGCTAGCTATCGGCACTACTCAGGGATGAGTACGACCTCGATACCTGGCGAGTCGGGTAACAAAGAAATTTATATTTTTATAACTGGAATAAATACTCGGACTTTGGTTTCACAACACCTACACGGACAATCTGCTGGCAAGGATTTGGTGGACAGATGTTATTATCCACCACTACGACGCCCTCCCATCCTATAGTCGGCTTTTTGATAGTTTTGCCGACTCCCTAATCCTCACTTCACCCAACCTCACCACATATTCACCTCACCCGATAATAAATAAATTAACAAATCATTTTCTAATAAACATTATAATATTTAATTATCATTATTAATAATTTTCCCTATCATTTTACATCTTGTATATTACATATTTGAATTGGTTTTATTGATAGTTTTGCGCTTTCAATCTTCAAAAACTAACAAAACTATCGCACGACAATCTGCAAACAAACTATCTGGCAACCTTGATTGAAGAGGCGCGAGAATGTAAACAAAATAACCAAACAGCTGATAAGTGCAAAATATATAAGTGTAGTGAATTAAATGTTATTTAAATGTTAATATAGGTAAGTATTGTAAGTGCGTCTGTGTTTAACTATATCTGGTGAGTAATATAATATGCAGAGCTTCCTTGCTGAGGCTGGCTACCACGATTTGCAGGTCTGTATGTATGCAATGATGTGCTTATCCACACGCACATATATTGACAAATTAATGGATAACAATGAAAGTGTTTGCAGGTAACAACGATAAGCAAGTGGACAACATCAAATAGAGGACAAAATCAGGATCGTTTCGGCCAAGGGCTGAGTGAACCAGATTGAGTGCAGGGGGATGCTGCGCCTGCGCTGATGTCTGCTGCTTGCTGCTGGTGGAGCCCGCGGCTGAACAAATGTTTGTGGCCCTTGGCGAGCTTAGGGCAGCAACTGCGATAAGTGTCGGCTGGGACGAACTCACTCACAATCCTCGTGTGTGCTATCCTGCCTCTGCTACTTCCAAGTGATCCTCGCTCTGTTTGTGTACTGCTTCGTGTGTTGTTCCGCCTGGTGCCTACGTTGTTGCGCGGTTGTGTGCGAGTAGCTGCTGTGGCTCTCGTGTCCCTCGTCTGTTGGTGTTGCGTGGATGTAGCTGCTGCGAATGCTGAGGAGTCCCGTCTGTGTAAGTATGGTTGTCTCTCAGACGGCGTAGATTTTTATTAAATTTTATTTTATATTGCAGATTTTAAATGTTCTGCTGAAGAACACGCGTTTTCTACCGCACCAAAAATTGTCTCCTCCACAGCCTGCCACCACGCGATTCTCCTCCAACCAGACTGATTTTTTCACCCTAACCTAATAATCTCCTGTCAACTCTCTCTAACTCTCCTAATCTCCTACTCCCTGATTCCTGTCATCCGTATTTATGTTTTGGTCGACGCTGATAGATGGCGTTTTCCACAGCTGGCGACTATCGTTATCGATAATATCAATAGATCAGCGCCGACCATAACAACCCAGTAGAACCTGAAGGCATGTGGTGAACAAAATACACGCAGTCTTCTGCCGGAAAAATTGAGTGGCAAAGCTACAGGCCAGTTTCCGCTACGTTTTCAGGCCGAGGCCGCTGAAAGGTAGCCGAAATTTTCTTACACACTTCAGTGGTAATTTTTGCTGCAAGAAAAAAAGTCCCTAGGGACTGCAGCTGCAGCCAACTTAACGTTGCAAACGACTGGCAATAAATATCGAAAACACTTTTCATAAGTTTCCAACCATTCTATGCTGTATTTCTGGAGGGTTAAAAGAATTCATAAGAAACGTAATATATTGAATAACTTATTTTATTAATTAAGCATTTTTAAAACATGATAAAATTTTGTTTAATTGTTAAATATTATTATCGTGGCGGTTATCGATAAATACAAAGGGCTGGCAGTGCTATTATCGGCTACCGAAGACATTGCAGCCCTTCGTTTGTGTATTTTGTCATTGTGCAGAAAGTGTAAAATATGGTAAGTTTTAACTATAAATATATAAATTAATGATTATTTTCATTGTATTTTTAACCTTATAGATCGCCTGACTTAATTGCCCTATGACGAAGATCATAGCTGTTGCCAGCAAGTCCAGGAGAGCATCACACGTAAGTAAATTACACAAATAATCAATTAGACACAAAATTTGTTATAATTATTGTATTTTCTTTGAATCAACTTGTAGGAGGCTCTTTAGGAGGCAAATCGACCAACAATTAGGTAAGAATTAATCATTCTAATGCTCTTCCAACAAACAATTAATTGATTCTAAATTTCAGATTGACCCTTCAACCGAATGCTGTGGCCAGAAGGAATTAAATAATAAGTAAAGTTAGTTTTAAGTTTTATTATAAGTGAACTGATATTAAGTTTAAAATGAAGTGCATTAAAATAAAAAAAAGTTAATAAATTTCTTGTGTGCATAATTTTTTGCGCCAATTCGGCACAATTTCCCAGTGGCCTACAGCCAGGGCAAAAATTTCCCACCGCTGAACGTCTATGTAAAATTTTCGCACGTCTTCAGCTGGTACCCCCGCAAACCGTGCCGGAAAATTTCGGCAGGTCTTCAGCTAGCGTATACCGAATTACCCCGGCCACGCTAATGTAAAAGCGAATTAGAACTTTACACAAAGTGGCTGCACATACCGGCTGCAAGTTCGGCTGGAAATCTGTATACTTTTCCATACAAAAAGTGCTACTGGGAACACACCCTTCCCGGGGGGGGGGGGAGAGATAGAGCAGGATGTCCTTCGTCACAGGCGCCAACGTAGGCCACGCCCACACCCTGAGATTAAGAGTCTCAATTGTATCGACTGAGTTAGCCGGGCAAAATACTAATTATTATTCTGTTCCAGATCGCTGCCAGTGGACTGGATGCGTGCTCTCCGTAGAATTTCCGCACGCTACCGGAACCTTCTCTCCGCCGCCGGCACGCGGCCGATATAGTGCCTCGACGACTGGATCACTACGCGATTCTCCACCCAGCTGCGGATCATCGGCTTTCTTGACCAGCCACCGCTGGAGTCTGGTGTTGCCCCGTTGTTGCAAGCGATCACCGATGGGCCAGTTCATCACCTTGCCGATCCTCGAGTGCAATTGGAACCAGGCCTTGGATGCAATCGGTCCTGGAGAAAGGTCTGTCAGCAGCGCCTTCAGTTCCCTGCGATTCTCTGTATCGCTGACGTAATCCTTAGCAGTGGGTGATGCCGCTGACAACGCCACAGGCTCTTGTGTCTCGCTGTCCCTCTCGCTGCCAAGGAGAAACGATGCTGCTTTGGCAACGGGAATTGCAGAGGATTCTGTCGGTGCTGGTAGCTGCTGCGGCTTCGATGGGAGTGTGATCCGTAAACGGCGACATTGGATTCTGGAGGTGTTGCTGCTCCGCTGGTACTGGATCCACTGGACGCATGCTTCGGACCGTTTCCCGGATCTGCGCCATGAAAGCCAACATCTCCTGCCGCATCATGGTTTTGAAATTGTTGAGCTCCGTTTCCATCACTGCCATATACGATTCCTGTGCTTGGAAAAGCGCGATGTTGATCGCTGACTTGATCTCGCTTGGTATATTAGATCCTTTTCCCTCCATAATTTTATCCTCTCTATATTTTGCCTATTTGCCTATCACTAAATATTTTACTTCTTTCTATAACATGCAACATAAATAATAAATAACAAAAAAAATGGACAAGCTATTTTATTCCTAATGTCATAAATTATCTATATATCTAACCCTATATAAATAATTATGAAAATATTCCTAAACTAACTTCTACTATTATTAATCAACAAACAAATAACAAGAAAAAATACCCTGTAATAGATTATTTTAAAATAATCTCCAGGTCATTTAAATTGTCTTTGCTGACAAATAAACGAAAAAAACATTAAGCACGAACTACAAACTATCGAATAAATATTCACAAACAAAAATGGGTGAGATAAATATGGGCAGGTGTGGGATCCGTCGGTAGCTATCGTATTTCCTACTTGCCAGCAGGCTCCTACTCACAAATCAGCTTTTTTGGACTATGGAACGGTAGCGATACTAGACACTGACAAGACTGGACAACAAGCGTATTGGCAAGCAAATCCAAATACGTGGACCACAGTCATGGCTGTGAATAATACTTTCTACTAAATTTTTATTGAGCTTTAATAAACAATAGTGTGGACTTCATCAGGCCTAGGAACGGCAACGCGGCTTTGGACAAGATAATTCCATTCCGGGACCAGCCCCTAGACCTGACTACTCATTATCGCCATCTTTACCCAAACGATACACCAGACAGCCCAACCGTGGCAGCGATAGGTGAGGCTTAAAGGTCCTCCCTACGGTCCAATCAAAGCTGGTTGCCTGATGCACGCCGGGCAAAGATGACGATACTTTCTATTTTTTTTTTTCGTTAAGTTAATTTCAGCCGCCTGCTTAAGGCGGAATCCTGATCCTTGCATTATTTTCAGTTGGGCGCCACTTGTTATGATCCGACTTGACTATCGCAACCAGATATCGATTTGCCGGCTAGCTATCGAGGTCGTACTCATCCCTGAGTAGTGCCGATAGCTAGCCGGCAAATCGATATCTGGTTGCGATAGTCAAGTCGGATCATAACAGCTGTTACATTTATCTAATGTCTAAAAAAAAAACAAGAAACAAATATTAAAATTAATATTTAAGAGCTAATACAATCTTATGCTGGATATAGTGTGGCTGTTCCTTTTCAAGCTTTTTGCAAAGTTAGTTGACGACAGAAAATTTGCAGTATGGCTGCAACACCTCTGGTGTTTGGACAACCACTTTTCATTTTCGAAAATTGGCAGATCGTCGTCATCATCATTTTCAAGTGCTTGACTGTCATTTTCTAGCCCGTAATCCTTGAAAGCCTTTACAAAATTTGAGCTGTTGTATGTTACTGTCATAATTATGTTGGTGCTGTTTATACCGAAGGCGTTGTTAATCTCTGAAAATAAGCTGCGCAACTTTTTCAGAGGAACGTATATCCTTAAAAGCTGTTGCTGTTTCCTGACCAGATATCAGCCGTTGTACAAAAGTACTTCGCAGAGGAAATATATGATCAAATTTCTTTAAGCATATTGGTATATTTATCTGACAATTTGAGTAAACACCAAAATAAATTCACTTTTTACACAAAAGCACTTCACACTTAAACAGGTCAAATACGAATGCTCAAATTTCTATATTTATGGGGGTAATAAGTTGTTAGGAACAATATTTGTTCCCCACAGCATTTCGAGTGAGCTACGCCTATGGGCCGCACACCGTTAATCCAACATAAGACTGGTGAGCGCTGCGCCGCTGACCGGCCAGTTGAGCGCAGGCACCGTTAACTTGACGAGCAGTGAGCGAGCATCGTTGAGTGAACAGTGAGCGCATGTGCCGTTAGTCCTACGCATGCAATCGCTGACTCGCGAGTTCAGTATCGCGCCAGCACTCGTTGTGTAAACACTATCAGGTCACCAGTCCTTGCTTTCGCAGGACATTCAACAATCCTTGCGGCCGCAGGATCAGGTCATCAGTCCTTGCTTTCGCAGGACATTCAACAATCCTTGCTTTCGCAGGACATTCAACAATCCTTGCTGCCGCAGGATCAGGTCATCAGTCCTTGCTTTCGCAGGACATTCAACAATCCTTGCTGTCGCAGGACATCCAGCGATCCTTGCTGTCGCAGGATCAAGTCAACAGTCCTTGCTCTCGCAGGACATCCAGCGATCCTTGCTGTAGCAGGATCAAGTCAACAGTCCTTGCTCTCGCAGGACATCCAGCGATCCTTGCTGTCGCAGGATCAAGTCAACAGTCCTTGCTCTCGCAGGACATCCAGCGATCCTTGCTGTCGCAGGATCAAGTCAACAGTCCTTGCTCTCGCAGGTCATCCAGCGATCCTTGCTGCCGCAGGATCAAGCCATCAGTCCTTGCTTTCGCAGGATCAGACCGTTAGTCCTTGCTGTCGCAGGATATCCAACAACCCTTGTTGATCAGGGTCAGTCAGCAATCCTTGCTGTCGCAGGATCTGGTCGTCAGCCCGATCGAGAGACGAGAGAAGCCCGTGGAAGCACCAGACTGGGAGGATCGACTTGCCCGCCCAGAGAAGGATTCCGAAAGACGACGACGAGGACGATCAAGGACGAGCGACGCGGAAACCCAAAACACCCAATTATATTATAACTAAGTTAAAGAGTCGGCCAGGAGCCGCACAATAAAAACATTGAAATTGAATTCTTGCTGAGTTATCATTTATTTCGCAAAGGACTGCAACTATAAATTCGTTGCACGAACCTACAGAGTCTACCGAGTTAGCCCGGCCTAAAGGATCGTTACAAAGTATCCCATAAAAAAATCTCTTTACGCGGTAAAAGTCTATGCCCCAAAATTTCTGATATCCAATTTTGTGACGAATAATATTAAGTTTACATATTGTGTATTACATATTATAATTTATTCGATAGTTATGTTTATTATTGAACACCTAACAAAGGTCACAAAACTATCACACGAAACTCTACAAACTTGAACTTTCTGGCAGCCCTGTATGAATACAAAATATATAAGTGTAGTGAATAAGTCATAATAATCAGAGAACGGCTTGGCGTGATTGCAAAACGTTCATACACAATCAACAGCCTGAATATTCAGCAATTCGGCTCAACCGCTCAAACTTGCATGCGCACATTCACTCACTCTAAAGTTCAAATCACTCAAATGAGCCGAAATTGTTTTGCTCGTTGAGTTTATTTACGCTCGTGCTCAAACGATTCATTACGGGCGTATGCTCATTCGACACAACAATGATTGTGTTGAATAAAGAATAAAACTCAAAGAGCAAAATCAACTCGTATGAGTTTATTCATGGGCTCACTGCGCAGTCAGCAGCGCTGCCTCTGCACTGCTGATGACTGTGAAGAAGGAAAAATGCGAAACAGAAAAAAATCAAAATATGTAATTTCATAACAACGAATATATACATATATATATTTTCATATTAAATTATCCATGGCATAATAATAAACAAAAATAAAAAAAACACGTGCCAACATTCAAACGTTTAGAAGGCTGAGCATGAACACGAGTGAAACTCTTCGTTTCGTTGCGTGATTAAACACGAGCCAACATTCAAACGTTCAGAAGGCTGAGCATGAACACGATTGATGTGTTCATCAGCATGAGTTGATTTTTACTCAACGCTGTGTTTCGAACAGTGAGTGGAGTTGAGTACGATTTGTGCGTATGAGTAAATCAAGAAGAATAGTGAATTTTGCAGCTCTCTGATAAGTACAGGGTGGCGCAAAAGAAGTCATCCGATGTGGTTTGGCTCTCATTTTTTTTCTAAATGAAAAATTTTGATTCTGTTTTTTGATTATGTTTATTCGAACCTTAAGAATTTTATTGGTTTAGGCGAGAAGATGACATCGGCCAAGTGTTCGCTGCCAGAGCTCATGACCATACGCCCGTTTTATGGCATTTTCCATCACTTTTGCCAGAACTTCGGGCGACAGGTTCTCGCATTCCTGGCGAATATTTTCCTTAAGGGCTTCAAGAGTTTGCGGCTTGTTGACGTGAACCTGCGACTTTAAAAAAACCCCATAAAAAGAAGTCTGGAATGGTTAATTCGGGTGTCTGGCCGGCCAGTGCAAATATCAAAAACGAGAGATAAAGCGGTTATTATTATTACATTATTACAATTATTCTGCGTTCTTGGGGAGTGTATCGCTCCATGGCTTATTCACTTGTATTCTGTATCTGTCTAGTCCACAAATGTCAAAACAGATTTGACATTGGCGGCCATTTGCAAAAATGAGAGCATCTTCCAATAGGGTGACTTCTTTTGCGCCACCTTGTATATAATGATCTAAATAGGTTTAAATTTATTTTAGCTAAACAAAATCAAATATTACATAAATAAATTAAATTATACGAGTATTAATTAAATAAGAAAAAATTAAAAGTTTATTGCTCTGCAATGATAAACTTGAAAAAGTTGCTAATCAAACCCTTGGATAATTTAATTTAAGAAGGTGTCAACCCTTAGCAGTGTATTTTGAAAAGGTTGGTGCAAATGCTAACAAAAATTAAATCTCTCGAAGTTCTGTGGCACCTCGGAATTTTCCGTGCGGAATTGCTTTCTGCGGAATTCTATCTGTGGCATCCCTGTATATTAATAATATGTGAGTGTGTTTGTGTCTGGTAAGTATTTTTAATATGGTCTTTCCCTAAAGAGCTCTTTGCGGTGACAGACTGGCAACAATAATATGCAGGTATGTAATGGTGCGTATACATACGCACACATACACTACTGGCCAAATTAATAAGTACACTCTTTTTTTTACTATATAAGCTATTGTAAGTCAAGTCTTCATATTTAAAAATATATATATTTGGAAAGGTCATCTAAATTCCGTTTGAATGATGCAAAACTTCCCTTAACCCATTAAGTACCCATTGAAATATTCGAATTTTAAAAAAAGTCAACTTTCAAAACTTTTTTCCTCGATTTTTTCCAAAAAATGTTGGGATGCAAAAACATTCTTCAAACAATTTTAGGAGTGACTGCACGCTGACTAGAACAGCATAGAGGTGGGAAAAAGGCTGCGCCTGCGCTGTCCAGCCGGTTGCTCCTGGCTCGGAACTGGACTGAGCGAACTGTCGTGGCACTTGGTGTGCCTGCAGGGACGGACTCAATTTCAATTCCAATCGTGGTGTCTTGTGTGTGCGTTCCTGCGTCTGTGTGTTATCTGCTCCTTTGTGATATTCTGCAATCTCCTCTCGTCTGTCAGATCCTCAAAGCGTTATCCGTAGTTTTGTGAATATGCGTGTAAGGATAAGTGGCGGCTGCGACGTGTTGCTCCGTCTGGTTGTGCTCCTCGTTGTGTGATCTGTGTGCGTAGCTACAGCGGCATTTGGGTGTCACGTATGTGTGTATACTTGTTTATGTCTCGACGCGAATTTATTGTAATTAATTCTTTTTATTTTTACAGATTTTCTATCTGCCAGACCGACGTAAATTTTCCTGCCACGCCGTAGCCACCACGAGCCGAAAAACCAGACTAATCTTTTCTCAATGCCTAACCTAATTCCCTCCTGTCAAAATTCTCCTACTGTCATCATCTATTCCTTGATCCTCTTCTATCTTAGGCTTTAAATGTTTTGGTCGACGCTGATTGGTTGAGCCGTTTCCACCAGTTCTGCCTGCTGTCAATAGGTGGCGTTGAAAACAGATAAAATCTATCGATATTTCAGAGCCGACCATAACAGACTCCCCAAATGATTGGATACGTCGAATTCATGTACTCCTGAGCAATCAATGCCATTTCTGCCAAATTGAGACGATGCTCATCGAAAGTGTTTCTTGAGCTTCTCTGCGTCTCACAGTGGGCGATTGGACCTCGCTAGCGGCATTTAATTTTTAACTTCCAAACGAAAACAGATATCTTCAGTCGGGTTTTTTCACTGCTCAGAAAAAAATCAAAGAATTTTTTTTTTTAATTTTTCTCTATATTTTTAAAAAATAATTTTTTAAATTCAATTTTTTTTTTTAATTTCATTTTACAAATTTTATAAATCAATATTATATAGGATACGAAAAAAAAAATTTTATTTGGAATCGGAATCTTCAGAATCAGATTCAGTCATATCCAGATGCTTCATTAAAACCAAGCTCTTCACATCCTTGTCCATAATAATACAGGGTTGCCCATATTCGACGGACCCATCTGGCAACTCCATAACTTTTGACAGAGATGTTAGATCGCTTAATGACATACCGCGTTTGAAGCGTCAGTCCAAGCAGATTTTTACCATGGAACAATACACGCCACGCGAGCGCTCTGAAATAGTTGAAATTTACATTCAACAGAACAAGTCAATTGTGAAAAAATTTTGGAACAAAATTATCATGTCCGATGAAGCCCATTTCACATTGAATGGGACCGTAAATAAGCAAAATTGCCGTATTTACGCCACTGAAAATCCTCAGGAGATTGAAGAAGTGCCTCTTCATGACGAAAAAGTCACAGTTTGGTGAAGAAATTGTTTCCGGGCCGTTTGATGTCGAAAAGTGGTGATTTGGACTGGCCACCGCGTTCGCCCGATTTGACGCCGCCTGACTTCTTCTTGTGGGGATATTTGAAGTCAAAGGTTTACGTTAACAAGCCAAGGACCGTAAAAGAGCTCAAGGACAACATTCGTGAAGAAATAGCAGCTATTCCGGCCGAAATGTTGGCGAAAACGATGGAAAATGCTGCAAAAAGGGCACAATACGCCATCAACGCCAGAGGCGGCCATTTGAGAGATATCATATTCAAAAATTGATGTAAACAAATCTTCTTGGAACAAATTAAATGATTAACATTGCCAACCGCCAAATTTTTATTTTTTTCTTTGATTTTTTTTAAAAAAAACATGGGTCCGTCGAATATGGGCAACCCTGTATTTTTTGCAGACGATATCGAAGATCCATTTGACAATGAAGATATCAAAGAGTCGGATGAAACTAGCAAGGCATTTATGACATCTTTCTGGCGTTGCTCTCGCTTATGTTTCGAAAGTCCTTGCTCCTGGCTTCAAGAGCTTCCTCGGACATCATACCAATTGGAAGGGAAAAATAGTTTATAATGTCTGCTCTATGAATTAAAATTCTGTGAATTGACGATGGCATGTTAAGCCAGGGGTATGCTTTAACAAACATTTCGGCAGTTTCCAATGCGTAAGACCCGAATTCCTCCGTATTTATATCGTATCCACAAGCCAATGCTCCTAAGACTACGCTGAATCGATGTATTAAATCATAGCTTACTCCTGTTATACGATCAGCCAAATTTGGTTGTTGGAAAAACCTCCTTGCAGTGTTTCCGTTGTTCGTACTGCCAGTACCAGCCATTGGTATATCCACCAACAAATGCATTTCTTTCCTTAGGTTATGCTGAATAGTTCTTTTATCTTTTATCTTGCCACTTTTGTATATGAACTCTATATGCAATGTGCAAAACATACTCGAAAAACCTAATCCAGGCGTGGAGAATTGATAAGCCATATTCCAATAGGTTTCCATTAGTAGAAAAGCTCTTCACCAAATTTAGATTGTTCATATTTTTGGGAGTTGCGCTACAGATGGGAGTTGCGCTACAGATGGGAGTTGCGCTACAGATGGGAGTTGCGCTACACTGAACGTCTTACCATTAAGCATGGTCATATGAAATTGGTGATAAATTCTAAGCAGAGCTGTTAGCTTAGCTTAACAGTTGACCCTTTCTAGTTGTTCAAAAATAACTCTCATTTACTGACTTTTTGAGCAAAGAGTCAGATATGAACCCTTCACATAGTATTTTGAACGAACCGGTCTTCGCTCAGCTAATAATCTTTTTATATGTTCCCCTTTTGTTCTGGTTATTCTCTGACCGTTTTGATGTGAGCGAAACAAATAAAGCGGTTGTCGTCTTGTCACTTGTCTTTCTGATTTAAGTGCGTTCGGTAATACAGGAAATATGGGCCGTTGTTGAGTTAAATGCAGAATAAATAAATAAATATATATGTACATATAATTAAAGTATTGAGAAATTATGTTTTTACAAATTATTAAAATAATTTTCAGGTCAAATTTTTTCCAAGAGTTTTACGGAAACGAGAGGGCAACATTGTAAGCAAGGCAAAGTGGGGAAAATAAAACAGAACGACCGTTTGCGCTGAGTATTTAATTTTTTCTATCCTCTGCTGACTGTCAATATGTGAGCGCTCAATCGGTTCACTCTCTACAAATTGTTATTGAAAGAGCGTAACTAGAATAGTTAAACTCAGCCTACTCAACCGAAAACAAAAAGGAAAAGAGTCGAAGTGTTCTGCTCAGACAGAGAGCAAGCGTGAATGTTTTTTTCGGTTATTTTCGTGAGTAGATCGAAAAAGGAAAAATGGTCAACTGTTATTTGCGAGCTCTGATTCTAAGGGTACTGACTAAGAGCCAAATCTTAAATATTGTGCCTACATTAATGTTTTCAATTTCTCTACGAGTCAAGTCTGCCGTTTCTTTCTCGCAAAGTATCTTGATTGGTCGACAATATCGAGTAGAAGAAGGTCGATTGTTTTTCCATACAACTGTCGGTCCTTTCTGCACTATCAATGGCACCATACAAATTGAAAATAAATATTGATCTATCATGCCTCCATAAAGTCATTAAATTTTCGCATATATGTAGAATGACCGCTGCTGCCATCACAACCCCATTTGTAGGTAGCAGTTAATTGGGTGTAATTATTATTTTCAATTTGGTGCTGCTTCAATAATGCTTGGTATGCATCAATAATTTGTAGAGGTACTTCAGCATTTTTAGCATTTATCGTAGCATGGATACCCCAAAAAAACCTCTACGCGGTAAAAGTCTAGTGACGAAACAATTCCATGCCACAAAATTTCTGATATCCAATGTTGTGACGAAATATATTAAATTTTTTTATATTTTAATTTATTATATACTAGGGGGCTCCGCCCCCTGCTTGCTTCGCTCGCCAACCCCCGCTCGTTTATTATATATGCCAAAAAAAAAATTAATATACATACAAAGTAAAAAAAAAATGGCATTCGGCACTTTGCGCAAAAAGCTTCAGCTTCTTTGCACCTAAAAAATAACTTTTTGCGCAGTGCCGAATGCCATTTTTTTTTTACTTTGTATGTATATTAATTTTTTTTTTGGCATATATAATAAACGAGCGGGGGTTGGCGAGCGAAGCAAGCAGGGGGCGGAGCCCCCTAGTATATAATAAATTAAAATATAAAAAAATTTAATATATTTCGTCACAACATTGGATATCAGAAATTTTGTGGCATGGAATTGTTTCGTCACTAGACTTTTACCGCGTAGAGGTTTTTTTGGGGGATATCAGATATTTTTGCAATCGCCTCTGCTTTTGACAAAACTACTTTGTCAAAAGGCATTTATAAATGATAGCCCGAATTCTTATTTAACGAAAATGAGCTGTATGGCAACATTGGGTGCAATGCACAAGTATAAAGATACACTTTCTGTTTGCAATATTAAGCAATTAATTAATTATATAGGAAAGAAGAATAAATAAAATAAATTTACAGAGAGACTCTAATGCTTAACTCATTTGAATAAATTAAAGTCGCGTTGTCACATAACAAAACTAATATGTCTGGCAGCACTGGCTATTTTCGCTTCACATAAATATTTTACATATGCTTCTGGCATTGTTTTTTTGCTAGAAGGCTTTTAATATGCATACCCCAAATTTTAAAAAAAAAATTATATTTATATTAAAATCAGTTTACGCAAATATAAAAAAATTGCATTTAAAAATTAAAAAAAAATGTTTTGTCCGTGCCAGGATTCGAACCTCGACCCCAAGCTGATAATTCATGCAAGCATCGGACGCTCTACACTATGCGCCACTGGCTATCTTCAAGAACGACTGTCAAATTATAGATTTTTAGTTAATTGGTTATATCTTCCAAACCAATCAACAAAAATTTATGCATGATAGTCATCTACTAACAAATTAATTGCATTTAAAAAATAAAAAAAAAAAGTTTTGTTCGTGGCAGAATTCGAACCCGGATACCGAGCTGAGAATTCATGCAAAAACCGGACGCTCTACACTTTGCGCTACTGGCGATCTATATGAACGACTGTCTAATTATAGATTTCATTGTTACTGGACTGTTTGCCAAATGTAATTGCTGCTGCCGTCCTATTGCACTTCAAAGTAAAATGTATATATTTAGTTAATTGGTTATATCTTCCAAACCAATCGACTACAATTTTTGCATGATACATCAAAAAACGCGAAATTGCACAAACTATAACATATTGCAAATTAAAAAAAATCGTAGGCAGCGTTTTCTCAAAAACCGCCAAAATGTGGGGGAAAATACCTTATGTCACCTGTAGCAATTTACCTATGTACTTTAGAAAAAAAGTCAAAACGTATGCATAACAGCCCTTCAAAATACCTTTTCAACGATATATAGATCGCATCTGTAGCTTTTATCGTTTGGATGCTATAAGGGTTTTAATTTTAGCGGTTTTTAGCGATTTCCCGCTAAACTAGCAATTTTTCGAAAAAGTCGTTGAACAAACGTTTATAGATTTTTGAGCAGGAACAAGTCCTCATTCAAACTTTTAAGCTAAATCAACGATTTGATCCAAACAAACAGACAAACAAACAAACAGACACACAAACAAACAAACAGACTGACTTTTCATCTCGTTTTGAAAGGGGCACCAAAAATTTCAAAATTAATTATCTTCTGAACCAGTGATCGGATTTTGATGATCAAGGTGTCATTCGACGCGTATTTTTGATTAGAATAGTAAAAAATTAAAAAAAAAATCAAAAAGGCTGCAACGGCCCCAATTGCTCCAATCATTTAAATTATTCCCCTCCCACTTACACCTGTTTGTCTCACAAACCAGGTGAGTTTTTAAAAGTCTTAGTATGCACATTTGTAAGTTAAATTGATACCTTTCGATCGGTATATAACTCGACCTGATCGGACAGACGAAGCAAATTTTCCATTCTTCCTGTGTATATATGCTAGTCGCCTTCGCACCCTTCGTGCTGCTTTCGTCACTAGCGCGGACTGCCGTCCGCAGTGATATATCGGCGTTTTGGCTTTTAGCAACTCTTTTTGACAAATTCCATGTGTACTTGGTATGTGCATCATCTACAAATAACGTTAGTGCTTTTTCATCAGAAAATTTGGAGGGTAGCCGCTGTGGAGTATTCATAGTTTTCACAATCTTACCGCTAAACTCTTCGTCGGCATTTAGCATTGACACCACCTTTGAAGCACTGCGCTTTCCAGCTTTATACAAGCTGCAGCTTGATCTATCCATCAATACTATTGGCATATCTGAATGGCTAGATATGTTACTATTTAAAAAAAAAGACTTATTTTTTCGCAGCTTTTTGCCAATCTCGAATTTCTCCTCCTGAGTATATTTAAAGCCATTCAGAACAGTATAAAATACAAAGTTTTTCATGGTGAGGAACGTCTTGATTGGGATCGCTTCTTCGTGCCATACTAAGAAAAGTGTCCGTTTTTCTACTGAGATTGTGAAGAGTAGCAGAAGCATCTTCCAAAAACCTCTACTTCATCATGGCAGCAAAAGCTCTCTTGGACGAACTGACCACAGCTATGGAAGCATACAGGAGGTCAATTAGGGGCGCCATTATCTTTGAGTCCCATTCGCAATCGACAATAGAGGCAATCGCGGGTCTGGCTAGATCCCTTAATTTAAGATGCAGAGATGGCGAAGACTTTCTGAGGCCAAGGCCCGTGTCTATGGTCAACGGACTACCTGCCTCCCTGGCTACAGACTGGGTTGCAGCGAAAATAACTTTGCTCGGCTACACTCCCCTCAGCGTCACCAGCGTTATCGGCAACATTACGTCGCAGCCTACTAACAAGTGGAACTTATATTTCAAGAAAACAATTGGGATTTCCTCAAACTGAGGTCTCTTGGTACCTTCCAAGTCAAAATTAAGAGAATCTATAGGCGTAAGAGGCTGGTCAGACAATGCTTCAGGTGTCAGCGCTTTGGACATTCCCTGCAAGACTGCACTACTGCTTAACCGGCCTGCCTGAAATGCGTTGGTCCACACGATAGCAGGAGCTACACAATACCGGATCATGTGTCAAATGTAAGGGAGACCATCGAGCGTCTTGGGACCGCTGGCCAATCTACTTGGAAGCACTGAGATCCAAGGGCCTTAGCAGGAGGTCCTCGCGGGCTAAGTCGGCCATCCAGGCTGTTGGGCTAAACACAACCCAGAAGTTCCAGGGCTCGTTAGCACAGCTCCTGCTTCTCTCCAAAGCGCCTCTTTTCTCCAAGAAAGTCCAGCCACCCGCGGCCCTTGACTCGCCACCCTCATCACCCATGAGCTTTGACCTTATGGATTTATCCGAACCTGAGGATGACATCAAGTAGTTTTCAACTTACTCAAGCCTCCAGTTAACAATAAAGGCGCACCCTTAACCTGGGCGTGTCCTGTTGCTCGCCCTTTTTACTGCCGCCCAGGTTACCAAATATGAAGAACAGGGCTCGAGCAAACATACCCCCAAATCGTTGTAGCAAAATTGATGTTAATCAACAGGGCCTTGGTGAATCAATCCCAGCACTGAATTCTTGGGCAGCTAATAAGTACCTACATTCCTGAGTATCATAGCGGTATTCAATGTGCTTACCCTCCTGGCTGCTGCCGAGATGGATCTGACAGGAAGAATAAGGCCCAAGAGTTCAAACCCCTCAGCTAGTTTTAACCCTACGACTTACCGGGTTCCTGATGGGAGGCTTCTCTACCTGGACGCTTCCGACTTACTTCGCTGGATTTATGGACAGCCTTCTTGTGTCTCCCGGTGTCTCATTTCCACCTGCTACTACTTGTTCCACTGGCTTATGAAGAATAAATTTAGCATCAGGAACCGTAGCCTCCAGCCATTCCTGCCTTGCTTCCTCATTCTGCTTAACATAACTCGATCCAAATCCCCGGTTTTTAAATTGGCAGCTACACCTTTACCTAGGTGTGTTTTTTGGATCTCCACTTCCGCCCATGTGGTTATAACAAGTTAAACGAAACCCAAGTGTACTAACAACTAATGAGTTGAAACCTACCTCAAACCTGGTCTGACTTACTTCGATGGATTTCTGGTGAGACCATCTACCCTCTTCTGGTGACTCATACCTCACTGCTGCTACTTGCTCCACCGGCCTTTTGACTCTTAAAACCAGGAACCATCCATAATATAGATTTATCTTAGCACCGATAACCCAAACCTAATCCTCGTTCCTAAATTGGCTGGGCACTTCTCAACCTTTCACACTTTTTGGATTGCCTTCCCCGCTGCTGCCTAGGTGGATCTGTCAGGATGAATGGGCCCTTGTGTACAAACCACTCATGAGCTTCAAACCTACTTCAACCTGGACTGACTTGCTTCACTGGGTTTCAGGATGATACGTGCGGCCACATCAGGTACTCCAGGCCATCTGCTCAATGAATCCACTTCACCATCGGAAACAACCCTGTCTGCAATTAGGGCTTCTCAAGCCTCCTTCAGTCTATACGACTCCATGGATTCTTACACTGAAATAAATTTTAATTCAAACGAGCTACTTTCATATTACTAATACCCGACGCAGGATTAAAATGAGGCGGCAAGGTTCAGAGAGGCTAGTTGTAAGGCGGGATCCAATCTTCTACATGAATCCAAGAAGTAAGGGACTGAGCTACTTAACTCTTCCAGCTAATCCCTTGATCCATTTGACCTATCAGCTCTGTTTAAACAAGGTTAGTTACTCTGCTAAATCATGTAAGTCGTGGCTTATTTATTTACAATGGGTTCTGAAAACTAAGTTGCGGCAAATGGGGCAGCCAGCCCAAAGTCGGTCGGTTTGCTGTTATGCTTGTTGGGCAATAATGTTTGGTCCTGCTCTGCTTGATTAAGCTTTCCTCGCGGACGTATTCTTTTTACTTCTCTTTCCCCTTTTCTAGGTCAAAAAATTCTAAAGCCAGGAAAAGTGTCAACCAGACAATTATATTTTTTTTCTCTTAATTTATCGTAATGCATTCCCTTGAGATTATCTCATGGAACGCTGCAGGCGTTCTGAGCTTGAGTCTCATATTCGCCAGTATGACATTGATATAGCCCTCATATCTGAAACTCACCTAATTAATTCTGACTCCATCATAATCGACGGCTACCACGCTTATACTGCCAATCACCCATCAAACAAGCGACGAGGTGGCTCTGCCATATTTGTCAATCAAAGAATAGACCATATTTCTCTCCCAACCATCATTAAACAAACTGTCCAATGTGTTCCCATCAGTATCTCCTTCTCTGATCAACCATTACTTAATTTAGCTGCTATTTATTGTCCTCCTCTTAATAGTTTTACATCTGGAGATTTTGATCTAATCTTCAAACTATTTGAACCACGTTTCCTTATAGCTGGTGATTGGAACGTCAAGCACAGTTGGTGGGGAAATCCTCGTGCCTGCAATCGGGGCAATGAACCTATACACTGACGAGCAAAACTGTAACACGAGTTCAATGTTCTTCTTTTATATTTTACGTATTGAAAGATCTTCGTCTTGTTTTGTTGGCGATTTATTTTACTATATTTTTTTGAAAATTTGAAGCCATTTGATAGGCCGGAAGAAATATGCCGAAGCAAAATGTAAATAAAGGCAAATTTTACAGTTTTGCACTTTGGTTATATTTTAAACAAATATTTTTTTAAATAATTTTTTAATAATGTATCCACAGCCCTTTCGATTTTTTTAGTTCCCTTTTGCGATTTAGCATACTTTGGGAGTATCGTTGTCCTCTCCCACAGCTCCATCATTACACTTGGACGGACCGCATATTTCGCTAGCTGCGATTATACATGGCTACACATTTTTTTAAATGGGATTCATATCGGGAGATGGTGTTGGCCACTTCATGGACTGGAATTTTCGTTTTGACATCCCATTTTTGACCAAAGGGACAAGTCCTTTGGGTCATTGTCTTACTGAAAAATTAATTTTTCAGCAGCAAGCCCATTTTCCCGATGACTTCTGGAGGATTCTGTTGCAGAATTATTAGCTATTGTTACTTTCGCGTTAATCCATCGATTAACACCAAGGGACCAACTCCATTTACATCAATACACTCTGAAGCCATAATGGAACCGCAACCTTGCTTGACAGTTTGTCGAATATTACTTGGTGACTAGATTGTGGGATCTCTAGTCGAATACCAGGAGCGTTGTCTGACTCAAAACGATTAATTTTTGTTTCATCTGACCATAAAACCTTGAAATTAAAATTTTTTGTAATTGTATTGGACTAAACTGTCAAGCAAGGTTGCGGTTCCATTATGGCTTAAGAGTGTATTGATGTAAATGGTGTTGGTCCCTTGGTGTTAATCGATGGAATAACGCGAAAGTAACAATAGCTAATAATTCTGCAACAGAATCCTCCAGAAGTCATCGGGAAAATGGGTCATGCTGCTGAAAAATTAATTTTTCAGTAAGACAATGACCCAAAGGACATGTCCCTTTGCTCAAAAATTGGATGATAAAACGAAAATTCCAGTCCATGAAGTGGCCAACACCATCTCCCGATATGAATCCCATTTAAAAAAATTTGTAGCCACGTATAATCGCAGCTAGCGAAATATGCGGTCCGTCCAAATGTAATGATGGAGCTGTGGGAGAGGACAAGGACGTATGGTACGCTATTCCCCCTGCTTTGGTGCAACGATACTCCCAAAGTATGCTAAATCGCAAAAGGGAACTAAATAAATAGAAAGGGCTGTGGATACATTATTAAAAAAATATTAAAAAAAAATATATGTTTAAAATATAACCGAAGTGCAAAACTGTAACATTTGCCTTTATTTACATTTTGCTTCGGCATATTTCTTCCGGCCTATCAAATGGCTTCAAATTTTCAAAAAAAAACATATTAAAATAATTCGCCAACAAAACAAGACTAAGATCTTTCACATACGTAAAATATAAAAGAAGATACAGACCGTTGTAGTGAGAACATTGAACTAATGTTACAGTTTTGCTCGTCAGTGTAGCTTGTCTCAATATTCTAGCCACTGCACTATGGGCGAAAAGTCGATTATTCTGGCATAAACTACAATTTTAAAGCTAGAGCTTTCAAATTTGGCATGAACCTTAGTTGAACTAAAATAGAATTTTTAATTTTTTTTTTTTTGGATTTGGACCACGCCTTAGCTTTTCCCTCCTCACCCGACTATGAGAAAAATTTGTAAAATATTTATGTAAAATCCAAATATAAAGCTAGAGACCTGATATTTGGCACGAATCTTAGATAGGCTAAAGTAGAATTTATGCAGATTTTTGTTTTTTAATTGGACCTTTTCTTCGCCCTCTTTTCCTAACTGACTCAGTAAAAAAGTACAATTTTTTTTTATTCGCTGAAATATTAAGTGAGATATTTTAAACTTCACATGTTTGCTAATTAGACTTTTATAAAATGAACAATTTTTTTGGAATCATAGTTTGACCATGTGTTCACCTCCATTTCCATCCGATTCCGGAAAATTCTGATTTTTCTACCATATTTTAACATACTTTTAATCAATTTTGCGCAAAAATGCGCAAAAGAAATTAATAACACTATATACTAGAGGCTTTAATTAATAACTTGCCATACTTAGTTGCTTGCGCCATCATGCACTTTATAAGTATTACTCCACGGAAAATAACTGCATTTCATATTTTTTTTGCCAAAAATACATTTAACAAAACCGTCGACAACAACAACTAGACACAAATTTTTATACATATTACATCAAATAATCATTTTATTTACCGTGAGCATCATATTCCATATTCAACTTGATTTCTTTATTAAAGCTTTGCTTATAAAATTACGCTTGAAACACAATGAACTAACGGGCAAATTTTCAAAAGCATGTGCTTTTACAAAACAGCTGACTTTAGAGAGTTGCCACAAGAGAAGAGTTGTCGCATAGCCCGAAAAAGAATATGTTTTAATCTAACTGAAGTGTTAACATTCAATAAATAAAGTCACATTTTGAAAATACTACCATCAATTTTTCGACTTTATGCCAGAAAAATCGTCAAATCGCCCAATGTGCACTGGCTCCCCCCCTTTCCGTATAACATCCAAATTAACTGTTTACATATCGAATCTTCCTTTGATCTTGGCTTTGATCATCTTCCACTGACAATTAAGCTTTCTAATAAACCGAATGTTATTCCATTAAAAAAACCCACTATTTCGGCAAATGCCTGTGTTAGGAAATTCCACCTATGGCTCAATCAAAATATCCATCTAAACCCTGAAGTCTCTTCTGGTCTTGACATTGATGATGCTGTTGATATTCTTACAAGAAACATTCACCAAGCAGCCACCTTTGCCTTTAGCAATTCTGCTTACTTGCCAACAAACGGCAGATTTCGCATCCAATCCATACCAAATTTACTAATTGCCAAAAGATTCTTTAAATATAATCAACTAATGCTTCGTAATGCTGAAGCCAGAAGTTTGCATAGGATAACCTCTAAACGACTTAAAAAAACTCTCGAAGCTAATAAAGACAGACGCATGGATCGAACCGCATGCAGAACTCTGGAAATTTACCAAGCAAATTAAAAGACAAACAATGCACAGTGGTTGCGCCCATAGGCCAAAATTCAAAAAATCGAAAGTACCAAAAATTTGCGAAAGGTAAACAAATTGTCTCAAAAATGTCCAAGCTTCTTAATGGCAAACCGGATTTTTCTTGAAATCTAACGGGACTTTCTAAAAATAGAACGCAAAGCGTGAACACGTGTTCAATTTTGCAGCGCAGCGGCGTTACGTTAGCTTTTCGTCAAAACAAAATTGCATTTCAAAGTGGTCAAACGTTTGCAAGAGAGGTCCAAATTGGATTATTTAAAATGAACTTTAAAGTTTCAGGTATTTACTTTAATACATTCTTCTTTTGAAATTAATCTGATTGATTAATTATTTGTTGTGTATGTTTGATTAATTATCCTTTTTTTATGTATTATGTGAACGTAATTTTCATGTTTATATAGACTTTTAGATATGTTGCCCCTCGATCCCCCCTTTATGAGTGTTATCAGTGTATTTGTCAATGTTTTAAGGTAATAAAAACGTTAAGTTTAGCTGCTGATATTTGTTGATTTGCGTGTATTCATTAATAAACTAAAGCTGTCTTACTGTTGCTCTTCCTTTGCTTTTGTGTTCGTCATTTGTGTTTGTAGACAATTTTGCATATTCTTTTATTCGCTAATTTTTATGTTATCATTTTCTATAGGCACTTCTTGTAACTGCGAATTTTCACGCATGTACATCTTTGATCTTTGGTGCATAGAAAAGGGCATGAATGCAGAAAAAACTCGAGGAGTGACTAGTTTGGTAGAAGAAAGCATTAAAAACAAAGGCTACGCAGTTGATATGATAAAACTTAAGAACTGCATTAGCTACATTTGCAAAAAAATTATTGCTTTTTGCACTAAATACAAGCGCATTAAGAGTTCAATTGTTAAATATCAATCTAATTGGCTGAACACTATTGAAACAATTATAATTGAGCCTCCTCAACCAATGGTTTCAAGTGCTGAATGTGGACGACCCAAAATTGATTTTGCCGAGTCCTCAAAAAGGACAAAACGTCGTCGGGTAGCCCTGCTAGAAAAACATGATGAGTCTGCGGCTTCTGTTTTGCGCTCATTCGACTTTCCACCGATCCTAAAGTCATCCGAACCAAATATTGAAAAGGTTTTATCGCTTTTAATGGACACTGGAATCACGAAACACCAATACTTGCTTATTCGTGAAGTCATAAATAGTGAAGCTTCATGCAATATATTGCCAAGCTATGAGAAAATTCTCAAATTTAAGACTTCAAGATATCAAAAAGACATTACAGTAGCTGAAACATATGCAGAAGTCGAGCTGCAGAGTCTACTAGATAACACAGCTTTAAGTATTTTACAGCTCCAAAAAAATGTAATTGAAAATTGTCTTGATGGCACAGAGGACACATTAAAATCAATTGGAAAATGGGGATTTGATGGCAGTACTGGGCACTGACGATGATAGATGTCTATTTGTAATATCGTACGTCCCACTTCAGCTAATAACTGAAAGTAACTCCAAAATAATATGGAAAAATCCTAGACCATCATCTACCCGATATTGTAGGCCATACAGACTTCAATTTAAAAAGGAGACAGCCACACTATCCGTTGAAGAATAACTCTACTTCAAAAATAAAATAGACAACTTAATGCCAACCGAATTTCAAATTCCCGATAAAAAATTATTAATAAATCATGGCCTGCAACTTACTATGGTAGATGGTAAAGTGTGCAGCGCGTTAAGCATTACATCGTCTATGAAATGCTTTATTTGCGGTGCAATACCCACCGAAATTAATGATTTGAAAAAATGTCTTATAAAAAAAGTTGATGAAAAGTATTTTGAATTTGGCTTATCACCACTTCATTCTTACATACGCTTTTTTGAGTACTTTTTGCACATTTCATATAAGTTGGAAACAAAAATGTGGCAAGCAAGATCAGCAGAACAAAAGCTTTATGTACTGCAAAGAAAAGAACGAGTCCAAGCGGAGTTTCGCGATAAAATGGGAATAATTGTTGATAAGCCAAGAGACGGAGGCAGAGGAACTTCCAACGATGGAAATACAGCCAGAACATTTTTTGGTAACCCGAGTTTGGCATCTGATATTACAGGCATTGATGAAGAAGTAATAACCCGATGCGCAACGATATTGCAAGCCTTAGCATCAGGATATTCCATAAATGCTACAAAACTCGAAAGCTATGCGTTGGATACTGCTAAGCAGTTGATAAAAATATATCCATGGTACTATCTTCCAGCAATAGTGCATAAAATTTTAATTCACGGTGCGAAAGTGATAAAGCATGCGTTGTTGCCAATTGGAGAGCTCTCAGAAGAAGCTACGGAGTCGAACAACAAAGAAATAAAGAAGTGCCGGCTGCAACATACTCGGAAGATGTCTCGCATATTGACAAATACAGATTTAATTAATACACTTCTGTTGCGTTCAGATCCTTTTATAACAAGTCAAAGAAAACTACCAAAGAAAGACAAATCTAAATTTTTTTCCTCTACATTTGATTTATTAGAAGATATTTGTTAATCTTTTTTGCACTCAAATTAAAATCACTTAAATTTAATTTTTTATGATTTAAATACATTTATTCTTATACATAATTGTTTATATTTCGAAAAGCTTGTGGGGAGGGGAGAGGAGTTACACTTTCACAAATTTATACTAAAGATAATTTAAATATACATATCTTGGATGCTAATAATGAAATTTTAGCACAGTAACTCCACTGGAAGTATTTTTGCGCACCATCGCCATATAAGCCATACTAAGGTGCTATGTGAGCTATAGGATACAGTCATCCGATGTAGCCAATTTTTATACTATATATTCAAAATATTTTTTTAGATTTTTGGGGAAAATTGCATAACGATATCTCAACGGGAAGTATTTATGGCCGCGGCTCCATACAAGCCCAACCACTATGCAATGCCTAACCTCCCAGTCCGACACTACGTCAATTGTTCCAGTAATTCTCCTAGCTGGTGCAAAACTCCTTTGGAAAAAGCTGAAGCCTTTTCATTCCACCTCGAAGAGAGATTTTACTTAAATACCACCTCTGAACAGTGCTGCCAGCTTAGCCATTTAGTTGCTAGATCTGGCAACTTTAAAAAACTTGCAACTTTTTTTTAAAAAATGCTATTAGCCACAAATCTAGCAATTTTTAGCTTTTTTTTTTTTTTATCAATTTTAGTATAAAACTAGAAATTTTTTATTTTTCTTTTGGATTTTCGCCCTTTTTTTAATAGATTTTTGCAAATGATTGCACAAATTACGATTAATAATGGTTCACAACGATATCGGGACTCTGGTATTTAACTCAGTGGCTCGATTATATAAACAACTTGCTCATTCTTCTGTTGTGTTTTGTAATTGGGCTAAAATGCCAAAAGTTTATTTGGTATGGTCTATAAAGACACGGAAAATGTTGCCATAATAAGAATACTTGACTCAAATCAATAGCATTGGATTATTTACGCTGATTTCAGTCAAGCTGACGAGTTAGTTAGCATTATAAGTACTCTTAATTTTGTTTAAGATTTAAATCATGTTCCTTTTTAATTTAGTCGACACTTTAATATTGATGCCAGGAAACTAATAGTGGCTCCTAACATACCATTCCGACTTGCGTTAAGCCGGCCAACAAATGAACAGGCATTTTATATCCCTCCAGCAATACACGGCTCTTGTTCCTGCTGCAAGTTGGACTCGTTCTTTACCCAGTCTTCAAGAACTTCGAAGTAAAAAGCAAGCTTTGTTACAAAGAATAAGTGAACTTCGTTCCAGACTCCCGTTTAACCCTGATTCCACCGAAAGAATCTTTATGCTTCGCTTCTCAATGTCTGCTGATCATATAACGGATATCACGAGATATGGCATCACTGCTGCCTTTATCTATAATTACCATCTATCGACGAAGTTGTTAGCCCTCTGGCCATAAATTGCTATTCACCAGCTAATCAGCATTTGTTAACGCTAAAATTTGATCCTGCGCTTTATTTGGTCAACTGAGATGCTCTGGACTATGTACAAATGGCCCTATTTTCCTATTTCAAAATCTGAATAATTTTAATGACTCATGTATCTCTTTCACCACTTGCTGGTGTCTGATCAAATTGGGTTTTTTCTAAGTATTCCCCCAATGATAGAATTTTGCTTTAAATATCTTCAGTCTCTCATTAAGTTTTCCATTTCTTCAAAATTTTAATATATATAAATATATAGAATCGCGCTTATACTTAATATTTTAATCTGCTTGGTCTACTGCCCTTTTGGCAGTAATAGAAACTTTGCACTCACACTCTACTGGCACCACTGTTACGTATACTACTACCAATGATTACCACCATCAATGATTACCACTTGTTGGCGAAGTTGTCATACCACCGCTGTACTAATGGCCCCAATCCTTGTCTATCTCATTGTCCGCTTCATGACTAACTCTCCGTTTTCCAAATTTGCTAAATTCAAACAGTTCTTATTTTTTTTCCTAATTAAATCTTTTAACGTTTGCTTAATGTATAACTTTATATTTTTCAAGTTTGCTAAATTTAAATAATCTATATTTCTTTTTCAGCACTTTAGCTGGTTCCTGATCAATTTGGGTTTTTCTAAGTTTTCCCCAAATTTTTTATTCTGCTTAAATATTTTCGGACTCTCATTAAATTTTTCTTTTCCTTCTGTTCAATATTTCAACTAATTAGTCAATAACACAAATAATTCATATCTTAATAAGCCTATTTGGTCAACAGCCCTTTTGACAGTAATAAAACTTTGCACCCACACTATACTGGCACCACTGTTGCTACTAACACCATCAATGATTGCCACCTGTTGACAAAGTTGTCACTCCACCAGCATTATGGATGGTGCCACCTGATACTTTTACTCACACCATCAGCAATTGGCTGATTTCCGTTGTTCAAATCTTGATCCTAATAATTTTGTACGTGTCTGACTGACTGATTTCCATTTTCCAAATTTGATACCTAGCCATTAACATACTGATTTGATTGGATTTTTCTGGGGTTTTCTCCAATCCTTGCAACAAATGTTGGATCATTTTACGTTTTGAGTACGTTTACGTTTCCAAATGTTTTCTTAATAAATATGGACAGTCTTCAGACACCTATAGTTTAACTCAGCGTGTTACAATTTTTAAATCAACCTTGTCATCTGAAATCCTTGTGATCCGAGATAATTTTACTTGCTTGTTCGGGGACTGTGGAACCTGCTTAAAATGGCTTGAGCAGCCTCAGGCGAACAGGCTTATTACCTCATCATTTACACCCTTTTGGGCATCAACCGAAATAATTCTACTTGCTTCCACAGCCTCAGGCAAACTGCCTACTACCTCATCGCTTACATCCCAATACTACCTAGTGGATCAACCTAAGGAGTCAAAGGACCTCTTTTGGAGTGCGACTTCTAAACACAAACTTTGTAAATTGATTTTGGGGTGGGAGGATTAGTGACGCAAGGTTGCACAGAAGGGAGGGGGTATGTTAATCGTGTATAGAGGGGTGTTTATATGCGCCTGCTTGGGGAAGTGCGGATGAGAGGGGGGTGTTTCGATCGTAAACAAGTGTTGATGTTTTGACAGCTTGACAGGTGAGAGTTAATTTATGATCCCTTTATGTAAAGGGGTGAGAATAAGGGGGGTGTGTGCGATCCACGTGCGATCGCGGTGTGTGTGTTTAAGCGTGAGCATGAGAATGTCAAAGTGTGAGCACACTGGGGTGGCACGAGGATTATGGGCATGCGGCTTGTACTCACCCTCACATACCGATAGTGAAGAAAACCTGTAAACCTGTTGATGACGTCAGTAAATGGGACAAGGGTCAAGTGTCAGGTAAGTATTGCTTTTTTTGGAAGGACACAAGGTCTACCCCTCGCGTCCCGATTGTAAGAAAACCTGCTCCGAGTATTTCCCAAGAAAACCTGCCCCGAGTATTTCACACCCCTCATGAACACGTGTGCGATCTTTAAAAGTTAACCACTAACATAGGAGATAATACCATTATTGGGATGTTAAACGTGTTAATTTATGTGTGGGCTATTAATGCTTAGAATTATGGCATGCGTTGGCAAGTGCTGGCATGGGGGCTGCATTGGGATTATATGAGAGGGGATTCCGATGAGGATTCCCCCTATGAGATTGACTGCAAGAAAGTGTCTAGAAATGTGTGAGGGTGAATATGTAACGGTTTTTAGGTCTTATGCTTTAGGCTATTTGATGGTTATTCACTCAATATATTTTGAATATTTTGACCCTCTAATGTAGGCCTACTACTTTTATAAAATTCATAGGCTCCTCGTTAGAAAGTTTAGTATAAGCATATCATTCAAGTGAAAACGTTAGTTTTTGTCAACTGTTTTTTCGTGGGTGGAAATTAAAAAAAAAGTTATAAGCGTAGTACTCTCTAGACGAAAATATGTTTGCAAGGCCAAAACTCCATATAAAAAAAGGGTTGCAAACATGCTCGAAATTATTTTGTAAGGCCATTTCTAAACCTATGTACTCTGTACCTAAATATGGGACGCTCAGAAAATTCTCGTCGGTTTTACAACACTGTTTGGTAAACAGATGGCATCTTCTTTTTGACCTTTCAAAACATCGATTAAATCGTTGTTTCGACTAGTCGAAATCTTTTGAACAGATATGGCGACCAACAAGCAGCAAAATAAAAGCAGAATTGAGCTGTTTGAACACAAAGAGCGAATTATACTGATTGAAGAGGTGCAACAGAGGCCAATATTGTGGAATTTGACCGACAAAATACATTTTGATGGGATTTTTATAAATAATAATATTTAATTTAATAATTAGGGTATTAGTCGGTGCTACTGCTCTTATCCTATCCATTTGATCCATTTTCTCTTTTTTGTTGTTATCAATGTTATGGTATTTGTTTGTTGTGCACAGCTGACGCAACAGTGTGGCCACAGCAACACCAACAATCTCTCAACTTTTTAGTGATTGGCCTGACTTCAAAACATCGAACATTTTGAGTGCCCAAAATGTTTTCGTCTAGAGAGAACTACGCTAAAGCCAAAAAGTTTATCGGGGGTGCCACAGATATCGCTTTCACTTGAATTTCACTTCAATTTCATTTCGCTGTGCCACAGGTCAAATCGCACAATAATTTTTTGCGGAATAAACTAGTGCTAAATCCGCTTTCGTCCGATGCTGCCACCTAGTCCAATTTAGTCGGGGGAAGCGATGCCACATTTCAGAATTCGAAGCAAGGTATTTAAAAAAAATATATGGAACCACTTCAGTTTTCTTTAAATTAAGCATTAGAACAATGGTTAATTTGAGGTAAATTAAGTTTTACCCAACAAAACCTTTAACTTATTGTGCAATTTGTAAAAACATTTGTCACGAAGAGTTGCCAGATTAATGGCATACAATTGCTTAAGTTGTCGAGTAACTATTATTTTCTCGCGCCAAATACTTTTAAAATTTTTTTAGCTAAACAAAATCAATTATTGCATAAATAAATTAAATTATGTTTATTAAGTTAGAAAAAAAAAAGAAGCTTATTGCTCTGCAATGATAAACTTGAAAAAGTTGCTAATCTCGGGTAATTTAATCTGAGAAGGTGTCAACCCTTAGCAGCCTAGTTCGAAAAGGTAGGTGAAAATGCTAAGAAATATTAAATCTCTCGAAGTTCTGTGGCATCTCGGAAATTTCCGTGCGGAATTGCTATCTGCGGATTTCTATTTCGCTTGCGATTTCCGTGGCATCCCTGTATAACAAATATCAACATCAGCTGCTACAAATATAAAAAAACAACAGTAACAGCTAAACGGATACAACAACAGCTCAAACAGCAACAGCTAAACGGATACAACAACAACAGCAACAGATACAACAACAACAGCAACAGATACAACAACAACACTATCAAAATGAATAACCAGGTCCCAATCCGTTGTGAATCATGCAAGATCGACCTGCCATTGGGTACTCAATGGAAGCGTCATGTTCGCACGGAGGGTCATAAAAAAAATGCAATTGTTCCGGTTTACGGTCAAATCAAAAAGATTTCGGATAGATTCAAGGGAAGAATACTACACTACATGTATGTAAACGAGGGGGTGGCACTTAGACTTCCTGAAGATTTCTTGTTTGAAGCAGGAACTGCATTCAACCCACATTTATTCAACGTTCCTCAAAACCGTGTCTCAGCGAAAGTGAATTTTGAGCTATTCGCTGAGTATGTGCTTTTGAAGGAAAAATCAAAACTTTTGGAAACAAAGTCATTTCAAAGTAAAATGTCTGTTGTAAGCGCTGATTTTGATTTGGAGCAATCATTTAATGAACATGCACGCCAGATAATAACTAAAATGGAAGAGTTCCAGGAAAAGGACAGTGGTTGGACTTTGATTGGTATAGTCCGACTGGAAATGAATGTGAACCAGTTTACACCCATACGTGGTTCTTCATTTATGACACTACCAACCAAATTGAGTGAGAAGCGGGCAATCAGTAATGTACAGAATAATGATGACTTCTGCTTTAAATGGGCACTGATCTCGACATTAATGCCAGTAGTCAAGAATCCTCAAAGATGCTGCAGTTATAAAGTCATTATGACTGACACAAAAATTAAAGTATACAATGATTTCACTGGGTTGTCATTCCCCCTCAAAATAAAGGATATAGAAATATTCACCAAAGACAACCCCCAAGTCAGCATCAACGTTTTTGGGTATGATGAAGAGAGTGGGAATATAATTGGACCCCTATTCCATTCAGGATATGAGCAACGGATGCATGGTAATATGCTTTTCCATGTGGATGAAAAACATATCTGCGTAAGTATTTCACTTAATTAAAAACTGATTTAATAAATACTAATTATTTGTACTTATTTTTCAATTGTAGACTGATTTCATCACAAACTGGGAATTCGAGAAGGAAGCAATTGAGGCACAAGGAGCTGTGCAACGGAACAGTCTCAGCGCTTCCCAACCCCCATGAAGCGACTTTGAAGTTTACGCAACATCACCACCAACTGCAGGTTCCATATGTCGTATATGCAGATTTTGAGTGTGTTCTTCAACCGAAGAATATGGAAGTTAGTTCAAGATTACTTAACTTTAGTGAACATATTCCAATATCTTATGCATACTATATAAAGTGAGCATTTGATAGTGGATTAGATAAGTTTGTCTTAGAAACTAGCAAAAATGCTGGTTTAAGTTTTATTACATCATTAGTAGGAAATCTTAAGCAAATAAATTAAAAATATTTAACCAAGGTAGTTCCTATAAATATGAGTCCGGAAGATGAGATTGTTTTTTAAGAAACAGTAAATTATCATATTTGTGAGGGTGCCTTATTAACAGATAGAGTGAGAGATCATTGTCATTTCACTGGAAAATTTAGGGGTGCTGCTCATTCAAAATGTAATTTAGCATATAAGACGAGCACTTTCATCCCTGTTTTCTTCCTTAAATTTACCAAGTATGATTCACATTTGTTTGTAAAAGAACTTGTGCATGTACCTGTGCATGTATTCCCATAAATGAAGAGCACTATATATCTCTTTCGAAAATAATAGAGTGTGAGAACGGAAATAATTTTGAAATTCGTTTTGTAGACACATTTCGTTTTATGTCGTCAAGTCTAGATGCTCTTGCATCTAATTTAGTTGATGATCAATTAATAACATTAAAATCACATTTTAATCTAGAACATGAGTTCAGACTGATGCGTAAAAAGGATGTTTTCTCCTATGAATATTAAGATTCTGAAAATAGATTACAAGAAACATCTCTACCTCCAAGAGAAGCATTTTACAGCAATCTGACAGAAAATAATTGTTCTAAAGAAGATTACACACACGCACTCAAAGTTTGGTCTGCATTTTCATGTTCAACATTGAAAGATTACCTAGAATTGTATTTAAAACTTGATGTTTTATTGTTAAAAGATGTTTTTGAGAATTTCCGTTCAATTTGCATGAAAGTTTATTCTCTTGACCCTGCCCATATTTATACAACTCCCGGCTTATCTTGGGAGGCTATGTTAAAGACCACAAAGATTGAACTAGAACTTTTAACTGATATAGATATGTATGTATAGGTTTATTCAATCTGGTATTCGTGCGGTCTAGAGCAATGCTGTCATAGATATACGAAGGAAAACTATAAGTATTTGTCGACTTATGATAAACCCAAGGAGTCAATATTTTTAATGTACCTAGATGCGAATAATTTATATGGCTGGGCAATGTCGCAAGCCCTACCATATAATGGTTTTAAGTGGCTATCTTCTGTAGACATAGAACGTCTTAATGTTGCAAATAGATTTTTTTTAATTACTCAATAATGCAGTATGGTATAACAATGGAAAATGTAGAGAAAAGGGTTGATGTGAAATTAGTTACCGAGTGGGATCCAACACAAACATTCACCACGGGTCGTAAAAGACTTTGTGCAAGATCATTAATCGCTAGAAGCAACTTTCATAGTTCAACAAGAATAAATGAAGACTTTTATGCAATTCAAATGAACAGATTAAGGAATGATTTCAATAAGCCCATGTACAATGTAGCTGCATTTACAATGGCACCCAATATGGAAGATGCTTCATTTTGTATATGGCAATCAATATCAAATCTTTTTTAACATAAAAATTGAGTAAATAAAAACAAATATATTACAAAATATTTCTAAAACTTTTTTCTTGGGTACAATGGGTTTTATTGGCTACTTTCAGGTATAAAAAACAAAATGAAATGAAATAAATAAATTTAAAAATAATAATTCCAAAACTTTTTTTCTTGGGAACAATGGGATTTATTGGCTTCTTTCAGGTATAAAAAGAAAAGAAAATAAAATTAAAAAAATAATTCCAAAACTGTTTTTCTTGGTACAATGGGCTTGCTTTCAGATATAATTTAAGGAAAACATATATTATAAATATTGAAATAAATTTTCATTGCTCAACAGTATGAATTGAGTGATTGGAGAGTGATTACATACATATGTACTTACATAGATGAATGAGACGAACAACTAACAACAACAACAGCAAACAGCTTACATGTTGTTTATATACGTAGATGCGAAACTGCCATACACCTACAGTGTGACACTAATGGTCTTTATACACCATAAATTGATTAAATTTGGGTATAATAAAGATGTTTTGATGCAGTTTTTTTATATTAATCTTTTATTCACTTAAACTCCGTTCGAGTGATACAAAAATTTCTTTAACCCATTCAAGTACACATGGAAAATGCTGAATTTAAAACAAAATCAATTTCAACTTTTTTCCTCGATTTTTTCAAAAAAATATGACAACAATTCTAAGAGTAACATGCAAAAAAAATTCTTTTGCAAAGCCATTTCCGCTAGTATTTCTTACTGCATTTTACGAATAGTTGCCAATATAGCCACTTTTTGTATGAAAAAGAGGAAAAAGGGGTTAATATAGTCATTTTTAGCAACTTTCAAAAAATCGAGTAAATAAAATACTAGCAAAAATATTTTTGAAATTTGTTTTTTGCAGTGACAGCTATCAGAACCTTTACAGGTAAGTTGTTAGCGAAAATAAAAAAAAGAGGTCTAGTGAAAGTCGATATGACGATGATCACGACGAAACAGTCAAAATTACACAAAGCACTTGCAGAATGCATGGAACTATTGACTGATCAATAGATGACGTTGAACCTGGGATAGCAAATCAAGTTACCACAATGATAATTCAAATGTTAAAAAATTCTGACAACGCTTGAAACAGCTAATGATGAACCAAGCCACTGCTCACATTCGACGATTGAAGCAGACACAGAACCTGAAGTCGGAGATTGAAGCAGAGTCAGAAAATTATGAAATAAACCTTAATATCAGTCAGCTACAGAGAGAGAAACTTTTGGATAGCGCTTATGGACTAGAGCCCTACATGAGTTGACACTAAATCGTGTTAACAGTCAGAAATCACACTGTGCACACATTCAAAACGACATAGTGGGCTTTTTAAGTCATAATTTCAATTCCTTATGATACATTCATTTTTCGGACTCATTGACTCGAAGCTAAGCTGTCGTGTGATTCGAATCATTTCGTATGATACTGTTTCACACTGTTATGAAAATTTGCTGTAATTCAAGTCGTTTTGACAGTTGAAACAGTGTTGAATGTGTGAATCAAGCACACACAGTAGACAAAAAATTACTTCTGATTTGTTTTAATATAAATCCCATAAAAAAAACCTCTTTACGAGGTAAAAGTCTAGTGACGAAAACATTTTCTTGCCCCAAAATTTCTGATATCCAATTTTGTGACGAATAATATTAAGTTTTACACATACATTATTTAAAAAAAAAATTTTGCCCTCGGCACATTGCGCTTAATTCTTCATACCTAATAAATATTACTTTTTTGCGCAGTGACGAGTGACAAAATTTTTTTTTTAAATAATGTATGTGTAAAACTTAATATTATTCGTCACAAAATTGGATATCAGAAATTTTGGGCAAGAAAATGTTTTCGTCACTAGACTTTTACCTCGTAAAGAGGTTTTTTTTATGGGATATCAGAAATTTTTGAATAAGACATTAGATATTTTGAAAACTTCAATATTTTTTGACAGTATAACTTGTCAGCCTTGTTTATTGTTTGTACAGCAAAAACAAACAGTCTGGCAACACTGGCTCGTTTTGCGAATCGCAAAATCTATCAGCACTCTCAAACTCTGGCTGCTATAACACTTTGTTGCTGCTGCCCTATTAAAATTCAAAGTAAAACGTATATCTTCAGTTAATAGGTTATATCTTCCAAACCTATCGATAAATTTTTTTGTGTCATATATCAAAAAACGCGAAATTTTACAAACTAAAATATATTGAAAATTAAAAAAAATCGTTAGCGGCGTTTTCTCAAAAACCGCCAAAATGTGGCAAAAAATACCTTATTTCACCTGTAGCAATTTACCTGTACTCTTAAGCAAAAAAGTGTACAGCTATGCTTAAAAGCCCTTCGAACTACCTTTTCAACGATATATAGATCACATCTGTAGCTTCTATCGTTTGGATGCTATAAGGGTTTCAATTTCAGCGGTTTTTAGCGATTTCCCGCTAAACTAGCGATTTTTCGAAAAAGTCGTAGAACAAACGTTTCTAGATTTTTGAGCGGGAACAAGTCCTCATTCAAACTTTTAAGCTAAATCATCGCTTTGATACAAACAAACAAACAAACAGACTGACTTTTCATCTCATTTTCGGAAGGCCCCTAAATATTTCAAAATTAATTATCTTTGAACCATGAGTCAGATTTTGATGATCAAGGTGTCATTCGACGCGTATTTTTAATTAGAATATTAAAAAATTCAAAAAAAATTCAAAAAAGCTCCAACGGCCCCATTAGCTCCAATCATCCAAATTTTTCCCCTCCCACTTACACCTGTTTATCTCACGAGCCAGGTGAGTTTTCCAAAGTCTTAGTATGCACATTTGTAAGTCAAATTGATACCTTTCGATCGGTATATAACTCGACCTGATCGGACAGTCATAGCAAATTTTCCATTTTTCCTGTGTATATATGCTAGTCGCCTTCGCACCCTTCGTGCTGCTTTCGTCACTAGCGTGGACTGCCGTCCGCAGTGATAGAAGAATGGAAAATAATTCGAGCATTGGTTCTAGAGATGGGCACGGGCCGGGCCGGGCCTCGGAACCCATGGGCCTTTTACAAAATTTTCGGGTTCGGGTCGGGCCGGGCCTGAAAAATGAGGCCCGTGCCCATCTCTAATTGGTTCTAAAGATGATAATGTAAGTGCACAAATGTATCTGGTTTTATTAGATTTGTGTAGTTGAATATATATGTGTAAACTGCGATAAAAGAAGCTCCACTGCAGGAAACGCTGATATGGTAAACAAAATAATGTTTTTAAAATGGATATGAAAAAATAGTTAAAATAAATTAATTATGAACACAAGTTTAATTTTCAATAAATTTAATACTTTCTTAATCACCCTAAAAAACATTCAGTTTATATTAGTGTGCACAGTGTTGACAGTGTCAGCTCGAACACTTGAATCTATGAATCGGAATCACACTACCTTTTTATATGACTCGACTGGATATTTGAATCATGATTTTGAATGAGTTGTAAGTCAAAGTGATTGTATAGACAGTGTGACTATTGATAGTGTTGTGTGATTCACATGAGTCGTTTGAGAGAAATTGAATAATTTTGAGTTTAGTGTGCACTCATGCAGGGCTCTATTATGGACCTAGAAGAAGCACATCAGATTCTCGTTCTTTAATGTTGGGGAACAGTACATTACATATAAAAAATTAGAAAATTAAATTGTCGAGTGGAAGTAGTTGACCCCTTACCCCTGTTAACAAAAATGATTTGGAAACTTATAAGAATATTTTAAATGAGACTAGTGTTTATAGAAGAGATTAGGACCCAAATAAACAAGTGAAGGGGAGTAGAGCAGTAAAATAATTATAATAATGAAATTATATCGATAATAGAAGAACTGCGTGAGGCGAAGATAATATACTAATATCTATCAATATGTAATACAATTGACAATTACATTTATAATCAGTATGTCTGTTGACAAGTTCGGTCATTTTATTAATGATAAGGAGCATTCAGAACCCTTGAAAGAGTCATTAAAACTGGTGTGGGGTTGTACATTGATAGTGACGGTAATTTGAATGCTCAACAGAAACGAATAAAAAATGGTGGTGGACCGATAGACGGAAACGATTTAGTAATAAAAGACTATCGTGATAAAAGCATTGAGAAATTAAGAGATACTATAACAAAAATGGTATCTACACCACTTACAGAATACGTTGATGAAACTTTAAAAAGCTTCAGATTCGAAGTAAACGATAAAATAACACAAGCACTAAATGCCAAAGTTGGAGTTTTGGAAATCGAAATTAAAAATATTGAAGAGAGTGCTGATAAAATCTTCACAAATCTAATTGCACAACTAAAAAGTCTTGAGCAAAATACATATAAATATATGAGCAAACCAAAAAAAAGCTAATTGAAAAACAAAAAATTTCAATTACCAACGAGATATTATTACCGAATTACATAGACCCTCCCGCAAGAATTTTCTACGACGTAGAGTTGTCACAAAGGGGATAAACGATCTATGGCAAGCGGATTTGGTTGAAATGGGGGCATATGCTTCATCCAATAATGGTTATCGTTATTTGTTGACAGTAATAGATACTTTCTCTAAATATGCTTGGAGTGAAGCAATGAAATCAATAACTGCTAAAGAAGTTGCTCAGGCAATGGAGAAAATATTAAAATCAGGACGTGGTGCTTCCAAGAACCTGCAAACAGATGACGGAACTGAGTTTTTCAATAAACAATTTAAGGTATTAACAAACCAGCTTAAAATAAATCATTATTCAACATTTAGTACCCTAAAGGCATCAATTGTTGAACGATTTAATCGAACGCTAAAAGAGCTCATGTGGCGTGAATTTAGTTTTAATGGAAAATATAAATGGATTGATATGTATAAAAGTTTAATTAATGATTACAACAACCGAGTACATAGAACAATAAAAATGAGTCCAATTGATGTTAATTCATCCAATGAAAAAAAATCTTGAATACAGTATACAATCATTTGAAAATATTCACTGGAAGTAAGAAGCGTAATGGAGACAATGTGCGTAAAAGTAAATACAAGCATATATTCGAGAAGGGCTACACCCCAAATTGGTCAACAGAAATTTTTAAAATTAGAACAGTGAAAAACACATATCCAACAACATATTTGTTAGAAGATCAAAAGGGGAATCCAATTGAAGGGTGTTTCTATAAAAAAGAAATAAAAAAGACTCGTTTCCCGATACATATCTAGTTGAAAAGGTGTTGAAGCGAGACGGAAAAAAAGCCTTGGTGCGTTGGTTGGGCTTTCCAAAAAGTGAAGATAGCTGGATAGATATAAAAGACATTGTATAACATATTGAGCTACACACACACACACATGAAAATTAACAGAAATAGATTTTAATTTATACACTCAGAAAAAAATGAACGAAAAAAATCATGCACAATTTTCTTGATATCTGACCGAATCGTTCTCATTTTTTCGTGCTTAAAACAGGAACGAGTCGGTATCAAATCGTGCACACAAAAAAAAATTAACGAGAAAAGTCAAACATTTTTAATTTTCTTTAAAAGAAAAGCAGGCGACGACTTCAATTTTACATTTGAGTTGCTATCTTTGCTCTTGCTGTGTGTCAAAGGAAATATTTCTAACGACAGTGAGTATATTTTAAAAATAGTGAAAAGTAAATTTTTATTGGGAAACAATTTTACAGGAGATGGCGCTACTAAATGAAGTGAAATTGACAGCACTCCCAGAAATCGCCATCTGGCGACAGTCAATCCAATAACTTTATTATTCAGTGCATACTTTCTGGATGCATGTAATTATAATCGTTGTAAGCTCTATAGCAATTATTTGTTTATTTAGTTTTCTTTGTTATCATTGATCTCCTGTTGCTTGAGAATTAAATTTATAGTTTTTTTTACTCGGTGGGAGCTAGCCTAATCGGATGATCGTCGCTGACAAGAAGAAGGGCACGTATATCGACATCCAAAACCACAAAAGTAGTTTCAAGCTCCTTTACAACGAAACACAGGGTCCTAGAGCGGAGTGGAACTGTTGACCTGGTGAAGCTCCTTATATATCAGTTCAATCTGATTTTTCCCCACACCCTGAAGACTTGAACTCTACCACTGCCAAGCAAGGAAATTACATTAATCCCAAAAATACCGAAGAGACCGGACCAAGGCGGCAGCTTTGAAGACAACACAATATTTATGAGTGATTAATAAAATGTCGGGAACAAGGAACAGTTCATTCGTGAGCTACAACGAGATCGACGACCAGCTAGATGAGCTGAACAGAAGACGTCGAGGTTAAATTAAGAAAATTAAATTTAATCAATAAAATACTAAAATATTAATTTACTGTGTATTTTTATTAAAACGGTTAAATTATAAACAATATATTCTATATGAAAAACCAATCGGGTCCTAAAGTGGAATATATGGGTATAAATTAAGAACGGTCTGTTCTAAATGTGTAACCAGTACGGTCCTAAAGTAGTAAACAAATGTTCGCGAACTGAGCACCTACTGTTCGTATAATGTTGTGGATATGTTCCTGAAACGAGCTCAAATGTTCTTGGATTGTGCACATGCTGTTCATAAAATGTTGTGGTCATGTTCTTAAACCGATCCCTATATGTTCCTGAAACGAACTAAAATGTTCATAAAATGAGCCCAAAAAGCGATTAAATTGTTCCCATTCGTTCAAAAAATAACACCCGAGTGTTCATGAAATTTCATGACCAAGCGTTCATAAAGTAAGAAAAATCGTGCTTACGCTACTTTCATGCACAGTTTGTTTTGATTTGTGCACAGATGTGCTTGTTTTCTGAGTGTAGGTTAAAAAAACAATAAACATTTAGGAAAATTTCCAAATAACACACACGCACATGAAAGCTAACAAAAATAGATTAAACATATTTCATGGTTCCTTATACAGACATGTGTTTTGTAAATACATCCAACAATTTATGTGGGGTGTGAGATTACAAAGCCTAATGTGAACATAAAGAAATTCTGCTTGTGCGTGTATGTGTACATGTTGTTGGCAGCTGAAAGATTACATATACACTTTTATGACTGCCCACATGTGAACACATTTTCAATTAAGACTTTGATTATGTATATTTATATACATTGATGGTGAATGGGTGTGTGAGTGCGTTATGTATTGTAAAATCGTCTTCATTAGAACGTATAAAAGGGACGGAGCTTTATTCAATTCTCATCAGTTGTGGAACTAGTGTTCACAAAGAATATGTGAATATATTGTGTCTCAAAGTTGAACATTTATGTTTAGTCAGTTTAAAAACAGTGAAAATGAAGGCGGTGATGTCAATAAATCTTCAAACATTATATAACAATGAAATAGAGCAACCTATTTCAATTAGATTACCTTCAAATGAGGTCATATTAATGATTGTAAAGCTAGCTGTTTTTAAGAAAAGCAGTTTATTTAAGGATTATGATGATCCTTACAGACTAGACAACTTAAAAGCAACAACAACAACAACAACAAAAACACCAATCACTATATCAACAACAACCACAACACCAAATGCAACAACAACAACAAAAACACCAATCACTATATCAACAACAACCACAACACCAAATGCAACAACAACAACAAAAACACCAACCACTCTATCAACAACAACAACAGATGTACCAACAACAACAACTCCAAATACAACACCAACAACAACATCAGCTACTAGTAGTACTAGTATAAATCCCATACATTTTGTTGATTATGAGTATAAAACATATCAGTCTCATCAACAACGCAGCCATCTCAACAACAACAACTCCAACAACTACAATAAATAAAAAAGTTAATGATCAACAAAATAGTTTAAAAAATAATAATAATTTTATCATCAGTAAAACCCCATCAGCATCAGTGAGACGCATTGAAGTAAATGAGGTGCCATCACCACCACCACCACAGAAGCATCAGTGGATGTAAGCGATCATGATGAATATGGGGATGACGATGTTAGAATGGATGAGAAGCCGAAAAGATTTTTATTTCCATCAGAAAGAGGTTCAGAAGTATTTATTCAGGCTAAAAAGAGATTGATTAAAAAATTTAGAGAGCAACTATGGAAACATGAGAAAATAATTGGTGGACGTTTGGTAACTCATTGGGGAGGTTACCAAAAGTATTTTGTTATGAGATATGATAGGTATAATATTGGAATTAGATGTAATTTCGTATCATATAAAAGGATTCATTATTTAAGAGAAACAGGTAGAATAAATATTGAATGTTTCGAATTGAAAGAATACTTTATAGACAAACCAATAAAGTGGAGTAGTGACCATAGCTTTAAGCAGATTAACAATGATGAAAATAATAATAATAATAATAATGATCACAATGAGGACGAAAGAAATGAAATTGATGCTGAAAAAGGAAAGTATACGGTAGTTGAAGTTCGCGATATGCAGGCAGACGAATTGCAACAGTTTGAAGAACAGAGACAACCCGATGATTATGAGCTTGTACCAAAGTTCCCTGATTTGGATAACTGAACTTCATCATTTAAAACTGATTTAAATTTATCTAAATCAGGGAACTTTCGTACAAGCTCATAATCATCGGGTTGTCTCTGTTCTTCAAACTGTTGCAATTCGTCTGCCTGCATATCGCGAACTTCAACTACCGTATACTTTCCTTTTTCAGCATCAATTTCATTTCTTTCGTCCTCATTGTGATCATTATTATTATTATTATTATTTTCATCATTGTTAATCTGCTTAAAGCTATGGTCACTACTCCACTTTATTGGTTTGTCTATAAAGTATTCTTTCAATTCGAAACATTCAATATTTATTCTACCTGTTTCTCTTAAATAATGAATCCTTTTATATGATACGAAATTACATCTAATTCCAATATTATACCTATCATATCTCATAACAAAATACTTTTGGTAACCTCCCCAATGAGTTACCAAACGTCCACCAATTATTTTCTCATGTTTCCATAGTTGCTCTCTAAATTTTTTAATCAATCTCTTTTTAGCCTGAATAAATACTTCTGAACCTCTTTCTGATGGAAATAAAAATCTTTTCGGCTTCTCATCCATTCTAACATCGTCATCCCCATATTCATCATGATCGCTTACATCCACTGATGCTTCTGTGGTGGTGGTGGTGATGGCACCTCATTTACTTCAATGCGTCTCACTGATGTTGATGGGGTTTTACTGATGATAAAATTATTATTATTTTTTAAACTATTTTGTTGATCATTAACTTTTTTATTTATTGTAGTTGTTGGAGTTGTTGTTGTTGAGATGGCTGCGTTGTTGATGAGACTGATATGTTTTATACTCATAATCAACAAAATGTATGGGGTTTATACTAGTACTACTAGTAGCTGATGTTGTTGTTGGTGTTGTATTTGGAGTTGTTGTTGTTGGTACATCTGTTGTTGTTGTTGATAGAGTGGTTGGTGTTTTTGTTGTTGTTGTTGCATTTGGTGTTGCGGTTGTTGTTGATATAGTATTGGTGTTTTTGTTGTTGTTGTTGCTGCTTTTAAGTTGTCTAGTCTGTAAGGATCATCATAATCCTTAAATAAACTGCTATTCTTAAAAACAGCTAGTTTTAAAATCATTAATATGACCTCATTTGAAGGTATTCTAATCGAAATAGGTTGCTCTATTTCATTGTTATATAATGTTTGAAGATTTATTGACATCACCGCCTTCATTTTCACTGTTTTTAAACTGACTAAACATAAATGTTCAACTTTGAGACACAATATATTCACATATTCTTTGTGAACACTAGTTCCACAACTGATGAGAATTGAATAAAGCTCCGTCCCTTTTATACGTTCTAATGAAGACGATTTTACAATACATAACGCACTCACACACCCATTCACCATCAATGTATATAAATATACATAATCAAAGTCTTAATTGAAAATGTGTTCACATGTGGGCAGTCATAAAAGTGTATATGTAATCTTTCAGCTGCCAACAACATGTACACATAAACACACACGCACAAGCAGAATTTCTTTATGTTCACATTAGGCTTTGTAATCTCACACCCCACATAAATTGTTGGATGTATTTACAACACACATGTCTGTATAAACAACCATGAAATATATTTAATCTATTTTTGTTAACTTTCATGTGTGTGTGTGTAATTTGGAAATTTTCCTAAATGTTTTTTGTTTCTTTGTCCTATAAATTAAAATCTATTTTAAGAAATGCTATCTGTTGTGTGTTATATAGTTCAATATGTTATACAATGTCTTTTACATCTATCCAGCTATCTTCACTTTCTGGAAAGCCCAACCAACGCACCAAGGCTTTTTTTCCGTCTCGCTTCAACACCTTTTCAGCTAGATATGTATCGGGGAAACGAGTCTTTTTTATTTCTTTTTTATAGAAACACCCTTCAATTGGATTCCCCTTTAGGTCTTCTAACAAATATGTTGTTGGATATGTGTTTTTTACTGTTCTTATTTTAAATTCTGTTGACCAATTTGGGGTGTAGCCCTTCTCGAATATATGCTTGTATTTACTTTTACGCACATTGTCTCCATTACGCAACTTGCTTCCAGTGAATATTTTCAAATGATTGTATAGATTTATTTTCATTGGATGAATTAACGTCAATTGGACTCATTTTTATTGTTCTATGTACTCGGTTGTTGTAATCATTAATTAAACTTTTATACATATCAATCCATTTATATTTTCCATTAAAACTAAATTCACGCCACATGAGCTCTTTTAGCGTTCGATTAAATCGTTCAACAATTGATGCCTTTAGGGTACTAAATGTTGAAAATTGATTTATTTTAAGCTGGTTTGTTAATACCTTAAATTGTTTATTGAAAAACTCAGTTCCGTCATCTGTTTGCAGGTTCTTGGAAGCACCACGTCCTGATTTTAATATTTTCTCCATTGCCTGAGCAACTTCTTTAGCAGTTATTGATTTTAGTGCTTCACCCCAAGCATATTTAGAGAAAGTATCTATTACTGTCAACAAATAACGATAACCATTATTGGATGAAGCATATGCCCCCATTTCAACCAAATCCAAACATGCACGACAGATAATAACTAAAATGACGAAAATTCAATTCATTGACGAAAATTCGTCAACGACAAAAATTCGTTGACGAAAATTCGACAATGACAAAGTTCAATTCATTGGAATATTCGTTGACGGAAATTCGGTGAAAATTGACGAAAATTCTTCAATGAATTTTCGTTATTGACGAAATGAACCATAATTCGTCATTCGTCAACAGTTTTGTCCAAACTTGCATTAAAAAAACAAGAAATTGAAATTATTATTTAACGTAATGCTTAAAAGCACTTAAACTGTTGTTTCTAGTTACGCTCTTTCAATAACAATTTGTAGAGAGCGAACCGATTGAGCGCTCACATATTGATAGTCAGCAGAGGAGAGAAAAAATTAAATACTCAGCGAAAACGGTCGTTTTGTTTTCTTTTCTGAAAATTATTTAAATAATTTGTAAAAACAAAATTTCTCAGTACTTTAATTATGTGTTCATATAGATTTATTTATTTATTCTGCATTTAACTTAACAACTAATAATGAATTCAGAGTCTTTTCCTCGTTGGCAGATATTGTACTGTCGGATGACGGCTCGTTCTTCTCATCAGGGATGTCAATTTCGCTACATGCCACATTTTGAATTCTGGCTTGCGCCTAAAGTATTTAGGATAAAAATGTTTTCATTTATTTTGCAAATTTAGCTTAATACAAGTGTAAGCTTTTGACAAGGACAATACAATTTTTTAGAAACAATTACTGAAACAATTAACAAAAATATAACAGGGCCTTAACTTCAAACACACATAGACTTGTTTTACCTCAAATAAACGAAAAGCAATTTTCTTTAAATTTTGTTTTGCCAACCATTTTTGTTGGTCAGTTAATACGTAATTCACAGGGGGTCCATATAAATTGTAGCTAAAAAAGCATCATTTTCGAGAAACTTGCTTTCTCGAATTTTTATTTGAGACAATAATTTCTTTTTTATGTAATTTTGACCTTTCTCGCATTTCAATTTAAGTTCCATCCATATTATATAGAATTCACTGTAAACTAGGTTCTTCTCCTGCAGCTTTAAGGTCGCCTCGTATGAATCCTTGAACGCGTCAATATACGTCTCCATCCAATCCACCATTAAATACTATGTGGAATTCCATCTAGTGAGAACATCGAGCGATGGTATGTTTTTTTTTGTTCTCGATTAAAAAACGTCTGAGCAATGTCAATATTTTGTGTATAAAGAAAAAAGTAAAATTTCACTTACCTATAAGTTTCTGTACGCAATGATTTACATTATTTGCGACAGGTGTTAACTTTTTCGCTTAGCTTGCTGACGTCATAAACATACAATTGAAGCGTGTGAGCAGCACATCTTAGTAGGTGAATATTTGCCAATTGCAAAGAGTCTAGCTTTTCCATTAAATTGTCTTCGTTTTTGTCATCGTCGAAAAGTGACTCTTATGTAACATCATTTAGAATTTGAGTGGCCTTTAACATAATGCTGTGATGTAATGCTGTGTTTTAAAGTTTAAATATTTTATAACAAACATATTAAATAATGACTGCAATAAAATATTTACCTGAAGATTTGATCAAGCGCTATCTCGTAATCTTGTAGGATCTCCATAACTTTTTCCTTAATGTACATTCCAGTGTGTGAATGACGGAGCTGTATCATACCCAAAGTATTCACAACGATTTCAGCTTTTAGACTTACTCGAGTGGATCACTTGTAAATTTAAACCTAGAATAGATTTATCCGTTCTAGTGGCGATATCCATTTTAAGGGAAACAAGCTTTCCCTTTACAAGAGCTCTTATATTTGCTTTAATATTCTGCTCTCCAATGGTCACAAAATGCATAATATTTCGTGACGTTATGGGTGTCATAGAAAGAGCTCTGTATATTGGGTTTAATCAGGCCTGTTCCGGTTTTCACTTTCGGCAAGATTTTTCGGATTGAATTCACTCGACATTGTATTTTTAATAATTTAAATTATTTAAATTATTGGAGCAAATGGGGCCGTTGGACCCTATTTTTTAATATTTAAATCAAAAATACGCGTCGAATAACACCTCATTCATCAAAATCCGACTACTCGTTCAAAAGATAATTAATTTTTGAAATTTTTGGTGGCCTTCCAAAAATGAGATGAAAAGTCAGTATGTCTGTTTGTTTGTTTGTTTGTCTGTTTGGATCAAATCGTTGATTTAGCTTAAATGTTTGAATGAGGACTTGTTCCTGCTAAAAAATCTAGAAACGTTTGTTCTACGACTTTTTCGAAAAATCGCTACCAAATCGCATCCAAACGATAGAAGCTACAGATGTGATTTATATATCGTTGAAAAGGTAATTCGAATCGCTCTTAGGCATACCTTCAAAGTTTTTTTTTTTAGGTAAATAGGTAAACAGCTACAGGTGAAATAAGTTTTTTTTCTCCACATTTTGGCGGTTCAATATGTTATAGTTTGTACAATTTCGCGTTTTTTGATATATCATGCATACATTTTTGTGGATTGGTTTGGAAGACATACCCTACTGAATACATACATTTTACTTTGAATTGGAATAGGACAGCAGCAGCAATTACATTTGACTAACAGTCCAGTAACAATGAAATCTATAATTTGACAGTCGTTATTAAAGATTCACAGTGGCGCAAACTGTAGAGCGTCCGATTTTTGCATGAATTCTCAGTTCGGGTCTCCGGGTTCGAGTTCTGGTACGGCCAACAAATTTTTTTTTTTTTTAATTTTGAAATGCAATTAATTTGTTAGTAGATGATCCGCAAAGGTTTTTTTTTTTTAATGTTTTTCAATTTTAAAAGGGTGTTGGCAGAAATCTAAGCTGCAAAATAAAGAATCGCTGTAGTCAGATCTGTCTAAGGTGCTAAGTTTCCGTCAAGTTTGAAATGTTCGGGAGACTCGGGCTCAACTCCTAGCGTGAGCAATTTTTCTAAAAAATTTTCTTTATTAGCAGACTGTATTCTATTTGCTTAAACTGATTTTGATATAAATATAATTTGTTTTTAAAAATGTTGGGTGCGCATATTGAAAACCTCCCAGAAAAGTAACAATGCCAGAAGCATATGTAATATTTATGTGATGCAAAAATAACCAGTGCTGCCAGACAGTTTAGTTTTGTCTTGCAACAATGTGTGCTTTAATTTATTCAAAGTCTTTATATATATATAATTATATTATTATAATTATTACTATATAATTATTATATAATATAATAATTATAATTATTGAGTTGCTTAATATTGCATACCAGAAAATTGGTCTTCATACATGTTCATTGCAAGAGTACCCAGTGCTGCCAGACAGTTTGATTTTGTTTAATAGGAATGCGGGCTATCATTTATGCAAAAATTTCTGATATCCCATAAGTTTTATTTGCTATGACGAATTGAGACATTTTAGCGCAATGTGCCGAATGCAACAATTTTTTTTTCAATTATTTTTATGTAAAACTTAATATTATTCGTCACGAAATTGGATATCAGAAATTTTGGGGCATGAAAATGTTTTCGTCACTAGACTTTTACCTCGTAAAGAGGTTTTTTTATCCTAAATACTTTAGGCGCAAACCAGAATTGAAAATGTGGCATGTAGCGAAATTGACATCCCTGATGAGAAGAACGAGCCGTCATCCGACAGTACAATATCTGCCAACGAGGAAAAGACTCTGAATTCATTATTAGTTGTTAAGTTAAATGCAGAATAAATAAATAAATCTATATGAACACATAATTAAAGTACTGAGAAATTTTGTTTTTACAAATTATTTAAATAATTTTCAGAAAAGAAAACAAAACGACCGTTTGCGCTGAGTATTTAATTTTTTCTCTCCTCTGCTGACTATCAATATGTGAGCGCTCAATCGGCTCGCTCTCTACAAATTGTTATTGAAAGAGCGTAACTAGAATAGTTAAACTCAGCCTACTCAACCGAAAACAAAAAGGAAAAGAGTCGAAGTGGAAGCATCTCCGACCTTATAAAGTGTATATATTCTTGAATAAGCCAAGTCCGTCTGTCTGTCCGTCCGTCTGTTTGAACGCGTCGATCTCAGAAACTATAAGCTAGAGACCTCAAACTTGGAATGTAGGTTCCTGGCTACCGGAAGCAGATCAAGTTTGTTTTTAATTTTAGATCAGACCACTATATCATATAGCTGCCATAGGAACGATCAGTCAAAAATCAAGTCTGTACTTTTTTGTTCTTTTTGATATATTTTATCTCAGCCAAACTGACAGAGTATGCAAACGGGATGGTCCTAGGCATCCGGCATTTGGTTAAAATCTGACTACTTTATCATATTTTGTTGCTTAAGATATCTCAACCAAACTGAACGAATATGCATATGGGATGGCCCCATACATCCTGACCAAATTTGGTTAAAATCGGACTACTATATCATACAGCAAATTCGAGCGTGATTTAATATTTATGTTTTATATGCTTACATACATACATATTACTAATTCTATAACAACCAATATTCTATTTTATGGAGACTGGCACAGGGTATCTTAAAATCGAGCAAACTCGACAGACGCCGCTCTTTTTTGTTTTTTAATATCTCGTAGCAATTTGTGTTTTTGTTTTTCTTTTGGAAAGTGAACTACTAAATTAAATATTCTGTTAAATAACAATATTGTAATTGTTTGTAGTGCTATATTTTTGTTCGCAGTTTTCGGGATTCTAAAAATCGAATCAAAATTATTTCTTTGGTCTTTTTAAGTAGCCAGTGCAATAGAACCTCTTGGACAGCCTTCCCGCAACCTACGATTTTATTTTTAGACCCCGTACTTAAAACGAAGTACATGGGTCTATTTACTTTGTCAAAAAAAAAAGTGCGTAACAGGCAGAAGGAGGCGTGGCCGATCCCATAAAGTATATATATTCTTGATTAGCATCAGTAGCCGAGTCGATATATCCATGCCCGTCTGTCAAAAATGAATCTCTGATGTTCAGAATAATATTCAACATTTTCCGACTAAAAACCATTCAGATAAACAATTTTTAACCATTTTTTTCATCGCTTTACCTTGCAACGGGTTGCACATTTTTTGACAGTTATGTAGCTATTTTTTGCTCACATTTTGTTGACTTCAATTTTTATAATTGTGGTGATTGTGCTTGAAAAGATGCCATTTAAAAGTTTCAAAGATATGTTCTGCGATGATAGAACAAATCAACTTTTTCGTAATATTGAGGAAATTGAAGGTATGCAGAGCTTGTTGTTTACATTAGTTGCACAATTACATGTTTTAAACATTTGTAGATGTATCTCGCCCAGAATAAGTTGATTCGGAGCTTGATGAGGGAATGAAAGACTTTGTTGACGATGTCGTGGGAAAATATTATTGCCGTCGGGGAGTTATCCTTAACTCACAGTGGGCGATTGGGCCTCGCTAGCGGCATTTAATTCAAAATTTCAAATTTGAAAAAGCGTTGAGTTTTTTTTACAAATCGATAACAGATACTTTGATTAGATTCTTGGCGCTTTTTTATAAGCTCTCCGATCAGCTGATCATCAGCTGTGAGCTGTCAAACACAGCATATGCTGCAGCAAGAGCTTTAGAAAATTGTTTCTTTGTTGTGCGCATTCACTTTGAGTCTCTGGGAAATTTAGAATCTTTACTTATTGTATTACAAGTTTGGTTTTTTATAAGCTTCAATGTATGTATTACATAGAAAATCAGTGTTTGTGACCGGTCTATAAGTGTGTTGCTTATAGAATTGATGGATAGATCATCTTCCGAAAATGTTTGTTTGCCAATGCACAGTAAATTCACAGAATTTTAATTTACGGAGCAGACATTATACATTTTTTCTTCAAATTTTTTCTCTTCCAATTGGTATGATGTCCGAGGAAGCTCTTGAAGCCAGGAACAAGAATTTTCAAAACATACGCGAGAGCAACACCAAAATGAATTCTAGGAAAAATACTATGGAAGATGTAATAAATGCCTTATTAGTTTCATCCGACCCTTTGATATCTTCATTGTCAAATGGATCTTCAATATCGTCTGCAAAAATATTATTATGGACGAGGATGTGAAGAGCTTGCTTTTAATGAAGCATCTGGATCTGCCTGAATCTGATTCTGAAGATTCCGATTCCGAAAATTTTTTTTTTCGTTTTCTATATAATATTGATTTATAAAAATTGTTTAATGAAGTTAAAAAAAAAAAATTTAAGTTAATTTAAATTAATTTTAAAAAATAAAAATAATAAAAAATAAAAAATTTGTTCGCAAAAAATTCTTTGATTTTTTTCTGAGTGAAAAAAAAACCGACTAAAGATATCTGTTTTCGTTTGGAAGTTATCACTGCGGACGGCAGTCCGCGCTAGTGACGAAAGCAGCACGAAGGGTGCGAAGGCGACTAGCATATATACACAGGAAGAATGGAAAATTTGCTATGACTGTCCGATCAGGTGAAATTATATACCGATCGAAAGGTATCAACTTAACTTACAAATGTTCATACTAAGACTTTTGGAAACTCACCTGGCTCGTGAGATAAACAGGTGTAAGTGGGAGGGGCAAAATTTAAATGATTGGAGCTAATGGGGCCGCTGGAGCCTTTTGGTCAACTTTTTTAATTTTTTAATATTTCTCATAAAAATGCGCGTCGAATGACACCTCAATTATCAAAATCCGACTACTGGTTCAAAAGATAATTAATTTTGAAATTTTTAGTCGCTTTCCGAAAATGAGATGAAAAGTCAGTTTGTCTGTTTGTATGAAAGCGTTGAAATATCTTAAATCGGTGAATGAGGACTTGTTCCTGTTCAAAAATATAGAAACGTTTGTTTTACGACTTTTTCGAAAAATCGCTAGTTTAGCGGGAAATCGCTAAAAACCTCTAAAATTAAAAAATTGACAAAGTAATTTTGTCAAAAGCAGAGACAATTTCAAAAATTTCTGATATCCCCCAAAAAAAACCTCTTTACGAGGTAAAAGTCTAGTGACGAAAACATTTCCATGCCACAAAATTTCTGATATCCAATTTTGTGACGAAATATATTAAATTTTTTATATATGTTAATTTATTATATGTATATGCCAGAAAAAAAGAATATATCCAAAGTAAAAAAGAAAATTGGCATTCGGCACTTTGCGCAAAAAGGTTCAGCTTCTTTGCACCTAAAAATAACTCAACTAAAAAATTAATTGCATTTAAAAATTAAAAAATTAAAACCCGGAAAGCGAACTGAGAATTCATGCAAAAATCGGACGCTCTACACTTTGCGCCACTGTCAATCTTTAAGAACGACTGTCAAATTATAGATTTCATTGTTACTGGACTGTTAGTCAAATGTAATTGCTGCTGCTGTCCTATTCCAATTCAAAGTAAAACGTATGTATTCAGTTAATAGGTTATGTCTTCCAAACCAATCCACAAAGGTTTATGAATGATATATCAAATAACGCGAAATTGTACAAACTATAACATATTGAAAATTAAAAAAACATCGTTAGCGGCGTTTTCTCAAAAACCGCCAGAATGTGGAGAAAAAAACCTTATTTCACCTGTAGCTGTTTACCTATTTCCCAAAAGGGAGGTATGAAGGTATGCCTAAGAGCCCTTCGAAATACATTTTCAACAATATATAGATCACATATGTAGCTTCTATCGTTTGGATGCTATGGGGGTTTTAAGTTTGTCGGTTTTTAGCGATTTCCCGCTAAACTAGCGATTTTTAGAAAAAGTCGTAGAACAAACGTTTCTAGATTTTTTAACAGGAACAAGTCCTCATTCAAACATTTAAGCTAAATTAACGATTTGATCCAAACAAACAAACAAACAAACAAACAGACATACTGACTTTTCATCTCATTTTTGGAAGGCCACCAAAAATTTCAAAATTAATTATCTTTTGAACGAGTAGTCGGATTTTAATGAATGAGGTGTTATTCGACGCGTATTTTTGAGTAGAATAATATAAAATTAAAAAACAATTCAAAAAGGCTCCAACGGCCCCATTAGAACCAATAATTTAAATTTTTCCCCTCCCACTTACACCTGTTTATCTCACGAACCAGGTGAGTTTCCAAAAGTCTTAGTATGCACATTTGAAAGTTAAGTTGATACCTTTCGATCGGTGTATAACTTGACCTGATCGGACAGTCATAGCAAATTTTCCATTCTTCCTGTGTATATATGCTAGTCGCCTTCGCACCCTTCGTGCTGCTTTCGTCACTAGCGCGGACTGCCGTCCGCAGTGATACTTATATCTTTCAAAAAAGGGATGGCGACCGCAATTGGCTTAATTAGAAATTTTCTTCAGATGGTTAAGATAAATACCTATGTCAAAGGAGTTAAATGGCTGAGTATAAAAGTTCCGCAGGTTCCTGAAACGTGAAAAGTGTTCCTCAGAGTCTTCCATAATTGATATAATAACTATCACTGCGGACGGCAGTCCGCGCTAATGACGAAAGCAGCACGAAGGGTGCGAAAGTCGACTAGCATATATACACAGGAAGAATGGAAAATTTGCTATGACTGTCTCAAATCGTTGATTTAGCTTAAAAGTTTGAATGAGGACTTGTTCCCTATCAAAAATTTAGAAACGTTTGTTCTACGACTTTTTCGAAAAATCGCTAGTTTAGCGGGAAATCGCTAAAAACCGCTAAAATGGATGTTCTATATGTCGTTAGAAAGGTGTTTCGAAGGGCTTTTAGGCATACCTTCAAAGTTTTTTTTTTAAGTAAAAAGGTAAACAGCTACAGGTGAAATAAGATATGTTTTCCCACATTTTGACAATTTAAGAAAAATCTACACATCAAATCACTTTTAAATATATTATATGTTGCAAAAAAAAATTAATATACATACAAAGTAAAAAAACAAATTGTCATTCGGCACTGCGCAAAAAGTTATTTTTTAGGTGCAAAGAAGCTGAAGCTTTTAGCGCAAAGTGCCGAATGCCAATTTTTTTTTACTTTGTATGTATATTAATTTTTTTTTTGCATATATAATAATAGAGCGGGGGTTGGCGAGCGAAGCGAGCAGGGGGCGGAGCCCCCTAGTATATAATAAATTAACATATATAAAAAATTTAATATATTTCGTCACAAAATTGGATATCAGAAATTTTGTGGCATTAATTAAATTCCGCTAGCGAGGCCCAATCGCCCCCTGTGTAACGGGCCGAAATCAATTGATTGGCGCACTAATATCCTTAGCTCATTTGACAACAGGCGATTTTACCAAATGCTGCGTGTGTCCAGAAGCCAATTTGTGCATTTGGTCAATTTAATAAAAGGGGATGAAGTATTCGCGACGGCATCTGTCCACAGGCAAATTGCAGTAGACTTGCAGCTTGAAATTGTGCTGTTTCGGCTGGGCTCATCCAGAGGCAGTGCGTTAGTTCGATAGACATGCACCGTTTTTGGAGTAAGTGATGGTGGAACTTTGGCTAACATTACTTCACAGCAATTTTGCGACTGATGCCCAGATATCACTGCGGACGGCAGTCCGCGCTAGTGACGAAAGCAGCACGAAGGGTGCGAAGGCGACTAGCATATATACACAGGAAGAATGGAAAATTTGCTATGGCTGTCCGATCAGGTCGAGTTATATACTGATCGAAAGGTATCAATTTAACTTACAAATGTGCATACCAAGACTTTTGGAAACTCACCTGGCTCGTGAGATAAACAAGTGTAAGTGGGAGGGGCAAAATTTAAATGATTGGAGCTAATGGGGCCGCTGGAGCCTTTTTGAATTGTTTTTGAATTTTTTACTATTCTTATCAAGAATACGCGTCGAATGACACCTCGATCATCGAAATCCGATTACTGGTTCAAAAAATAATTAATTTTGAAATTTTTGAGTCGCCTTCCGAAAATGAGATGAAAAGTCAGTATGTCTGTTTGTTTGTTTGTTTGTTTGGATCAAATCGTTGATTTAGCTTAAATGTTTGAATGAGGACTTGTTCCCGCTCAAAAATCTAGAGACGTTTGTTCTACGACTTTTTCTAAAAATCGCTAGTTTAGCGGGAAATCGCTAAAAGCCGCCAAACTTAAAACCCCCATAGCATCCAAACGATAGAAGCTACAGATGTGATCTATATATCATTTAAAAGGTATTTCGAAGGGCTATTAGGCATACCTTCAAAGTTTTTTTTTAAAGAAAATAGGTAAACAGCCACAGGTGAAATAAGGTATTTTTCTCCACATTTTGGCGGCTTTTGAGAAAACACCGCTAACGATTTTTTTAAATTTTCAATATAATGTAGTTTGTAAAATTTCGCGTTTTTTGATATATGAAACATAACTTTTAGCCAAGGGGTTTGGAAGATATTACCAGTTAACTGAAAATATACGTTTTCTTAGAATTGGAAGAGGATCCGTTTGTCTGTTTGGATCAAATCTTTCTTATAGCTTAGAAGTTTGAATGAGGACTTGTTTCCGCTCAAAAATCTAGAAACGTTTGTTCTACGACTTTTCCGAAAATTCGCTAGTTTAGCGGGAAATCGCTAAAAACCGCTAAAAATTAAACCCCCATAGCAACCAACCGATAGAAGCTACAGATGCGATCTATATATCGTTGAAAAGGTATTTTGAAGGGCTCTTAGGCATACCTACAGAGTTTTTAAGTAAAAAGGTAAACAGCTACAGGTGAAATAAGGTATTTTTTTCCACATTTTGGCGATTGCGATTTTGGTGTTGCCAGACAGTTTGTTTTAGCTTGTACAAACAATAAACAAAGTTGACAAAGCTATACTGTTAAAAAATATTGCAATTTTAAAATTTCTGATGTCTTATTCAAAAATTTCTGATATCCCATAAAAAAACCTCTTTACGAGGTAAAAGTCTAGTGACGTTTAAGTTGTTTAAAATAATTTATATGTAAAACTTAAGATTATTCGTCACAAAATTGGATATCAGAAATTTTGGGGCATGAAAATGTTTTCGTCACTAGACTTTTACCTCGTAAAGAGGTTTTTTTATGGTACATATATATTGGCCTGATGCAGCCGAGCGTCAACAGATTGTGGAGCGTCCATTTGAAGAGTTGCCGCACTGCGTGGGATACATCATAAAGCTTTTCGAGAACCCGGCCAAAAATCATGAAATCTATTTTTCTCGCCAGCGAATCTACTCAGTAAAGCTACAAGTAATTTGTGATCAGAAACTGCGCATACGAGATGCCGTTGTTTTAAGTCCGGCTAGCTACCACGACTCGAAGATGTTTAAAAACTGCTCAATCGGAAAGCTGACAGAGCGTTACTTTTCTAGAGAAGAAGATTGCAGGGGACTCTGCCTATCCGCAGACCACATATGTAGTTACTCCGTTCCGCAGTAACTCCCGCATAATGGAGGTCGACAGGCAGCTGCGATTCAATAAAAGGCACAGCCAATATCGAGTAAAGGTCGGGAACTGCTTTGGAGTTCTAAAAGGAAAATTTTGCAGCCTTAAGGAAATGCTCGTCCGATTAAAGGATAAGAAAAGCCAGTACTTCCTTTGCAACTGGATTCTTGTTTGCTGCATTCTTCACAACATTTTACTGAAAGATACTAACGCAGAAAATGTTGACGAAGAAATGGTGGAGAACTCTGCTGGACTTACTGATGCTCAGACTACTGGTGCTCACTGTGTGGCTTCTGAAAGCAGAAGAAAATTTTTGTATGATCTAATGTTTCAATAAAAAGCCGTTTTTAATTGAAAATTTTTTTTTGTATTTTATATTTAAATTGAAATTTTTTTTATTTTTTGTACCTGTATTCTAGTTCAAGTTTGTTCCTTCAGCTTAAAGTCGTTTGCGTTGCTTCATTTCCTTTGCACATAGAAACTTCTCTTGATTGAGTTTCAGAGAATCCGTCTTCAGAACCAGTCGCTTGTCCCTAAACTCTTTTCGTCCTGGCTCAATTGCTGCCACCTGCTCCAACGAATTGTTTTGCACCTTTCGTTGGCGTCCATGGAATCCTCCATCTGGGTAGCGAACATCGCGTCCATTAAGGACTCCTCTTCGAAAGACATCATTTTGTTTGCTATTGGAGTATTCAATTCCTGGTATTTACTGGACTTAACCACAATCACATCAATTTCCTTGCTGTTACAAAATATGTCGTCCAGTTGATCGTAATGTGGACACATCTTTAACAATTTCGCTGTAAATATGAAATGCACCAATTTACTTTTAATACGCGATAGTCATTTTATTTTGGTTTACCTCGTATGGTTGTCTCAACATCGCCTTCTTCGACTCCTGCGCCTGTAGACTTGCTGAATACGTCGGCCTTTTGCCAGCCGATCTTCAGATGACGAACCTTAAATCGCACCAAGTTCCAGGTCGCGTCAATATTTGTGGCAGCAATCAATTTGTTATAATAAATTTGGGCAGTAGGTTTCTGTAAGATTATAAACAATAAACTAATTATTGTTGACTAAAATTTTCTATTTCTAACCTCCAAGTTTCTATGATCTTGCATGTAGTTAAAAATTTCGTAGTTTAAATTTTTCAGTGAAAGTTGTTTTTGTGACAAGTTCCAAACTGACAAGTGAACACCCTGAATCTATTGAATTTCAGTGAGATAGTCGTTTTCGTATGAGAAATTCCACATATCATCAAAGAAGGCGTCGAAAAGATTGCTTCAAACAAACTGTGTAATTGTAAATTGTGTAATTTAATTAATTCTAAAAAGTTTATTTCAAATCACTGCGGACGGCAGTCCGCGCTAGTGACGAAAGCAGCACGAAGGGTGCGAAGGCGACTAGCATATATACACAGGAAAATTTGCTATGACTGTCCGATCAGGTCGACTTATATACCGATCGAAAGGTATCAATTTGACTTACAAATGTGCATACTTTTAAAAACTCACCTGGCTCGTGAGATAAACAGGTGTAAGTGGGAGGGGAAAAATTTTGATGATTGGAGCTAATGGGGCCGTTGGAGCTTTTTTAAATTGTTTTTGAATTTTTTATTATTTAAATTAAAAATACGCGTCAAATGACACCTTGATCATCAAAATCTGACTAATGGTTCAAAAGATAATTAATTTTGAAATATTGAGGGGCCTTCCGAAAATGAGATGAAAAGTCAGTCTGTTTGTTTGTATCAAAGCGATGATTTAGCTTAAAAGTTTGAATGAGGACTTGTTCCCGCTCAAAAATCTAGAAACGTTTGTTCTACGACTTTTTCGAAAAATCGCTAGTTTAGCGGGAAATCGCTAAGAACCGCTGAAATTAAAACCCTTATAGCATCCAAACGATAGAAGCTACAGATGTGATCTATATATTGTTGAAAGGTAGTTCGAAGGGCTTTTAAGCATAACTGTACACTTTTTTGCATTAGAGCACAGGTAAATTGCTACAGGTGAAACAAGGTATTTTTTGCCACATTTTGACGGTTTTTGAGAAAACGCCGCTAACGTTTTTTTTTAATTTTCAATATATTTTAGTTTGTAAAATTTCACGTTTTTTTATATATGACACAAAAAAATGTATCGATAGGTTTGGAAGATATAACCTATTAACTGAAGATATACGTTTTACTTTGAATTTTAATAGGGCAGCAGCAACAAAGTGTCATAGCAACCAGAGTTTGAGAGTGCTGATAGATTTTGCGATTCGTAAAACGAACCAGTGTTGCCAGACTGTTTGTTTAGCTTGTACAAACAATAAACAAGGCTGACAAGTTATACTGTCAAAAATATTGAAGTTTTCAAAATATCTAATGTCTTATTCAAAAATTTCTGATATCCGAGGGAAAAATTTTTTTTTTTACATAATGTATGTGTTAAATTTAATATTATTCGTCACAAAATTGGATATCAGAAATTTTGGGGCAAGAAAATGTTTTCGTCACTAGACTTTTACCTCGTAAAGAGGTTTTTTTTATGGTCTAAAACAACGCTTAACGCTCAGCAAAAGTAAAAAAACACTTAAATTTTAAAATGTATTTAATTAGATCTTTTTTAACAGCGGAGGACAAAAACTAATCGAAAATAATACCATTCCCAAGAACCAGCAAAAGCAATACAATAAATTTCTTCGTTGACCTGGCCACGTTGTAAGCAATAAAATTATGAATTTCTCCCCAATCTATCTATCTATTTATTTTTGACATTCTATCGTCATCTCTCTCTTCTAGGTACTAGTGTCAAAATTCAGTCTTGAAATAGGGAGAGCTGACATTCGCACATTCATAGGTAGCAATTGGCTTAATGATGAGATAAATAATTTTTTGAAAAAGCAGAGACAAATAACCACTAGTTAACTCCTTTAATGGATGTTCAAATAATAATTTGTTCTGCGACATACAAAAACATAGCTACCCAAGTCAAATACACATTGTAAAGTATTTTCTTTTTATCTATATTTCTCATTCTGTTCTGTAAAAGTCGTGTGCAACGAAAATATAAAAACTCATTTTCTGAATTTAAATTGACGGCGTATAGAAGACTGGAACGAATATTTCAACATAATTTTTATCTGAACTTAACTGTCGATCGATCGCAGGTTAGCCAGGGAATGTATCCAGCTAAGCGCCAGTGCAAAGAGGTACCGTTTTTACTCTACGTTTTTTGCATCAATAACATTGGAGATTTCGTAGATGAAGCTATCAACAAGGTTGGCAACAACTCAAATGGAGACTGGGTGCCAAGGGGCCATAATATTCGAAGGCGAGGCGGAGCCTACTATCGAGGCCCTCGCGGAACTAGCGCGTGCCCACAGGAAGGGAGGAAGTCCTAAGGTCCAGGCGCACGGCCACAGATTGGGTCGCGGGAAAGATACTGGCGGTCGGTGAAGCTGGAGTAGCAGAACAACAATGGTCACCTGAAGCTGGTCACCCTCGGCTCTTTTCAAGTGACGGTGGAAAGGATGCACAGGAGGAAGCCCGTAGCCCAGTGCTTCAAGTGGCAGGCCATATTTCAGGCGATTGCTTAAATCTGGGCTACGTCTGTTGTACGTGCGCAGGCTAGAATACTAGTAGAGAATGTTCCCTAGTATCGGAGCAGTTCAAGCCATGTCGATGCCTACAACTGACGCAGCCTGCACTATCATCCAGGAGCTCACCCTGGCCACCGAGGCCTACAGGACTTCAGCTATCTCAAGAAATCTGTTTACCATGTGGCGCCCAGCTCCCGCTGATGACACTCTACCCTCCACTGCTATGCTCTCATCGTCACCGCCAGCCAAGTTTTTCTTACTAAAGGTTATTTTGCATCCGATTGTTTCTATGGCAGCTATATGATATAGTAACCCGACTTTGACCAAACTTGGTCAGAATGTAACATACAGTATCAGACATACTATTTTTGAGTTTGGTTGGGATATCTTAAGAAACAAAAAAGTTTTTCATACTAAATATTATTTTGCATCCGATTGTTCCTATGGCAGCTACATAATATACGAGGGCGGGCTGATAAGTAATCGGCCTTACCAAAAAAAAACATCTTAAACAACCCATAAATATTTTATTCGATTAGTGTTTTCTATCGGCTGATTGCTGAAAAAGTTTTAGGCGTTTTTCTCAACACTGGTAATTTTGGCGGGAGTTTTAGCATGGTCACTTTTGCATTGTCCCCAAAATGAGTAAAATAGAATATCGAGCTGTCATTAGATTTCTGTTTTTAAAAAAGAAATCCAACGATGAAATAAAAAATGAGTTAATCGAAGTTTATGGGGAATCAGCTTCATCGATTTCGACCATTAAATATTGGACTGCTGAGTATAGGCGCGGGCGGACAAGCATTTTTGACGAGGACCGTCCGGGACGTCCCAGAGAGGTGACAACCCCAGAAATGGTAGATAAAGTCCACGGAATGATATTGGATGATCGCCGAATAAAGCTGAGAGAGATTGCCAAGGCCCTAAACATTTCTCGTGAACGTGTTGGAAACGTCTTACACGAATATTTAAATATGAGTAAGCTTTCGTCAAGGTGGGTGCCGCGATTGCTCACAGCGGAACACAAACGCAACCGCTTGGTCATTGCGAAGGAGAGTTTGGCATTGTTAAACGCAAATAAGAATGAATTTTTGCGTCGTTTTGTGACTGTCGACGAAACTTGGATACATCACCATACACCAGAAAGCAAGAAACAGTCAAAGCAGTGGATTTCAACCGGAGAAACGGCGCCGAAAAAGGCAAAGATTGGTTTGTCGGCCAACAAGGTAATGGCAACGGTTTTCTGGGATGCCCGAGGCGTAATTCATGTGGATTATCTAGAAAAAGGCAGAACAATTAATGGAGAATACTATTCTAACCTTTTGGGACAGTTCGATTCAGAACTAAAGAAAAAAAGGCCGCACATGGCGAAGAAAAAAGTTCTGTTTCACCAGGACAACGCTCCGGCTCACAAGAGCGTTGTTGCCATGATGAAATTGTGTGAACTACACTATGAAATTCTTCCACATCCCCCCTATTCTCCAGATTTAGCACCATGTGACTATTATCTATTTCCAAACTTAAAGAAATGGCTTGGTGAAAAGAAATTTCAGTCGAATGAACAGGTGATCTGTGAAACAAACGCCTATTTTGAGGACCTGGACCAGTCATATTTTATGGAAGGTATAAAAAAATTGGAGGACCGTTGGACTAAGTGCATACGTCTAAAAGGAGATTATGTTGAAAAATAAAAAAGAAAAATAAAAAAAAAACCGTGTTTTCTTTGGTAGGCCGACTATTTATCAGCCCACCCTCGTAGTCACCCGACTTTGACCAAATTTGGTCAGAATGTAAGACAGTCCCAAACATACAATCTGTGAGTTTGAATGAGATATCTTAAGAAACAAAAAAGTTTTTCATACTAAGCAATTCTGTGACCTTTGACCTCGATTTTGACCCACTTACAGGTTGAATTTCGCAAAACGCCGTCTTATTGCACGATGAAATTATCTCACCTATGTTGTGTGAAAAATTCAGCTTTCTATCTTTTACTGTTTGGGCTGCACGTTGATTCTCAGTGAGTCAGTCAGGACAAAGAGTTTTATATATATAGATTAAATTAAAAAAATTAATTATAAAAATCCCATCAAAATTTGGTTGGTGTGTCAAAGAAAAAAGTTTTGAAAGTTGACTTTTTAAAATTCGAATATTTCAATGGGTACTTAATGGGTTAAGGAAAGTTTTGCATCATTCAAACAAAATTCAGATGACCTTTCCAAATATATTTTTTAAATTTGAAGACTTGACTTACAATAGCTCTTATAGTAAAAGAAAGAGTGTACTCATTAATTTGGCCAGTATTGTATACGTTTCATTTTATATTTTTATTAAAGTTATTAATGTTATACTAACTATATATGTGGGCCAAAAAATAGCTTTAATTCTGACTAATTTTTTAGGATAGAGACGAATCGCTAAATCGTCCTTCCAAGGATGAGAATTATGTTAAAAGGACATTTGGTTCTGTTGAATATTAAAAGTCTTGGTCCTAACAAGAGTATTGACACCAAGCTTGTCAGGATCGGATCATTAGCACCAAAGATTTAAATTTAAAAAAAAAAAAAATTTTCCACTCAAAAAGCGCGGACCAGAAATTCATTTTAGAACTATGGTTTCTTGGTGAAAACATCTTAGAATTGACAGTAGATAACGAAAATGGGTTACCATTTTTTGTGAAAAAAAATCTATGCACTCTAATGATGATTTTGTATTTCTTAAATTTATTGTTTCAATTTATTTGTATATCTAGTTTCAGCAATTCTTAAATTTATTAAGTTATTTTTCTTTTTGCTGCTGATGATGTATGTATTTAATACGTACAAATTTACGAAGTTTGTCTTCATTCTCCTGCACTGCGTTCTCGAACTCTTCGAAGGCCTCTTTGCTTGAAAACGGAAGCTTTTGTGTATATTTTAAATTATGTATGTATTTAATACGTACAAATTTACGAAGTTTGTCTTCATTCTCCTGCACTGCGTTCTCGAACTCTTCGAAGGCCTCTTTGCTTGAAAACGGAAGCTTTTGTGTATATTTTAAACGTGCTGCTTTCGTCACTAGCGCGGACTGCCGTCCGCAGTGATTATCAGGCCTGTTCCGGTTTTCACTTTCGGCAAGATTTTGCGAAAGTGAATTTCCCTCACTTGTTCCGGTTTTCACTTTCGGCAAGATTTTGCGAATTGAATTCACGTGACATTGAGCAAGTGAGTTTGAATTCGGAATGGTTAAATCGATGATTTTGGCATGCTTAGCATAAAATTAAAGTGAAAATAAAATATTTACAATATACTTCAATGTTTTGGGAATATTACTACATTATCAGATAAAAAAAAAATATTTGATTTGATTTTTAAATAATTTTTATTTCATCATACCCCAAAATCGATAAGACTCTAACCTAACATTTTTGTCGGATTTGCTCGACCTGTTCTGGTTTCCGCAAATATTTGTGAAAATGAATGGCAACTTTATTAGGGCTGCCCTATGAAGAAAGTAGTAAATACTTTGGGACATATTTTAAACCACAATTTAAGTGTTTTTATGTATTGCGTAAAATAAAGAATTAAATTTCTTGTTTTTTAAATGCAAGTTTGGACAAAACTGTTTGTAATTTAATGCAAAAAAGAACTGCTTATTTAGGTAAACAAACACTGTGCAACAATTGACAACTCTGCAAAAACACATTTCCAGCACTGAAATCAACCCGCGCTTTCAAAAATACAAAAGTTATAACAAAAGTAGGTTTTACCTTTGAAAAATGTTTCGACTTATGATTAAATAAATATTTGATGATTAAATTACATAATTAATAATTATTTCAATAGGCGAAAATTCTTTTGACGCAAATGTCTGATTCGCTTAGAACATTTTCCAGCACTGTTCTACAAAAAATTACTCAACACAATGTGGAAGGGAAATTCGGAGGGTAATTCGTAGGAAATGTAAAGGAATTTTAAGGGAAATTCGGTCAAATCTTGCGGATTGAAATTCGCAAAAAACAAGTGAAAACCGGAACAGGCCTGTATGTATGTATTTAATACGTACAAATTTACGAAGTTTGTCTTCAATCTCCTGCACTGCGTTCTCGAACTCTTCGAAGGCCTCTTTGCTTGAAAACGGAAGCTTTTGTGAGTCAAGAAACTCGAAGGATGTTAGATCGTTGCGGTGCTTCCTATCCTCTAATTTGACAGCAATGATTTCCTCCGTCAACTTAACCATCTTTTTTGTGCTTTGCTCCTTCAACTCTTTAACTTCCTTTCTTAAGACTTCAGCTCCTCCCATATGAGATGCAAAACATTTGGTTGGCAAACGTTTTCCACTAAAAAGAAACTTATAAATATATATTTTCAAAAAAAAGATTCGTTGATTACTCACAAGTTTGCAAATGGGAGCATGCAACGACCGGTTGGGAAACGTTTTCCACTAAAGCGTAGTACGCTCTAGCTGAAAACATTTTGGGCGCTCGAAATGTTCGATGTTTTGAAGTCCGGCCTTACAAACTTCAGTGTGACAGCATAATACCAAAAATCACTAAAAAGAGATTGTTGGTCTTATGCTGCTGTGGTTACACTGTTCTTCAGCTGTGCACAACAAACAAATAAATAACATTGAGCACAAAAATAAAGAGAAAATGGACGAAATGGACAGAATAAGAGAAGTAGCAGCGACTAATACCCTAATTATTAAATTAAAAATCATTAATTATAAAAATCCCATCAAAATGTTTTTTTTTTCTATCAAATCCCACAATATTGACCTCTGTTGCGCATTCAATCAGTCTTATTCACTCTTTGTGTTCGAAGAGTTCAATTCGGCTTTTATTTTGCTGCTTGTTAGTCGCCATTTCTGTTCCAAAATATTTCAATCGATGTTTTGAAAGGTCTAACAGACAGTTACCCGCTGATTACCAAACAGTGTTGTAAAACGTCCGAAAATTTACTGGGCTGCCCATATTTAAGTACAGCGTACATGTGTTTAAGCTTGGTACTGACGTGAGATAAAAGGCCTAGCGTAAGTCAAACTCCATATAAAAAAAACGCTGTCGTAAAGTGAATAAGAAGAAGACGACATTTATCTCCGCTTGTCGGTCCAAACGTAAACTAAACTGAAACTAAAAATGCAGTTGCCAGATAAGGAACGGGCGCTATCCAGCACTGTTTGAATAAGCTGACTGGCCTGACGAAACATCGAACTGTTTAGAGTTTCGCTAGGTATATTTCTCCCACTATCTCACAATAATTCAAACGAAATGGCCGAAAAATGATCAAAAAACAGCAGATTGAATCTTTTCGAAACAGCAGACAAAATTCTGCTGATTAACGAGGTGGAGAAGAGGCCAATATTGTGGGACCTCACAGATAAAAACACTTAGATTCAAATTTTTATAAAAAATGCTTGGGAGAGTGTGGCCCAGACGCTCAATAGAAGCGGTAAGTTTTATTGAATTACAACTGTGAAACGCTATTTATTAAAACATTTATATTTCAGAAAATGATTGCAAGGTAGCGTGGAAGAGCCTGCGCGACAGCTACCGGTACCACTGCAAGGTGGCAGGCAAAAAAAGTGGCAGTGCCGGTGGAGTTGGGCCGCAGCAGCCCACGGCGAACGACGCGGTCGAGTGGCATTTGGCACATTATATGTCATTCCTTCCCGAAATGTCTTCGCAAAGGCGGTAAGTAGAAATGCCAAAATTACAACAAGTGCACTGAAAATCTTCTTGCAGTACTTTCAGCAGCAACATTAATCCGTCCTCCAGTCAGTTTGGTTTTCGAGAGCCGGACTTGGATGAATCAAATTCATCATTTAATAGCATGATTGAATTTGATTCAACTCAGCTAGATGCAGATGCAAGCACATCGTGCGGGGAATCATCGTACTGTTATGTAAATATATAAGAAACACATTATAATAAATACACAAAAGTAAAATTACAAATTTATGTTCAAGGCGAGAACCGGTAAAAAAGGAAGCTGGAGCAGCCAATGCCGGAAACGGATGAGGTTATTGGCGTGCTGGAGACGATGATTGCCAAGCAGAATAACATTATGCAACGTCCAGAGCCAACTCCGCTTCGCTCAATCGTACGTTACTGGGATGAAAGACTTAATGAGATGAAAACAGAGGAAGCGGAAGATGCAGAGCAAGAAATGACGCAGGTGCTTTGGAAGAATGCGAACGCTGCAAAAAAAAAAAAATAAATAAATAATACCAATATATAATATATGACCAAACTCAACGGTTTCCCCCTATTTTGGGTCCTACGAATCGAACTGCATCATTAGTTTTTTAAGATACAATGATGGTTTCATGGTTTTTTCGCGAAGTTTTTGACCAAGTTTGCTATTTTTAAGGAAATAGGACATTCTTCTTCGGTCTCTAACTTGTAAGGTTTTGGTTTTTTTTTGCAAAATTTCTTCGACAAAGTTGCTTATCAAGCCTCTAAATGGTTGTTTTGGTTGTGAAAATAAATAAAAAAATGTTTATTGGATACCTGTATATTTTTTGATGGTGAATTTTTGCACGATGATTTTTTGCTAAAGCTACTTGAAATAATAGGATCTTCATTTTGGTATATATATCAGATAGGAAAATTCAATTGCAGGACAGCATGAACGAAAAATCTTAAAAAACAAGTGGTAAACATTTGATTTTGTTGACATATTGACCCAAACACCACCAAAACAACCATTTAGAGGCTTGGTATGTTCCCAAAACTTGTAGCGTACACTATTTCAAGCAACTTTGTCGAAGAAATTTTGGAAAATAAACCAGTTAGAGACCGAAGAAGAATGTCCTATTTCCTTAAAAATAGCAAACTTGGTCAAAAACTTCGCGAAAAAATTTTGTAGGAAACCATCATTGTAACTTAAAAAAATAATGATGCAGTTCGATTCGTAGGACCCGAAATAGGGGGAAATTGAGTTTGGTCATGTTTTTGTTTTTTTTTTTTTGAAAAAAACTATCACAGTGTAATTAACACTATTAAATAACAAAACTAAAATACTAAAGAAAACAAATGAATTTTTTACTATAGTATTTATTATAAAAATAAGTATTTAGTCAGATATAGTAATGTATTCCTATTACACACTAGGTGCTTCATCCTGCCAAGATACTGAGCCCGTTGGAGAGTTCACATCCTACTGTGGGCAAAAAATAAGGTGAATTTGTTAGTAAAATGAAAAATCTTTATTTATTCTTGTAAATCAATTTCATCCCCTTCAAAGTAATCCCCTCTTGATGAAATACACTTATGCCAACGTTTTTTCCAATCCTCGAAACATGCCAAATAGTCCCTTTCCGGGATAGACATCAGCACCTTCTTCGCTTCAGCTTTTATCTCCTCAATCGACTCGAAACGCTTTCCCCGGAGTGGTCTCTTGAGTTTCGGGAATAGCCAGAAGTCACACGGAGCCAAATCAGGCGAATACGGTGGTTGCGGAACGATGTGAGTGGAATTTTTGGCGAAATGGTCACGAAGAACGAGTGCAGTGTGAGACGGTGCATTATCATGATGCCAAAACCAAGAGTTGTTGGCCCATAATTCTGGTCTTTTTAGACGAATTGCTTCACGTAAACGACGCACATTTCCCTGCGACATGGTAGAATTACCAAAGGCCTTATGCAACATCCTCAACGTTTTCGCAGCCGAAATTTCATTCCGCAAACAAAATTTGATGGCACTTCTCTGCTCAATCAAATCAGACATTGTAAAAATCTAAAAATGCACTCTTGGTCGTTTGGTAAACACAAGCGTAAATATATTACTGATAATGACATTGACATGAAATTTGGCCCAGATGTTATTAACAGTGCTGCCAACTCATGAAAAAATAACTAGCGCGAAATTTTAATTCCGCGAAGTTTGAATTGAAAATTCACCTTACTTTTTGCCCACAGTAGTATTCCGAACGTATTTCGGGTAGTCCTGGTGGCGACCACGGAATGATTGAAGCTGGGCGAGTTTCGTCTGCGCTGCCAGAACCTTTGGCACATAGATGTCTGCGTGGCTCGTACGCATCAAAAAATTGTGCAATGAGCAGCAAGCTGCAACAATTTTTTGAGCTCTATCTGGATTGCTCAGTAGGGGGCGTTGCACGGCCATCCACCTGGTGCATAGAATACCAAAAGTATTTGCAATGCACCGGCGAGCTCGACTTAATCGATAGTTGAATATACGCTCGGATCTCGTCAGACTTCTAGCTGCATAGGGCGACATTATGCGCGAATTCAAAGGAAACGCATCATCGGCTACCATATAGTATGGAGTCGACACGTCATTGAGCATTCGGTTCTCAGGGAACTCCAGATTTCCCGACAACACTGCCTTTCCTAAAGTGCTGTGTGAAAACGCGTTCATATCGCTATCGTACGCACCTACATCTATGTATGTAAATCGGTAGGATGCGTCGCATACCGCCATCAACACAATCGAGTGGAATCCCTAAAATGTTAAGTAAAAGGTTACTAAAAATCAGCAATTCGCATTAAAGTCACTTACTTTGTAATTAAAAAAGGCACTGCCACTATTGGGTGAACTCTTTATTGGAACGTGTTTGCCGTCTATGGCACCAATACAATTTGCGAAGTTCCACTTTATTTCAAAGTCCTCTGCCCACTTCAACATATTTTGCTTGCTCCATTTTGGAAACTCTCCAGACAGATCAGAACAAATGGCATCGCTGGCATCGTCAATGGTAACTTCCATGTGTTGTTTACTAATCCGGTACGACGATGCAACATGGCGTTGTAAACTACCGGATGCAAGCATTCTAAAAAATATATTACGAAGAAAATATGTTTATGAAATTACTTCTAATAATACAATACTTACTTGAGAACCACACACAACTTTGCTTTGAGTGGAATCGCATCTGGACGAGAATTCTTCTTCGGTTACAAAAAGGCTCCACCAAACTAAACAGATAGTTGAAGTTTGCCTCCGACATGTGAAGTTGGGAGTCTGAGTCATGTTTTCAAACTGCAATAAAAATTCACGATTTATATAAAACGGAATACTTACAGAGGTAGCATAGCGGCCCTTGATGCGCCTTTCCTGTAAATATGAGTTAACCCAAGTTCTGGAACGCTTGTGCTTCCGAGCTTTTGCCGCATTCTCTTCCTTCTTCTTCACTATATAATATACGGCTAACGCTCCTGCGATTGCAAGATTTGATACTGCCAATGTGCGCCTTTTTGTTTCCCAATTCATTTAAAATAATTATTTGTTATAATTTGTTTGTTTGTTTTCGTTTTGCACAGCTGACGCATAGAGTTACCATTAAATTTTATGTTATTTTTTCGTGTTGCGCTGACTACACTGTCCTTGCGCTCGTCGACAGCGAAAGATTGAGCACTTTACGCCGCTAAAAATGTATCTCACGTCAGTACCTAGCTTTAGAAATAGCCCTTCAAAATAGTTTCGAGCCAGTTTGCAACCCATTTTTATACCCGTTACTTATTTTATAAAAATAAGTAAAAGGGGATATTGTATTCGTTGCGATGTATGTAACAGGGAGAAGGAAGCATCTCCGACCCTATAAAGTATATATATTCTTGATCAGCATCAACAGCCGAGTCGATATAGCCATGTCCGTCTGTCCGTCTGTCCGTCCGTCTGTCCGTCTGTCCGTCTGTGTGAGCGCGTAGATCTCAGAGACTATAAGAGCTAGAGCAACCAAATTTGGCACACAGATTTCTATAAACCCCACGCAGATCAAGTTTGTTTCAAAATTTTGCCACGCCCCCTTCCGCCTCCGCAAATTGCGAAATACCACCATTCGCACAGTTTTTAAGATATTACGTTTTTTTTTGTAGTTTTCGTTAACTACCGTTAATAACTATTATCCTACTAAATCGCAACAAGATGGGACAAATAGAACGGTGGTAATGACTGATTAAAGTTTAAGGCAAGCTTGAAAATAATATTAATTTATATTTAAACTCATATAGTACACTAATAGTGTATGGTAATTGAAATGCCCACATTTAGAAATAATAGAGCATTGTAACAGGTTCGAGATTAAAGAGCTGCAAAGTTGTTAACCAGAAGGAGCTGCTATTTGAAAATTTAAAAAAAAATGGCATTTCTAAAGGGTCTATCTGAAACAATGGTTTCAAGACAATATTTGGAAAAGCAATAACAATAATAACAACATTTCACAGTTGTTAATCTGAAGGAGTTGTCTCAATCAGTGTTGCCAATTTGGCATATTTCAGGCTGAAAAAGCTTATCAAATTTGTAAATAGCCTAAAATCTAGCATATTTTAAAATTCATATAGCATATTCTAGCAATAAATGTTCTCGTGACATCAAAGAAATATTTCAAAAGTTTAAAATATTTCACGGCATACAAATATCGGATCTTGTTTTTTGTTACGTGAACTTTATTCTTATGATCTCAAAAATTTACGGCTGAGCTGCATTTAATAAAGAGAGACTTTTATCATACCCTGCAACACTTTGCTCTCTTTACGTTGCCCCCTGCTCGCTTCGCTCGCCAACCCCCAGCTCGCTTCGCTCGCAAAGTTGAAAACAAGGTCCTTAATAGTCCGCTTTAACAAATTTATATAACATAGCATTTTATGTAAAAAAAACGGATATATTTAACTTCCGCTGTCCGCGGTTTTAATATTTCTTCCTTGGCGGGGAAAAGGCAAAATTTGGCGGGAAAGAGCTAAATTTGAGAAAAAAGTCAAAATTTAGCAAGAAGATTTAATCTGTGAGTTTTGTAAGAATATCTCATACAACAACAGAGTTTTTGATTCTAAAGGTTAATTTGAATCCGATTGTTTCTGTGGCAGCAATATGATATAGTAACCCGACTTTGACCAAATTTGGCTAGAATGTAAAGGACAGTCCCAAACCTACAATCTGTGAGTTTTGTTGAGATATCTTAAGAAACAAAGCAACTCCGTGACCGTTGACGCCGATTTAACCCCATAAGAGGTCGAATTTCGCAAAACGCCGTCTTATTGCACGATGAAATTATCTCATCTATGTTGTGTGCAAATTTCAGCTTTCTATCTTTTTCCGTTTGGGCTACACGTTGATTCTCAGCGTTGATGTGCTCAGTGGAGTTTGGAGTGAGTACGACAAAGACAAAGAGTTTTATATATATAGATAGGGATGGCAAAAAATTATTAATCGATTATTGAATCATATGATAAATTTAAGCTACGCGACTATTAATTGCAATTAATCGACGAAAAATATAAATAATCGATTAATCAAATGATTAATTTTTTTTATAGTTTTTTAAAATATTGTTTAATGCACTATGCTCATTGTATAGCAAAAAAAAATTAAGAACAATAAATAAGATGCCCAAAAAATATAAATACAGTGGCTCACAGCTTAAAGTAAGCAGATCAAATTTCGACATTTAATTCTTATTTGAGCCGTTATCGTTAACATTTTGGCATCAATGGAAAGGTCATTTCAATTCCGTTTGAATGACACAGAACTTTCTTTAACCCATTGAGTACCCTTCGAAAATTTCAAATTTATGTAAAAGTCTACTTTTTCAACTTTTTTCCTCGATCTTTCACAACAAATATTTTGATGCAGACAAATTTTGTCAAACAATTCTAAGAGTCACTGCGAAAAATATTTGCTAGTATTTTTTAATGATTTTTTGAAAAGTGCTAAAAAGACACTTTTTGTATGAAAAGTAGAAAAATGGGATAAAATAGTCATTTTTACGATATTCAAAATATTATAAAAAGTACAAGCAAAAATATTTTTGAAAATCTTTACTTCGTATTCATTTTGGAATAAAATTTTTATGTGTGTTTCCCCGAAAAAGTTTTGACAACGACGCGATTATTTAATCGAATAATCGATTAGTGTTTCAATTAATCGCAACCTATTTTACGATACAATTAAATCGCCAATGGAAGCAAAATAATCGATTATTGTGTATCATATGATTAATCGTGCCATCCCTATATATAGATAAGTAACGGGTATCCTATAGTCGGGAACTCGACTATAGCCTTTCCCACTTGTTTTTT
>JBAMBK010000740.1:0-12010 GCA_037043435.1 Drosophila suboccidentalis | reverse complement strand
GTTTTTAACCTCTTCGTTAGCTTGTGGCCAGTACGGTGGTGTCGTCATTTGTGTAATGTTATTACTTTGGCAAATCCTTACATTCTTTGCTTACGTACTGTCTAAAATTGTCAGTTCTTAAATATCCCGGAATGCCTAGCTTTTGACCTTAAGCGCCGCTTCATAGCTGATTCGCCCGGAGAGAACTCGAAGCCGTAATGTTTGAGGAATAACCAGACGTATCCGTCTGCGTGGCCCATGAACAACTCAGCCCGATTATCGCGTTAATGATGTCCTCATCCACTTTTGTTCATAAGTTCCGATATGGTTAATGCCGTTGGGGTAGATGTCCGTTCCAATCAAATGAGGAGACATTAGTCCTGCATAGCCTTGATACAGAATCCGCGATATTCTCCATACCAGCTTAATATATATAAACCTGAAGTCTGGGTAACCATCTCTCAATTCGTGCTGGTGATTTAGGAGTTGGTTTGAAAATGGTCTCTAGTGGTTTGTGGTCAGTAATTATGTCAAATTTTTAGTCCTGTAAGGTAATAATTCAAAGTTTTCGACTGCCGAAACGAGGGCAGTCAGACGTCACGTCAGTCAGACTTTTGCAGGCACGACATAATCCGGGGTTCTTCCTCGTTTGCTAGGATCGAAATATGACAATCGCGATGTAGTTGCTACTTGCCGTTTTAAATACTGAAAAGCTCTGTCTTCAGTTTCACCCCACTCAAACTTGGCATTGGTCTTTATTGTTAGAGTAAGCAGTAGGTGTACATAAAAAGAAGACGCGTTTAATTGTATGCGTGGTTTAATGAGGAGTGAATTCAGTTATTACATTCGTTGTCTTAACTAACAGAGAAGCGAGAGTTAACAGAGGCTCTCGCTGTATATATTCATAATGTTAACAGAAGTTGCCAGATAGATTATATTAGGATTACAATTCATATTTCAACACTTTTGCTTAAGCTTAATATTATCTTTATATTATTCTATTAATCCAAGCGATTTAACAAATCCCTGATGCTTCTGCTTACATAAGCTTTTGGTTAATACATCGGCAACATTTTTCTGTGTGGATACATATTCAAGTTTTATCTGATTACTTTCTACTTTATCTCGAATAAAATGATATTTTATATCGATATGCTTAGTGCGTTTGTGGTGAATTGGGTTTTGCGCAATATGATGCGAACTGATGTTGTCGCCGTAAATTGTCATCGGCTCTTGATTCGAGCATCCAATCTCTTGCAGCAGCCTTTGTAGATACACTGCTTCTCTTGCGGCTGTTGACAAAGCCACATACTCTGCTTCGGTGCTGCTCATTGCGACAACGCTCTGCTTGGTTGACGTCCATGAAAACGCACTTCCAGCTAGTAGGAAAACGTATCCAGAATATGATTTTCTATCTAGCTTGTCGTTCGCCCAATCAGCATCGGCGAATCCTTTTGCTGGCTCTTCCGACTTTTGGTATACGATGCTCAGGTTCATTGTGCCGGATAGGTAGCGCAGCACATGTTTGGCAGCAGTTTCATGCTCTACATGAGGATCAGTGTTTCTCTGAGACAGTTTGCTTACAGCATGCAAAATGTCAGGTCGACTTAAAACTGCCAAGTACATAAGAGAACCCATTAGTCTTTGATAATGTGTTATATTTACCTTTACACATTTGTCATCTTTGCAACCAACGTGAAAGCCGGGATCAAGCGGTGTTGCAACTGGACGACAATCTTCCATACCAAAATTGGTCAAGATGCTTTCAATATACTTCTTTTGGCACAGCTTGATGGCGCCTTGCTTGCCGTCTCGTTCTATTTCCATGCCTAGGAAAAAGCTGAGTTGTCCTCCATCTTGCATCTCAAATGCGGCTGCGATCTTTTGCTTGATCGCGCAGATGTTCTTCTCACTGGGACAGATGATTATCAGGTCGTCGACGTAAACGGCTATATAGTTGAAGCCATCTTGATGCTGCTTGATATATAGACACGGCTCGTACTGACTTCTTTTGAATCCCATGTCAGCCAGGACATCGTTCAATGTGTCATTCCAGACACGTCCAGATTGTTTTAGTCCATAGATTGCCTTTTGAAGTTTGAGGACTTTGGTTGGATTTTTCTCATCGACAAACTTCTGTGGCTGCTTCATATAAACGACTTCTTTGAGTTTGCCGTTTAGGTATGCGTTTGAGATGTCCACTTGATGCATGTGTAGCTGTTTTTCGGCAGCGATTGCAAACAACATACGGAGTGTTTCATATCGTATTACTGGAGAATACGTTTCCCAGTAGTTGACGCCGAACTGCTGGCCGCACCCTTGGGCTACAAGTCTTGATTTAAATCTCTCAATCTCTCCGTACTTGTTGCGTTTGATTCTGAAAACCCATTTGGAACCTATAGCCTTTTGTCCAGGCGGAAGACTAACCAAATTCCAAGTGTCATTTGACACGAGTGCATTGAACTCCTTCTGCATCGATTTGTGCCAGTCGTCTGCATTTTTGCCATTCAATGCCTCTGCAACGGTTTGTGGAGTCTCAATATCATCAGAGCAGCTTACATTATTGAGAATTTGGTGCACCTTCTTAGGTCTGCCAGGTTGACCAGTTCGAATGATTCTAGGCCTTCCTGGACCGCGTCTTGCCGGGATGTCATCTTCTTGTGAATTGCTGCTCAGCTCTGCATCACTTGCGCTAAGGAAATCTTCCTCCTTCTCATCATCGCTGCAGTCAATATTGATGATACCTTCGATTTCGGGATCAGCTTCGCTTGGTGCCTGTTCAGTTTCTTTTGGAACCTGCTCTCCAGGATTTGCCTTTGACTCAAAGCGAATGATGATTTCGTTAAAATTGTCGTTGATGTCATCAGTTTGGTGATTATCATTTTCTGCTTTGACAAACTCACCCTCGATAAACTTGACATCACGGCGTTCTACAACTGTTCGCTTTTCCTTGTCGTATAAGCGGTACGCTTTTGCTGCAAAAGAGTAGCCAACAAATACGTACTCTTTACCTTTTGCCTCGAATTTGCCTTTTTTGGTTTTGTCCAGTGCAAAGGTGCGTGATCCAAATATTTTTAGGTGCTTTACAGATGGCTTTCGATTATTCCAGGCCTCGAAAGGAGTGCGTCCATCTAACGCTCTTGTTGGGCACCTATTTCGCAAATAGGCTGCAGTTTGTACGGCTTCGGCCCACAAATACTCTTTCAGGTTCGCGTGAATTAACATGCTTTTTGCCATTTCGACGATTGTACGATTTGCGCGCTCAGCAACGCCGTTTTGCTGAGGTGTATAAGGAACCGACAACTCTTTCTTTATGCCGCACTCATTTAAGAAATTTATAAATTCATTGTTTACGTACTCCGTGCCGTTATCACTTCGCAAAGTTTTGATTGATTTTTCTGTTTGGCACTCGACATAACTTTTATACAGTTTAAATTTCTCAAAAACTTCACTTTTGGCGCGCATAAAATATACATGAATTTTTCGAGAATAATCGTCTATAAAAGTGACGAAGTATCGGTTACCGGCTAAGCTTTTAATGTTCATAGGCCCGCAAACGTCTGTATGTACCAATTCAAGAACACTTGTTGTGACACGATTTGATTTTTGAGGGAAAGGCAATGCGCATATTTTTGCTTTGTTGCATGTATCGCAATTTATGCCTTTGGGTACGCTTTTAATATTCATTCCAATCACTTGTTCTTTCTCACACAGATTCTTTAAGTTTTGAATGTTTAAGTGCCCGTACCGATTATGCCATTTTTCAGCAAGAGATATATTTGACATCAAATGCACCGAGTCACTTGCTTCTGCCATATCAAACAAGTACAAATTGTTTTCTTGCACTGCGCGCAACATTACGTTTCCCTGTTTATTTCGCACTACCGCTTCAGTGTTCCCGAATGTCACCAGATTTCCGTAATCAGCTGCTTTACTGACTGATAAAAAATTCATATGCAGATCCGGTACATACAAAACATTTCGTAATTCGATATTTACTTTGTTTACTTTTAACTTCACTGTTCCGGTACCTGTGGACTCGATATACTTTTCCGCGGCTAACATAATTTTTGCGCTTTTCTGATTAAAAGTTTCGAACAAAGTTTTATCACAGCACATATGCGACGTTGCGCCGCTGTCGATGCACCAAGAATTTTTTCGCTGTGTAGAAACGGCACTGTGCATTAAACAGTTTGATTTTTCTTCCTTTGTGCACTCATTCTTATTCTTTTTCTTGCTTTTACACTCAGATGCGCGATGCCCAGGCTTTTCGCAATTATAACACTTCCCCTGAAATCCGCGATGCTCGTTCGATTTCTTTCCGTCTCTTTTGCTGTCTTTCCGTCTGCCGCCGTTATTTGCCGAATGCGTTTGATCACCGTTACTTTGTGTGTGGGCATATACAGCCTGTACTGCGCGTTCACGATCGTCTTTCTCCTCTTTACGTGCTCCTTCTTCAAGAATTTTTGCTTTTACCGTTTCAAAAGATGGGAGCACATCGCGTGTTTCTATCGCTACGACAAAATTATCCCATACGCTGGGCAAACTTGACAAAAGCATTATTACTTTCAACTCATCATTTAGCTCGATATTGAGTTCGGCTAGTTTTTCTGTAATTTCTACGAACGAGTTCACATATTGTGCTGCGTTATCACCGCTTTGCATATTTTGCCGCAAAAGTTTTTGGTATAACTGCACTTTTCGCACTGGTCCAACAGACACATGTACATCACGTAATTTTTGCCATGCCTGTCGCGCTGTCGTGCACGACTTAATGTGCATTAATTGAGTTGGCTTGACATTTAATATAATGCAAGCCAATGCTTTCTGATCGAGTCGATCCCAAAAGGCTACCTCTTGTTCGGTTTGTGGCCTTTCTAGCTTGCCACAAACAACGTCCCACAATTCAGTTGTGATTAGGACGCTACGTATAGACATACACCACACATCGTAATTGTCTTCACTTAGTTTTTCAATTTGTAGAGACACACTCATTTTGCTTATTTGTCACAAGTCACTTTCTCAGAACAAAAAAACTTTTTATGTACACGGCCGATCTTTGATCTGGGCCCATAACCTATTGTTAGAGTAAGCAGTAGGTGTACATAAAAAGAAGACGCGTTTAATTGTATGCGTGGTTTAATGAGGAGTGAATTCAGTTATACATTCGTTGTCTTAACTAACAGAGAAGCGAGAGTTAACAGAGGCTCTCGCTGTATATATTCATAATGTTAACAGAAGTTGCCAGATAGATTATATTAGGATTACAATTCATATTTCAACAGTCTTAAGTCTACGAAGTGGGTCCGTATTATTCGCCAAGTCTGATATCTCCGTTTTCTTTAAAAATCAACACCACAATCGCTTGAGACCGATCGAACATTCGAGTTTCCATCCATTCTACGCTTTATTCTTGTGTTTCCGTACCCGGCAAATGGTCTCTTATTAGTAGTTCTGCATTTGATAGCGTAATGACCGACACGATTGCACTTGCGACACTGCATAGTCCTAGCAGGACATAAACGGCTGGATTCATCATGATCTCTTCGCCCACAACGACCACATTCGCTTTCATGGCTGAACGCTCTGCGTTCCGTTATTCTGCTGACAGAACTCGCATCCAACTGGGGCATCATCGCCTTGGATTGATTGTTTACTTGTTCTTCAATAACACAAGCTTCAATTACCTCGTCAAGAGAGCGCTCGGCTTCTAGAAGCTTTTTCTTTAAATCCTGTGTAGCCCATGTATCAATCAATTTATCCTTGAGGCAAATGTCAAGAATTTCTTTTTCAGACCTCCCAAAACTACATTTGCCTAATTGTTGCCTTAGGCGAAGCAAGAATTCTGCAAATTTCTCTCCTTGCACAGGTGACATGGTCCGGTATACATCTCTCGTATGCAGAGTTCAGCGGAGGTGAAAAATAATCTTGAAGCTTGTCTACCAGTACCTTGTACCTACGTCATCTTCCTTTTCGTTTAGAGTAGCAATGGCGCCCGGCAACCAAATGCTACAGCTTGTAGCTGTGTCCCACCCAGATGTAGAAGTTTGTTCCTCTTTTTCACGGGCGAGGTTATCTCCTCAGCATCTGCATATATGGTGAACGATCTGTACCAGTCTTCCCATTCTGATCTCCACAGCGATTTCTCAATTGACTTGAATAGAAATGGTTTTAACTCTGGCATTTTCTAGTCTCTGTAATAAAAAAAAATCAATAAACATTCTTTTTTTTTCCCCTGGCCATGCCAGCTTAATTTATCTCGGCTAACACCTACGGTGCCCAGCCCCTGGCCATGCCAGCTCTTAGTTGGCTAACTGCCACATATCAAATCCAGGATCTGCAGTGTTATTGCTTTGTCCATGGTTTGATTTTTTTCCTCTGGCTAACTAAAAGTGAACAATTATTTAATTTATATTTAGAAGCTCTAGCCGGTATCGTAGCTCGATGTCGACTGCCATACTATATACAATCATTTCATCACATGTCAGTTCAAGGCCTACTTGAGATGACGGGCTCCCACATATTGCATACATTTTTGTTCATCCAAATGTCCTGACACAGCCTTGACATGCATATACACACAAACAGGTACACACACACACATACACATACCAGTCTCTTATAGAGCATTTAAAATAACTACGCGGATGCCGAGCAAAAATAGCCGCCAACAATTTTCGCATCTATCTTTTGCCGTCATTTTTTTGCTGCATAAATCAGTTTATATTCGTATTTATATAGATTGCATTTAAAGGATATACTTGTGTACTCGTATACCCTTTTGTGTGTAGAGATTTCCGACTGATCGCTGGCCATAAAAATGCTTTATGGGCATCGCTTAATTTGTGCGGCGCAAAGTTTGAGGCCCATTACAGAAGTGTTTGTGCAATTAGTAATTCATTAGCAACTTACCAGTTTGTTTACTTGCCATCAAAAGTTTAGCATATACTCTTACTCACTCTCACAAGTAAACATTTACGTATTTTTCTTTGTTTGCTTTCTTTTCGCTTTTATTTTGGCAAACACATTCCAAAATGGCGGGTATATGAATAAAGGAATTATTATTGAAATGCGTCTCGCTGACTAACATTATATCAATATGATTTGTTGTAAGAAAATAAATTATTTCATCAACTCGACGCGAAATGCCATTTGCCATTCGCGACGCGTCGCGACGTGTACGTGAGTGTACGTGAGCGGCAGCGCAGTCGCCACGAAAATTTCCTATGAGATCGAGATAGGGCCGTGCCGATAGCTGGTCTAAATTGTCGTCTGATTTGTCATTTAACCATACGCAATAGTTCATTTAGATAACTTTTTTTCACTTCGGCATCCCAGTAAAACTTTTGGGAAGGTGTGTTCCCAGGCAACGTGTTCTGTCAGCATTAATTTTCATGCTAAAAAAGCAGAATGTGCCTTTTCCATGTGACAATTTTGTTTCCAACATGAGATAAAGGCAACTATGTTATTTCATGAGGAGCACAGCAATAACAATAACACTTAAAAATAACACTTAATTAAAAAAAATTTGTAAAAAAAAAAAAAAAAATATACATAATATTAAGTAAATGTATATACGTATTTTCTTTTATTTGCAATGGATTATTAAAATTTCTGTAAAATATTTTCTTTTGGAATACATTCCTGGTACCTTCCAAAAGGAACCTTCCGTTCTGCCTTCTTTTTCCACATTCTGGACAGTAGATTTTGGAAATCAATATAGGAAACAGAAATGTTAGTTAGCAGTGCAATAACAGAGCCACTGCCCTTTTGCCTTCTATTTTCCACATTCTGGACACTAGATTTTGGAAATGAGTATGGGAAAGGAAAATGTTAGTTAGCAGGGCAATAACAGACCCCTTCCAAAGTTGCTTCTAAAAACCTAGTTCTATTCCTGTCTCGCCCCTATATAAAAACGAAATGGAGAAGTCAGATTTGGCAACTAGTTCTACTCGGAATTTGAATGTGGAAAGTAGTAGGTTTTGGAAAGAGCAAAGTTTTACTGGGCAGCCCTGGAAATCACATACACAGTTCTGCTCCACACAGTCATATGCTCCTCACGCAGTAAATGCATTTCGTAACACCACACCGTCGCCTTGGGGAGGGGGGGAGGAAGTTGTTGGTGTGCTTGAGAATCTGTCGGCACCAACGTAGGCCATCGCCCACGCCCTGAGATGTCTGGTAAGTTATTGTTGTTGGCTTTCTCTGCTAGCGGTTTTTAGCGATTTCCCGCTAAACTAGAGATTTTTCGAAAAAGTCGTAGAACAAACGCTTCTAAATTTTTGACAGGGAACAAGTCGTTATTCACCGATTTAAGATATTTCAACGCTTTCATACAAACAGACAAACCGACAAACAGACAAACTGACTTTTCATCTCAATTTCGGGAAGCGACTAAAAATTTCAAAATTAATTAGTTTTTGAACCAGTAATCGGATTTCGATGATCGAGGTGTCATTCGACGCGTATTTTTGATTAGAATATTAAAAAATTTAAAAACAATTCAAAAAGGCTCCAACGGCCCCATTAGCTCCAATAGTTTAAATTTTTCCCCTCCCACTTACACCTGTTTATCTCACGAATCAGGTGAGTTTCCAAAAGTCTTAGTATGCACATTTGTAAGTTAAAATGATACCTTTCGATCGGTATATAACTCGAACTGATCGGACAGTCATTGCAAATTTTCTATTCTTCCTGTGTATATATGCTAGTCGCCTTCGCACCCTGCGTGCTGCTTTCGTCACTAGCGCGGACTGCCGTCCGCAGTGATTTAAATGAAATTACTATAAATGACAAATTTCCAATTCCGAATATGGACGAAATATTGGACAAGCTTGGCAAATCAATATTTCACCACAATTGATTTAGCAAAAGGTTTCCATCAAATCGAAATGGACCCTAAATCAATGCCCAAAACCGCATTCTCAACGAAGCATGGCCATTACGAGTACACTTATGCGTTTCGGGTTAAAAAATGCCCCAGCAACATTTCAACGTTGCATGAACTTTGTCCTGACAGACCTCATTAACAAGCATTGCCTTGTATATTTGGATGACGTCATCGTCTATTCCACGTCTCTTAATGAACACCTAGACTCACTGAGAAAGGTTTTTGAGAAACTTTAATTTAAAACTTCAATTGGACAAATGTGAATTTCTTGAAAAACAAACTAATTTCTTAGGACATACTATAAGTCCAGAAGGCATACGACCGAATCAGGGACCGTAATCATTATAATAATAATAATAAAACTCAAAATTTTATAAAACTCAAAAATAATCATTTAGAATGAGTTTTATTATTTTTGCTTAAAATAAAACTCAAAAGTAATTTACGGCTTCTGTGTTAAAATTTTTACCAATATTACTTTATATCCCTATAAAGGGATTTATCGGAATACGATAGCCCATTCATGCATCAATACATGAAAAAACAGTGTTTTAACACTGATTATACATTTTTCGAAACTTTAGCTACCTCGCAGAATAGTTTTTTTTATTTTCGGCTCTTGTTTGAGATTTTTATTATTTTTTTAATGATTATTATTGAATTTTACAAATAGCAATTTTGCCAAAGACTCGGCACCAAGGTTGCATCTCTGATCAGTGAGCATCATTTTTAAAGCCGAAAACGATCGTTCAACACTAACTTGTGTTGCTGGAACTGAGTGTACCACATTAGCCAGCTGGTATAAAGCTGGATACATGAATTTCTTTTCCTCCCAATACTTCATAATATTGGAGGTCAAGCAAATTAGCTTTGGGCTATAGCAGTCAATTTCAGCATTCGCCTTCTTTATTTCTGCAGTTGGTCCACCATCTTCAGCTTCATCATCAGGAGATACCTCAATGGTCTGCAAGAATTCGTTTAGCAGAGAGGTGGTGTTTGAGGTTTGCGAAAGCAAGATATTTTCTGAATCAACCGATGTTGATGCGTTACTTGAGCAAGGCTGTGCTATTTGACTAGTCTGGAATATATATATTGATGGCCATGTTACGTTATGTTAATATGTTATATATTAATTACATAAATACTAACGGGTTTTTTGAACTGAAATAGCTGCAAAAAAAGCTGCTTGAGTTGGGCTCGGGCGAGAATTAGTTTTATTGGGCTCTGCAGCAATACTCGTCTTATTCGTGGGTCCAAGTAAATGCTGCAAATGATTGCATCGCATCCCAATAGGTTATTTTCCCTTTCGCTAATGCACTGGCTCAAAGCTTGGCTTTCAATAGTATTAGCTGCTGCAACAAAGAGTTTGAGCTCCATCCATATCATATAAAAGTCACCCATGAACAATTGAGTGCTTTGCAGCTTTTCAGTGGCAAGGTATGCCGGTTTCAGGGTATTAACAAGTCGTTTTATATCACCCCAATCAGTTGCAGTCAGTTTCACTGAACTCAAATGTTTCCAGAGTGCTCAACATGGTGTACGTTGAATTCCAACGAGTCGCTACATCTAGCACTGGTTGTGGCAATGACTCTTCCGTTATCTAATATCTACACTCCAGAAAGAATGGCAAAATCTAATTTATTTGTCGGGTTAACACTATTTTCCGAAATATTTTCCAAAATTTAGTTGTAGTTTTAGCTTTCGTTTTTCTAAGATTTTTGTTCACGAGCTGTGCGCGTTATACGAATTCCCGAGAGAAAGTGGGTGCTACCTTTTGCTGCGGTCAAGCTTGTTAACCCTCGACCGCATACAGAGCCATATATGGCTTTCAAATTTTAATGAAATTTCTTTTAGTTAAAACGGTACTTAAGCGAAGTCGATTGTTATTGGTCATTCTTTTTGCACTATTTTCTATTGGAATAAAATATGAAAAACATTTTTGAGTTGCTTCACTTCGTGTTTCTATGTTATGAGTTTTGTTCTAGCGTCTCGCTTGAATTTGTGCGTGAATTTGAAAGTGAATTTTGCTGAATTTCGAATTAAATTTATATCTTCAAAATAAAACATTTCTTTTGTTGAAGAATAATTTTTTCCAAAAGAAATAAAGTTTTCTTTCATAAAAAAATACAATTTGACTGTAAGGTAGGCGTTATATATACTAATTCTTGCAAAAATCGGCGAAAAAATGTATGGTTCTTCATTTATTTTTTCCTAAACTATATGCTCAAAAAAAAAAATTTGTCCAAATATATATTATAATATGCCTAATAAACACATATATGCATAAAATTATGTGTTTTCCTTATTGGGTCTATGTTCATGCAGGAATAATTCTAATTAATTCTATTTGTCAAACATAATGACCCAGCACATTCTGGGGGCACTCCTTGCCGTCTCACTCACACTCTAGGGACTACGTCCAGTAGCAGCTGGGTCCATCTCACTCATTCTGACCTTTCTGAGCAACTCTATTTACTGTACTCTTTTACCAACACTGCAGTAACTGACAAGACGTCATGACTAAGAGAAAGTAGTAGGCCAACAAAGCCTACACCAAGCCTACTGAGGCTGCAACCAATTTGACAGCGCCACGAAACGGCCATTCTGACGCTTACACGTCCTCGTGTACTCGTATAGATATCACGACGAATAAATAAATCTTGTACAGAATTTATTTCAAACATAACTTATTCGATTTCTATTACATTCGCATTACACAAAATATGTTACTTGCCGACATTTTATCGCATCCGAATATCGATTGCCAGCTAGCTCACGGCAATTCCAGGGATGGATAAGACCCTCGATAGACGGATAGTCGGGTAACATCAATTTATTTATTTCCTGAAACTCAACCGGTCATCTGCTCTGGCGTTCCTGTTAAAAAGAAGGGAATTTATGGCACTGGCAAACTGCCAGTACCTGCGTCGCCCACATTACCATGTTATGTTAAATAAGGCCTTTCTGCACTGCACCAGATAGATTGTGCCCTTAAGATAATGGAGCCCACATTACCATAAGCTGATCCTGTGTAAGAGGCAACTCCCAATTTAGGTTACTCCAGCCGTGTGTTAGCCCACCTCATCCCATAAAAAGGTATTTACTCCACTTTTTGCATTATCACTTATCACAAGACATTTA
>JBAMBK010000738.1:0-19006 GCA_037043435.1 Drosophila suboccidentalis | reverse complement strand
GATTTTGGTCACGCCCCCGTAAGCGCCCACAAATTAGAAAATCTTAAATTATAAGGACAATTTTAAAGAAAGACATTCCTAATTAAGCATAGACGAAGATAATATTACTCTCCATATTTGCTGAAAATTTCATCGAAAACGAATAATAAACAGCCATCATATTAAACAACTAAATTCGCCTTTATTTGTCATACCTTATCAGCAACAATAACAACAACAACAATCACAACTAGATAACAATTGCATTTGACTTACAGTCCAGTAACAATGAAATCTATAATTAGACAGTTGTTATTTAAGAGCAGCGCAATGTTTTGAGCGTCCGTTTTTTGAATAAATTCAAATTCCGGCACGGACAAAACTTTTTTTTTTTTATATTTTAAATTCATTTAATTTGTTAGTAGATGATCCTTGAAGGTTTGTTTTTTTATTTAATTCAATTTTAAAAGGGTGTAGGCAGAAATCTTAACTGCAAAATAAAGAATCGCTATAGCCTTAACACATGTGCATTTTGTCATAATCTAATCGTAGTATCCGGTGGCCTAGTGTGATAAGTTTTTATAAAAATTGTTTTTATTAGCGGATTTGTAGAGCATGGGTCCTGGGCTCAACTCCCGGCTTGGACAGATGTTATATTTTGTTTTAAGATTCATTAATTTTTCCCGGACATTTTTTATTAATGTTGCATTTTTACATCAATTCAATGTTAATATTTGTTTTTTTTTTTTTGATTTATTATTAAGAGATGTGGGAAATGCACTTATCGCTGTCTCGCTTTCTCTAATGCTTAAATCATTTATAATCTGGGGTGCCACAGATATCGCTAGCGAAATTGAAAACCGCAGAAGGCAATTCCGCACGGAAAATTCCGAGATGCCACAGCACTTCGAGAGATTTAATATTTCTTAGCATTTTCACCAACCATTTCGAACTAGGCTACTAAGGGTTGACACCTTCTCAGAATTAATTACCCAAGGGTTTGATTAGCAACTTTTTCAAGTTTATCATTGCAGAGCAATAAGCATTTTTTTTCTTACTTAATAAACATAATTTAATTTATTTATGCAATAATTGATTTTGTTTAGCTAAAAAAAATTTAAAAGTATTTGGCGCGAGAAAATAAAAGTTACTCGACAACTCTAGCAATTGTATGCCATTAATCTGGCAACTCTTCGTGACAAATGTTTTTACAAATTGCACAATCAGTTAAAGGTTTTTTTAGGGTAAAGCTTGATTTACCTCAAATTACCTATTTTTTTAATGCTTAATTTAAAGAAAACTGAAGTGGTTCCATATATTTTTTTTAAATACCTTACTTCGAATTCGGACTAAAAAATGTGGCATCGCTTCCCCCGACTTTGAAAATCTAAATTGGACTAGGTGGCAGCATCGGACGAAAGCGGATTTTGCGCTTGTTTATTCCGCACAAAATTATTGTGCGATTTGACCTGTGGCACAGTGAAATGAAATTGAAGTGAAATTCAAGTGAAAGCGATATGTGTGGCACCCCCGAATATCTTTAATGTAAATATACTATACACTGACGAGTAAGACTGTAACACGAATTCAATGTCCTCACTTCAAAGGTCTGTATCTTCTCTCCTATTATATGTATGCTAAAGATCTTAGTCTTGTTTGGTTGGGCATTCAATTTACTATACTTTTAAAGCCATTTGATGAGTTGGATGAAATATGACGAAGCAAAATGCAAAAAAGTCAAATGTTACAGTTTTGCAGTTCGGCTATATTTTAAACAAACATTTATTTAAATAATTTTTTAATAATGGGTCCACAGCTCTTTCGATTTTTTCAGTTCTCCCATGCGATTCGGCATGCTGTGAGTGTAGCGTTGCACAAATTCTGGGGGAATAGCGTATCCTTTGTCCTCTCCCACAGCTCAATCATACCTTTTGGAGATACAGCATATTTCGCCAGCTGCGATTTCACATGGCTCCATAAATTTTCAATCTGATTCATGTCTGGAGATTAACTCATTTTCGGCCGCTGTTCGACTAGTCGAACAGCAAAATTTTTAATTTTCAGAGTAATTATTTTATATAACTCAATGTATTCAATTCCAAATGGAAAATTAAGAAAATTTGAAAATCCAAAATATTTTTACTCTGGTCATCCCATATTTAAAAAAAAAAATTTTATTTTAATTTAATTTTAAAAAATATTTTTTTTTACATATGAATTTTTATTTGATTTTTAACCTCATATTCGGTTTTAGAAGGTCCAAATTAGCCTAAAAAAGTGGTTTTTAATGAAAAACACACTACTTTTTGTAACGCGGCCGAAAATGGGTTAAGGTGGCCACTTCATGGTCTGAAATTTTTGTCCAGAAATCCAATTTTGAACCAAATGGGACGTGTGCTTTGGGTCATTGTCTTGCTGAAAAATGAAATTTTCAGCAGCAAGACCCATATTCCCAAAGACCTCCGCAAGGTTCTGCTGTAGGATGCTCAAGTATTGTTCTTTTCGCATAATTCCATCGATTAGAACCAAAGGACCAACTCCATTTTTATAAATACAGCCCCAAACCATTATTGATCCGCCACCGTGCTTGACGGTTTGCCGCACATTTCTTTGTGTCTTGATTGTGGGATCTCTAGTCCAATACCAGGAGCGTCCGTCTGACTCGAAACGATTGATTTTTGTTTCATCTGACCATATTACCTAAAAAACAATATTATTTTGTGATTGTTTAAACTTTTTATTAATGACTTACAGCATCCCAATCAGATATAGTCCAGTTTTCATGAGTTGCAGCAAAGCTATTACGCAAATTTATGTGTTTTTTGGTTAGAAACGGTTTTTTTTTTAATCCTTTGGCTTTCAGCCCTGATCTGCCGAGACTGCGTCGGACTGTCCATGCACTGGCATCCAAATTAAGGATTGTTGCCGCTTGTATTGGCGTGATGTCGGGATTACTCGTCACCAAGTAGGCCACGTGACGTATGTCGCGGTCGCTCAAAATTCATGGTCGCCCTCCTTGATTAGCTGGAATGCTTTCTTGAATGTGTTTTTTTTAGCCGCTGCACAGTCATATGGCTTACACCGAATTTGTTAGCCACTTTTCGAACGGATTCACCTGATTTCAGTAAATCAATTATTTTCTGTTTATTCCCATTAACCATAATTGTTGCATTCAAAACGTGACTTCAAATTATGAAAGCTCAGATGTCATATTTCATCCAACTCATCAAATGGCTTTAAATTTTCAGAAAGTATAGTAAATTGAATGCCCAACCAAACAAGACTAAGATCTTTAGCATACATAATGAAGTGAGGACATTGAACCCGTGTTACAGTTTTGCTCGTCAGTGTATCATCAATATATTTGGGTGAAATATATACATATACTAAAATATTTTTATTATGTAGCGACTTTTAATATTTTATTTTAAGCAGTGTTTGCTTTTGCATAGTAAGTACGGGGTCTCCGACAGTCGAGTATACTCGACAGTAGCACCGCCGACTAGTTTTTATTTTTCTGATGATGCAACATTCCTAAAGCATTGGTCTATTTTATAATTATTTTGCTTTTAATTTTATTTTACACTAAGCATCGATTTATCCCTTCCGAATTCAAACTCACTAGCTCAATGATAAGTGAATTCAATTCTTAAAATCTTGCCGAAAGTGAAAACCGAAGCAGGTGAGGAAAACTCATTTCCGCAAAACCTTGTCGAAAGTGAAAACCGGAACAGGTGAGGGAAACTCATTTCCGCAAAATCTTGCCGAAAGTGAAAACCGGAACAGGCCTGATATAAATTTATAAATCGGACCACTTGCAGACAACGCGTGGCACAAACAGCTGACATTGAAATTCTGGTGTTAATCGAGGGTTGCATTATAAAATTTTAATTAAATGTTTTCGATGAGAAGGGACAATTACTTACTGAAAAAAATATTATAGCCATAAAAGTATAATTCGCAAGTGGTTGTAACAACTTGTTTGAGAAAAAGTATTGCCTACTTTTAGGCTGGTTTTTTACAGGCATTACGCTTATAATTCGCAAATGGTTCTAGCCCCGAGTTGTTGTACTTGCCTCTCGGTTTCGACATTTTCATTAAATTCTTTTTTGGAATTTCTGAGTGTGTGTATTTCTTTAATATATTTGTGAAGCTAAGCTTATTAGAGTTGGGCTTTTTAGTTCAATTTGCTGACCAAGTTCAATCGTTAATTTTTCAGTCGAGAACTAAATCAGTCATTTAGTTCAGTTGGTCATTTGGTCATGAACTATGAACGAGATGATTTATATTAGTGATGTAAATTTGAGTAGAAACATCGATGTCGATGCTCATCGATGTTTTCAAAATGAAACATCGATGTTGGTTGATGCATCGGGTCGAAACATCGATGCATCGATGTACGTCCAATTTTTAAAAAACCATACCATTTTTTAAGAAAAATATAATTTCTTAGTTTAATAAGGCTCATTGTCTCTTAAAACCGTATGCTTTCATATCAGTTTAAAAGTTTCAAAGTTCCCTACAGTTTCAATCATTAAGGAATGTCTAGGGAATCACTAGGGATTGTTTCCCTAACGCTAGGGATTCACTAGGGATCTTGTTTGAAAATCCCTAGGGAATTTTACATTGTGAGTTCATTCTATTAAGAAAAAGGAACTTTCCCTAGTGATTCCCTTGCGTTTTCCCTAAGGGAATCTCTAAGGAACTCTGCCGAGAATTCCCCAAGGTTTCCCTAAGGAATTTTGCAAAAAAATCCTCAAGGATTCCTTAACGATTTTTTTTCAAAATTCCTTTAGAATTCCTTATCGATTTGTAAAAATTAAAAAAATTAAGAAAAATTAAAACAAAAAAATTATCTTTTAATAAAATATTTTTAAATTGAATTTTAATATAATTTTTTTTACATATGTTAGTATTTTTTTTAGTATAATTTTAATACCTAATTTACGCAGCCAAGTATGCCAATGCAGCTCCCACTATATGCCATCAACCACAGCCTTCAGAGAAATTCTAGACGAAGCCCCTTGCATGTTTTCAAGTTCAATTCATATTCTAAATAAAAAGATAAGTACATTAGTTTTGTTTAAAAAATTTTGTTGCAACAACTTTGTCCCGCTGCCTGCTGCAACGTTCGTTCGACATACACGGAAACAGAAAAAGCGAACAGAAACAGCCTCTGCTTCCGTCACACAATTTTGGTCGACGTCAACGCCGAACCAAAACTTGCACGATAGAGAGGGAAAGAAACAAGTAAAAACGAACAGCAACAGCCTCTGCCTGCGTCGCTTAAGCAGCGCACGCACGACTTGCATTTTTTTTGGACGTCGGCACGCAACGAAACAAGAAAAACGAATAAAAACAAACGAAAATTGACTCTGCCTGCGTCGCTCGCGCAGCGGCCGAATTATTAGAAAAATAACAACAAAGTGTCCAAAAATAACAACAACATCAAGCGTCGGCTGAGGACAAGGAATTTTAGTTCTGAAGGGTTTCTTGAATGTACCTCAGTGAAATAAGTAAATGTGCACTTTTTTATTTGACTGTATTTTCCAGGGACTGCAAATAAGAGTTATGAGTTTAAAAAAATCAAAGCACAAAAAAGCGTCCTAGAAGAGTGGGAAAAACAGACATATGTTTTTTTAACGGCAAATTTGAAAACCGCATAAACTTTTATTTGCAATTTTTATGAAAAAAATCATTTTTAATAAATTAAAATTAATTTAAATGATAAAAATCATAAACAATTATTATTTTTCAATTTTTATATAAAAATTAAACCCCAATTCTTATTTCCAATTTTTATTATAAAAATTGACACATAACTCTTATTTGTTGATTTTTATTATAAAAATTGAAAATAAAAATCAAATCGAAATATCTTTTGAACCAAGGAAGCCACATCATATATAGACTCATATATATGATCTACACATTAATACCTTTCAGTTGATATATAATATGTATGTACAAATGCATATACACATGAGTATATGTGTATTTGATTATTTCCTTAGATACTTGCCCAGACCCAAAGATTTTAAAGTTTATATGGTATTATTTTTTTTATTTGTTTAATTTAAGGAACATAATTTTTTTTAATGATTCGGAGGATAGGTTGCACCTTAAGTCCGTCATTACCAGCCTTAGAGCAGAAAATGCCCTTTCCACTGATACCTGGGTAGCAGGCACGGAATGAAGAACCTTAGCCAGACGGTACAGGCGTGGATATGTAAACTTTTTTTGCTCCCAATAGCTCATTATGTTCACATTAAGATCAATTTGTTTTGGCGAATACCCGTGAATTTCTAGGGATGCCAATCTGAGCTCCGGTTCGTCCTCTTCCTCAGAGTTTTCACCTTCGGATTCCACCTCAATTGAGTTCAAAAATTCATTCAAAAGTGAGCATGTGCTCTGCGATGTTTCTTGATTGTCATTATCCGGTTGATCCGACGATGTCTCCGTTAAAAATTTGGTCAGTCAATGTCTTAAATGGTGCAGAATCAAATAGTTGAAATGGCACTTTTTCTTCTGTCACCAATTGCACGCAGGCTTTTTTCATATCGCTTGAAGACATACTGATTGAAAATTTTTTTTTCTTTTCTAGAGGATCTACTTTCTCCTGGTCCTGCTCAGTAGTGTAGAGATCGGCATGACACCCATGAATATGTCTCTTTAAATTTGTGTAGTACTTGCCCTTAAAGGAACGCTTACAAATTTTGCACACAGACTCATCTGGCTTTGATTTAAAATCAAAATATTCACGTACTATAGCGTCACGTTTACGACCCATCGCATAAAGTTTCTTTTTATCCTTTAAATTAATTTTTATAATTAAAAATGATATTTTTATAAAAATCAGCAAATACTTTTTATTTTTCAATTTTTTTAAGAAAAGTTATAATCGTTACGGTCGCTGTAAGAAACTGAACTGAGCTGAACCGAGGTGAAAGCAATGTAGACAAATAGTTGAACGATGCTGCGTTAACCATCGCATGCTGCGTTCGAATCACAAATCTAGTTCTAAAAAATAGACTTTTGCAGTTTATCCAGGTTGAAGAGGTTATCCAGGAAAAGAATTTACACATTATTATTAAAATAATTAATTAAACACATGTGTATATGCATTGTACATACATATTATATATCAACTGAAAGGTATTAATGCGTAGATCATATATATAAGTCTATATATGATGTGGCTTCCTTGGTTCAAAAGATATTTCGATTTGATTTTTATTTTCAATTTTTATAATAAAAATCAACAAATAAGAGTTATGTGTCAATTTTTATAATAAAAATTGGAAATAAGAATTGGGGTTTAATTTTTATATAAAAATTGAAAAATAATAATTGTTTTTGATTTTTATCATTTAAATTATTTTTAATTTAATTAAAAATAATTTTTTGAAAAAAATCAGTCAATAACTCTTATTTTTTAATTTTTTAACAAAAAACTCATAAGTGTTACAGTCCCTGGTATTTTCTACAAATTTATCGTGCAGAAAGTGATATCAATTGTTTTTATATATTTTGAAAGTAAATTTTTTGTTATTAATGTAATTTTACGTCAGAATGTCACATGGAACACATTTGTCGGAGGAAGACCGTAGTCTGATAAAAGGTTTGGCCGAAGGTGGCAAGAGTATTACCTTTATCGCCGCCAGAGTTAATCGACATAGAAACACCATTGCCAATTTCCTGAAAAATCCAGAAACTTATGGACAAAACAAACGGAGCGGACGACCTACTGATATCGATATACGACGCAAGAGGCAAATTCGACGACTAGCCGTTCAAGACAACAAGTCATGCACAGAAATCAGATGTCAACTGCAGCTAGACATATCCAGTAGACGGATTAATCAAATTTTAAAGGAGAACGATACCGTTAAACATGCTTCCCGCGTTGCTATACCCAGGCTATTGAATCGTCACATAACCGCCCGCTTAGCATTTGGCGAAAGGTACAAATTTTGGTCAGATGAGTTCAAAAAAGTTATATTTTCCGATGAAAAAAAGTTTAACTTGGACGGACCAGACTGTTTTCAAAAGTATTGGCGTGATATAAGGCAACCACGCCAGACATGCCATAAGCGGAATCATGGCGGAGGATCGTTAATGATTTGGGCTGCGTTTGGGAATGCTGGAAAGTCTCCACTTTTCTTCATACCGACCAGAACAAATGCAGACATCTATATAGAGTTGTTGGATACCATTCTCATTGATTTTGCTGGAAACCTATATGAGGATACTGTCCGATAAACAAAAGAATTTTTTTCAGCAAGAAAGATACCAGTACTGGAATGGCCGGCGATCAGTCCGGATCTAAACCCTATAGAAGATCTGTGGGGGATATTGTCGGGCAAGGTTTATAAGAATGGTCGCCAATTTCATACGATAAATGAGCTCAAGAAGGCACTAATCGAAGAATTGGATCAAATTGACCCTACAACCTCAAAAAACTTGGCAAACTCAATGCCAAACCGTATCAATCAGCTTTTTATAAACAAAGGAAAACATATAAGCTATTAAAATAAAAAAAAAAATCATTGAATTTCTAAATTTTTTTTTTTTCTCATTATGCACATATACTTATTTCATATGAAGTTTAACTTTTTAATTCAATATTTTTTAAGTCCTTAAATTTATTGAAAATTAAATGTTATGTTTTTGTTAGTGAATTATTATTATTATTATTGTAATGGGGAAATCTGCACTGCGACCCTTTGGATCTATTGTGCCCCCTTCTGAGCCTATAGCTCATCCATCAACCCTAGTTCTCGCACGAAGTCGAGAATTTTTACCGGGTTGAGGTCTGCTATGTCCTCCTTCGGTAGGACATGTTTCTCTAGAAAACGACATCTACGTCTACATAAAGCAGTGCATTCTGCTAGTATGTGCATCGAGGATTCCTCCTCGCAATTGCAGAACCGGCAGGTTCCACTGCTTACAATTCCGAACTTTGATAGGTGACTTCTCAGTTTGCAATGCCCGGTGAGTATTCTGAGTCTATTCTTTCCCAATGTGATTACTTGCTTAAACCGCTTAAGAAACTATTTATTTAAATGCTTTCTTTAATTTTGGTAGAAATTGAAATTTGCTATTTCAAAGTGTCTTATGAATATGAAACGCACCTTATTTACGGCAGTTCTCGGTCTTAGACCTGCTTTAATTGATGTGGTCATGTGGATCAAAGCTTGGCTGTTCCTCATGTCCTCTTTTGTTTTTTTGATGTGAGGGATGTTGGACATATTGGCGCTAAAAATTCTGCCTAAGAAAAGGACGCTTCTTTTTGTGGGGAGACAAACATTTTCAATATAAATTTGCGGGTTCACTGTTCTGATATTCATTTCCATTATGGCAGATTTATAAGGATTAAAGCTAAGACTTATGTCAGAGAGACATTCATGCTCAAATGAATTAAATGAGTTCGGCTTCGTCTCGCAATGAAATGAATGAATTGAATGATTAAATTCAAACTGAAAACTTCACATTCAAAAAGGCAGATTGAATTGAATGAGAAAATAACCGAAAACAACGAATGAAGGAACAGAGTGCTGTAATTTAATTATTTTTTTTTATTTTTCTTTTTTATTTAAAATTTGTATTCATAACTTAAAATTTATTTTTGGGCTTTATTTATATTTGAGTGTAAAAACATAATATGATTTATACTATCGCAGTTTGTTGAGATAGCACAGCGTTTTTCAGTGATTAAATTTCTAGCATCGGAAAATACTCTTTCAGATGCGGCGCTGGTCGCCGGTATACAAAGAATTTTGCAACTGACTTTGTATAATAGTGATGATCATCTGAAAAGTCATCTGAAAATCTTACATGGGTGTTGCAGTAGCTATTGATTTCTTGATCCATTTTGTCTATTGAAGTGACTCCTTGCTGGACTTCGATGAAATCATCAAATGCATCATCATGCAAATCTGTCGAGTTTTCAGTGTCAATGTCGTTAATATCATGTAAGAAATAGCGTATCACGATTTCTTTGCATTCTTTTATAATGCCATTTCTCTCAATTGCAGAAAATGTTATCAATTTGTTTGCAGGTGGGAACAAAAACAAGGATATCTTGTGAAACTTCGTCATGTAAGGCAAAATTATGTCTGAAATATGACGTGATAAAACCACTTTGACTTTTGCAAGAAGGTCGCAGTCGTCTATGTTTGGTTGGCAAGACTTTTTCAATTTATTAATGTATGGGATTGTTAAATAAATTGTTGGATAATTACTACCTTCCAATTTTTTGGATATCTGTGCAAATTTTTCGAGAAGACGCACGATTGATCGCAGTTCATTGAGGTGAATTTTTTCTATTCTAGCTATCTCATTTTTTTCTGTTAGAAGATTGGTTATGTCTACCCAATTTTGCTCAATCGACTTCATTAGAAAAAACACGGTGTTCCAGCGTGTTGGGCAGAAGCTTTGCACTTGCTGCACTCAACTACTATTTCTGAAAACTCTGGTACTGCCTTTACCGATTTGTCTATAGTGTTGTGAATGAGGTGATTGAAGCAGTGAATGTTATCGTATGCCGTTCATATGAGTACTCATATTAATGTCAAAAATGAGTATTCAATCAATGAGAACCGGATCTTAGAATTTATTCCACTCAGGGAACTGAATTAAACTCACTCTGTCACCTCCAGATGACACGATAACAAAGTCGTCAGCAAATTGAAAAACTTTAGTCTTAACGTCATTGATTTGATGCAGTCTTTTGGTGTAAATATTGAATAAAATCTGAGAAAGAACTGAGCCTTGTGGTAGGCCACCATGAACTTCGTCGACTGCATCACCCAACCTTAAAAAGCGCAGGGATTGGAAGTTCATTACCCAATCAACATAAATGTTGGGCAGGGCCTCCCTTCTCATAATAAGTTTAAGAAAATTTAAATTTACGCAGTTGTAGGCATTGTTAATGTCCACAACAGAAATTGTAACATAATTTTTCTCATTTTTTAAAACTGCTATATGATTTATTAAATCATTTAGACACATGGCCGCTGATTTGATATTTTGGTACGCGTATGATCTATATGGAATTGTCATATTTGCAGTACAAAACTCCTCAATTTTGTTTTTAACCATAGCATTCATAACTTTGGCCAAGACTGAGATTAGGGAGATGGTGATCTTGATGACTCTCCATTCTTTGGGCACCTGACAAGAGTTTAACAAGTTGTTGTATTCAACCAAGAGACGATTTTTAGATACGGGATCGAGGGCCTTGATCATCTCATACGTGATTAGATCTTTCCCCCCAGCCGTTTTTTTTGTTCTTATTTAATACTTCTTCTAGGTCTTCCTGGCTAAAACTTTCAGAATTCAAAGGAGTTGTCAATGCGTCCCTTTGAAACCTGCATGTTGCATTTGGTGCAGTGTAAACTGTGTAGAGAATAGCACCCAAAACACTTCCCTTGTGGGATTTAACCATAAAGGACCGGTCAGTTAAATAATTAGATAGCACCGCATAAAGGGTAGGAGATACACTGCCGATCAACTGAATAGGTTCATGGTTATTGAGTTAGGAATCGGGCTGTAAATCCTAAACCGATATTCCGATTTACACGAAATTTTTTTTCTATAATTCTGATCTTATATTAATTAGTTGCCAAAGTATGATTTTCATAAACTTAATATTTATTGCCTTTTTATTTTTTTTTTCTGAAAGGGTTACAAATTTAGTGCTTTATTTTTCGTTCATCTGAATAGGTTCAGCATTGCAAACAATTACTATATTGCTATTCAATTAAGTATTTCACTTTCTAACAAAATAAGCACAAAAAACACAAAAACAAAGCACCTCTGGGCTTCAGATTTTAAGTGAACAATTTCAATGAAAAAATTGGTAAGGTAGTAAACAAAAAAGGTGACAGATAAATCAGGGTGAACCAGGCTAGCCAAAAATTTTGTAAAGAGACATTCTAAGGTAAATTGATTAGGGAAAAAACAAGGAATCACACAGCAAAGACAGGGCGTCTAACACCCAATATTACTGCAAATAGTCCTAGACCAGAGGAAGATTTGGAGATCAAAGGAGATTTGGACGGCAAAGGAGGCAACCAGAAAAGTCGGACGCACTAATTAATAAATAAGCTTACCAATGAATGCTTGTTGTTTAAAATTACACACACGAAAAACAGCGGAAAACGGCAAAGATAAATTCAATTACTCTAATAATAGAAAAGAAAACAATTTAAAGATAAAAATTTTGTTTTAAAAAAGGCCCGAAAACTGCAAATAGCAATGCTGCATTAAAACAAATATAGCACTGATATTAACAGAATATTTTATAGGCAATTTACACTGAGGCCCGTATGACGCCGTAACGAAAAAAAGCCGGTATACGGCCCGTAAGTAGGCCTTTACCATACAAAATTTGACAGTTTGGTTCAAATATAAAGGCTCTACGGCGTGCCGGTATTTGATACCGGCGTCAATACCGGCCTATTTTTGACAAAATCAAGTGGCAGCTCTGGTCAAAATTGATAATTAATCGATTTGCCACCACAAAAAAGTGACAGTTCAAATCAAAATAATGAGCGCAGCAAGTATGAATATTTTAATAATTGTAAATTTTTGTATGTACCATTTTTATAATAATTTCTATTTAAAATAGAGGAAAAAGATAACACAAGGAAGCGCAAGAGATGGACCGAGGGGCTGGAAACGTTTTTCTTAGAAACTTGGGATGAGAGCATGGATGATCTGCGCGGGGCCAGGAAAAATGTGCACGTCTATTCCGAAATGGCCAACAAGATGTCCGAATTTGGAATGGATTTGACTGCGCAGGAAGTAAAAAAAAAATAGAGTCGCTAAAGAAGAGATACAGGTTTGTTAAATTAATTTATTACAATTATAACGATGTATTTATTTATTAATGATTTCTATTTTTATATTGCAGTCAAGAGAAAAATGAAGTTGGTCTGTCTGGCGGATCACCCTCAACCTGGGTGCACTTTGGCAAGCTCTCCAAGATGCTTTCAGTGTCAAAAGCCATTCACTCAGAATGGGTGGTAGAGGAAAGTTTGGGTAAGTAATTTGATCAACCAAATTTTTTAAATAAAATTATAAAAACGTCTTTTTAGGTGAGCAGACTGAGAGTGCCGACTCTTGGAATCTGGATGTGGACGAGTCAAGCTTAGATGCCCTTGGCGAACACTCCGCTGACAGCTTCGCCTCATCTGCAGCTTCGTCAACTCCAAAGCCGAATCACAAACGCAGCTCTCTGGAATTGCATCGCCAGAGAATGGAAGAAATTAGCAGCACAGCAGCAGAGGCGATGGTGAAGTTGGCCGAAGCTGCAGATAGGTCTGCTACATCCATGGACGAAATGGTTCAAATTTTCAAGAGCATGGTGCAAAAAAAAGTTGAAAAGAAAAAAAATAAATTATTTAAATGTTTTATTGTCGCTATTGCTCACAAAAGTAGTTCGCCATAGCAGATCGTATGCATTCGGCTCTGGACTTTTGGTTAGCCCACACAACCTCGAACTCGAAGTCTAGTTCTTCAGCACCCGCATGCTCGTGCCAGAGTTCTTCAACAGTGCTCTTGTGTTCGATTAAAAAATTGTGCAGAACACAACAGCACTTGATGATGGAATTTGAATTATCTATGGAACTCTCAATGCGGTTGTCCAGGCCTTTACCAAGTCGCCGAAATCTTTCTTTTAAGTGGCCAAAAGCATTTTCGACAACGCGTCTGGCCTTTGCGATGCGGTAGTTGAACACCTTTTCTTTCTCGTTCGCGGCTACGCTGAAAGGATATGGCTTCATCAAAGTAGCTGAAAGTTTAAATGCCGAGTCCCCTATTAGCATCACAGGAACCCTCGTGCCTCCAAAGTCTCTGGCATTGGCATCGAGAAGATCGCTTGCTTCAATTAATGGCTTAAGAAGAGACTTCTCATAAATGCCAGAATCGTTGCAACGGCCTGGACTGCCAACATTTATGTACATGAATCGATATCTGGAACGACAATACTTTTATAAGCAGACAATTTATGTTGTATGACATACTTATGATCCACAAGGGCAAGAAGCACTGTTGAGTTCCAGCCCTTGTAGTTGTGGTAGTCCGTCGTTTCGGAAGCCTTCGGCTGAATTTTTATGTGGGAGCCATCTGTAATTTAAGTGCATTTTGTTTTAATGCTAAATGTCAAATACCTTATTTGATAATTACCAATTGCGCCAAAGCACTGTGGAAAACCAATTTCCTCAAACCCTCTAACGCACTCTTCCACTCTCGCCTGCGTTAGAAAATTTGGTCCTAAGTAAATGGGTGCCAAATTCATCCACACCAGGCGGCAAAACTCCTTCACTATCAAGCAAACACTGGGCGTCGACACTCCAAACATCCAGGCAATCACAAAATACTCTGAGGCAGAACCCATTGCAAATACAGCGATTGCAACTCGCTTTTGTAGAGGGATGCAGTTCCTAAAATTTGTGTCCTTCTTGGCCATTTCTGGAAGTGCCTGCACCAACTTATCAAAAGCGGCGCGCTCCATCCTAAAAACAGATTTGAATGCACCATCGGACATGTTGGGCACGTCTTTCTCCCAGAATACGCCGTTACGTTCCTATAAAAAGTGTGAAAAATCACCGTTCTTGTCTACAAATGCACTTTTTACTTACGTGCGCCCAAACTGATTTCGACGTCTGCTCTAATGCAAGATTTAATGAATTAATCTGCACCTTGGATCCCTCACAAGCCGCCAATGCGTGGTTCATGCCTTGGTTTATTCGCATAAACATAATTGTCACTGCGGCAATAGCTTTTGGATCCATATTGTGTGTTTTTAATTTTTTCGCCTTTGTTTACAAACAATTTCACAGTTTGACACTAGACGTCAAAATATCGGTTTTTTTTACCGGCCTACCAGTGTAAACGACTTTCGCCGTAAGCTACGGCTTTTTGCTTACGGGCCTCAGTGTAAATTGCCTATTAATTTAGAAGTTCACTTTCCGAAAAAGAAAAAATAAAAGCGATTTTCAAAAAGACCCGAAATCTGCGAACAACAATATAGCATTGCAAACAATTACTATATTGCTATTCAACAGAATATAAAATTAAGTATTTCACTTTCTAACAAAATAAGCACAAAAAACACAAAAACAAAGCTGTTTTACCTCTGGGCTTCAGATTTGAAGTGAACAATTTCAATGAAAAAATTGGTAAGGTAGTAAAAAAGGTGACAGATAAATCAGGGTGAACTAGGCTAGCCAAAAATTTTGTAAAGAGACATGCTAAGGTAAATTGATTAGGGAAAAAACAAGGAGTCACATAGCACGAATAACGTTTTTATGGGAGAGCAGCAAGCAGTCCGCTTTGCTTGTGTTGGCATCTTCAATACAGCTTGCCTTTCCTCGTCTTGGTCCCATATTGATCACTAGAAGTCTCTCCAGAAATCAAACGAGGTCAAACCAGGAAGGTTAGCACAATTCAATAAGTACGATTTGTTTGCTCAAGCCCTGTTCTTCAGATTTTGGAACCTAGGCAGCAGAAAGGGCCAGCAAAGATGTGCGCCCAGGTTAAGGTGAATTGTGAGACCTAGATCAATTTGATCAGATCGCCATTGTCATTAAAATCTTATTCCAAGTCTGAAAAGTCCATCGAGGCCTCAGAGGGCGGGGCTTGAGCCGCGGGTGGCAGAACTTGAGCCGCGGTTGGCAGAACTTGATCCGCCAGTGGCAGAACTTTAGCCGCGGGTGGCTGGATTTGAGCCGCGGGTGGCTGGACTAGAGCCGCGAGTGGTAGGATTTGAGCCGCGGGTGGCAGGGCTTGAGCCGCGGGTGGCAGGGCTTGAGCCGCGGGTGGCAGGGCTTGAGCCGCGGGTGGCAGGAATTGGACCGCGGGTGTAGGAACTTCTGCTGCGGGTGAGTTGGCAGAAAGCAGGCGATCAGCGAGCGATCCCCAGAACTTATGGGCTTTCTCAAGTCCAGCACCTTGGATTGCCGATTTGGCCCGGATAGCTAGCCTGCTAAGCCCTTTGGCCCTTAAAGTATCTAGAAATACTGAGCAGTTGTCCCAGTTGGCTGTGTGTCCTTCTCTACAATTGGCACATTTGGCATCAGTCTCAGACACTAGTTGGCAATCCCTGGTGTCATGAGGGCCTGCACACTTGCAGCAAACGTAGTCAGGACTGATGCAGTCACTAGATATGTGGCCATAGCCCTGGCATTTTATCAATAGTGACATCAAAGGAGCCAAGAGTGACCAGTTTTAAAAATTTTTCATTATCCTCATGATGGTCCAGCTCGACCTGGAATTCGCTTGTTGATGTTGGTAACGCTCAGCAGGGAGAAACCAAGCGCCTTGATCCCAGTTTGTTTCAATCGATGGAGGTAAGCCACTAACAGACACCGTAAGCCTTGCCCTAAGGACTTGGTCTCCACTCATAGTTCTGAGCCCGTGAACTCGCGCCAGATTTTCAATAACCGCAATAGTAGCCTCCGCCTCACAGCTAAGTATGATAGCCCCTTTAGCCCCCGGCCTCGACCTAAAGCCGTTTCCAGCTTTGGAGATGGCTTCATAATGAAATCGCCAATGTCTTAAATTCCAAAGACATAGATGACGAATGGTGGCTCAATGCACTGCACTATGGGGCGAAATCCGAAAAATCGAATATTAATTAATAACTTTTAAAATAAGCTAGATTTTTGAACGTGGTCTTTTTATTTATCACTGCGGACGGCAGTCCGCGCTAGTGACGAAAGCAGCACGAAGGGTGCGAAGGCGACTAGCATATATACACAGGAAGAATGGAAAATTTGCTATGACTGTCCGATCAGGTCGAGTTATAATACGCATCGAAAGGTATCAATTGAACTTACAAATGTGCATACCAAGACTTTTGGAAACTCACCTGGTTCGTGAGATAAACAGGTGTAAGTGGAAGGGAAAAAATTTAAATGATTGGAGCAAATGGGGCCGTTGGAGCCTTTTTGATTTTTTTTTTAATTTTTTACTATTCTAATAATAAAAAAATTAATATACATACAAAGTAAAAAAAAAACTTGGCATTCGGCACTGCGCAAAAAGTTATTTTTTGGGTGCAAAGAAGCTGAAGCTTTTTGCGCAAAGTGCGGAGTGCCAAGTTTTTGTTTTTACTTTGTAATGTATATTAATTTTTTTTTAGGACATATATAATAAACGAGCGGGGGTTGCGAGCGAAGCGAGCAGGGGGCAGAGCCCCCTAGCTATATAATAAATTAACATATATGTATAAAAAATTTAATATATTTCGTCACAAAATTGGATATCAGAAATTTTGTGGCATGGAAATGTTTTCGTCACTAGACTTTTACCGCGTAAAGAGGTTTTTTCTGGGGGGTGCTTATGTACACCCTCAGAAATATTTTTGGAAAAGTGATGCTTAGAACAGCTTTATCAGATCGCCATTGTCATTGAAGTCGTATTCCATGTCGGAAAGGTCCGACGAGGCATCAGGTGGCAGATCTTGGGCCGCGGGTGGCAGGACTTGGGCCGCGGGTGGCAGGACTTGGGCCGCGGGTGGCAGGACTTGGGCCGCGGGTGGCAGGACTTGGGCCGCGGGTGTATCAGCTTGAGCAGGTGAGTTGGCGAAAAACAGGCGATCAGTGAGCGAGCCACGAAACTTATGGGTTTTATCAATACCAGTAGCTTGGATAGCTGATTTGGCCCGGATGGCTCGCCTGCTAAGCCCTTTGGCCTTTAGAGCATCCAGAAACACAGGGCAGCTGTCATAGTTGGCTTTGTGTCCTTCACCACAATTGGCACATTTGACATTAGTCTCTGACGTAAGCTGACAATTCCTGGTGTCGTGAGGGCCTGCACACCTGCAGCAAGCGTAGTTCGGACTAGAGCAGTCACTAGAAATGTGACCATAGCCCTGGCACTTATAGCATTGTACTATGGGTTTGCGCCTGTACATTTTATCAATGGAGACATCGAATGAGCCAAGGGAGACCAGTTTTAAAAAGCTATCGTTGTCATCATGATGGTCCAGCTCAACCCGGAACTTGCTGGTAGGGCGCCCAGAAACGCTGCCAATGATATTGGATACGCTTAACGGCAAAAAGCCAAGCGCCTTGATCTTGCCCGCGATCCAGTCTGTATTAATTAATGGTGGTAAGCCATAAACGGATGCCGTGAGCCTAGGCCTAAGAACCTGGTGTAACGAAGCTTTTCCAGCCGGGGTCGGCGTCTCAGTCCGGCCAGGGTCTGTTACAGAAAATTTATATAACATCTGGGACGGCTGGCAAGAGCGGCGGGAGCGTCAGCGGCTAAGCGGACGTTCCCGCTCGAAAATCGGCTGTCGATGACTTTGATGTGAGCCCAGGATTGGCTCAGGAGGACGAGCAGGGACTCCCGATGCCCGTTGCGTCATCCTCCTCGTACCTCCTGAGCCCCTCGGTTTGGATTTGGGGGACGCACATTCGTTCCGTTCCGGCGACGCTGGGGAATGCATCCCGGAAAGAAGAGACGGTAAGAAACGGTATCTCTCCTTCCAGGGATGCCCCAACGCCGCGCAGATCCGGCCGCTTGGTCAGATCCGTGGACAGTTAGCCGGTAAAAACGGTAGCTCTGCCCACGGACCGAACTCAAGTGTCTCCTGACCTGGTCCCCGGCGAGGATCCGGAAATAGGAACGATAACAATCGTAATCCTATTCCCGGGTCACCTCCGGTGAACCAAGCCCGGCCGGTCGTCCCGAACATGCGCCTCCTCCTCCTAGGGCCCACATCAAGTTACCTGGGAAAGAGATAAAAGGAATAAAATTTACCCGAACCCGGGAAAGAAAGAGAAGACACCATCGCCATTATCATCACAAAAATTAATCGTGCCACGTGATTTTATTTTTCCTAGTTTTCTTGTTACATTTTGCGTTTTCTGCTTGCACATACGGGAAGAGATATGTTACTGCTCCGTAGACGGAGCCAAGAAAGAAGGGAGGACAGAGGCCTCTAGCCTGCTTACCCGCTGCTAACAACGTGGAAACACAAATTAAATTTTTCTGCTTCCGCAGGTGGCTC
>JBAMBK010000737.1:0-36328 GCA_037043435.1 Drosophila suboccidentalis | reverse complement strand
ATATGTTGTAATGACAACAAACACACAGAAAAAAAGTATATCACACCAAACATGGCCTGGGGTATGTATACAAAATTCGTCGTATTGAGACAAAATTTCAAAAGGAGAAAGGTTGCCAGACTGTTTAAAGTATCGGAAAGTATCGGTAGGTATCGGTTTTTTTCGAGATTTTTGATCTAACGAAATAAGGTCACACTGAGCCGTTATTAGTTGCAAAAGTAAGTAATTTGTCATGTCAAATTTTTAATTAAAATGATTAAATTGAGCTTTTACAATGGCAGAAGCAATTAAAAAGACTAGGCTCAGAGAAGGTGGCATCAAACGCTGGAGCGACATTGAAGTAAAGAATATGCTCGATTATGTTCGATCGCATACCAATTTTGAGGTAAGTCTGTACATAGAAACGTATGCACATGTATATAATTACATGAGTAAATCACAGAAACCAACGGCCAGACTGTATTATTTGAAGCTGCTTGAGGAGACCAAAATAGAAACCAAGTGGAATTTGGCAAGATGTAAAATGCGTCACCTTAAAGCTTTATTTGTAAAGGCAAATGATTTTCTAAAATCCACAGGCGCTGGAGTTGATGACGAAGATGGCGATCTGACAATACAGGGTAAGTCGTACTGCGTTTATTTATATACACACCAATACACACAATTGATTTATTTTAGAAAAGATAAAGAAGATATGTCCATACTACAATACGCTGTCCGAAATGTTCAGCCCATCAAGGGAAGCTTCCGTCAGGGAATTCGACACAATGGAAGAGCTGGAAGAGCAAATGTTTGACACAAATACGAATACGGATACGGGTACCGCTCCCTTTCAAGAATTTTCCCAGTTTGACGCATCGATAGTGGTTGATGACACTTCTTTGGAATCCGAACCGAAGGTAAAGAAACGGCGAGCTAACAGTTCAGTGGAGAAGCTCTATGATTTGGAAAAAGACAGGATAGCTCTACGTCGTGAACAGCTTAAACACGAACAAGAAAAGGAAGAGCGCTACATGGAGTTTGAAGAAAAAAAATTAAGTTTGGAAAAGGAAAAGCAAGAGCGCTACATAGTACTTGAAGAAAAAAAACTAAGCTTCGAGGTGAAGAGAATTAAGCTGGAGAAAGCAAAAACTGAGATTGAGAAAGAAAAGATTCGAAACGATTTTTTATTAAAAAAATTGCAATTGGAAAAAAAGAGGAAAGAATGCAGAAATTGGAAATGGAACTTAAATATAAAAATGCTTCCCTGTAATTATGAATAAAAAAAAATCAATTTAAAAAACTCAAATTTTTTAATTATTAATTATTGAATTGGCAATAGCTAGCCGCTTTGATTCGGGTGTTGCGCCAAAGAAAAGGCCTGCACTGGAGGCGTCCTCCCATCCATCAACATCTTCATCCTCATCTATACCTGATCCCAATTTTTCTTCAAGCAGCATATTGTGAAGTGCGCAGCAAACAAGGACCCATTTGCAAAATGTTGCGTGGCTTTTGCGGTCTCGAATGCTAATTCGCATCTCCTTCAAGCTCGCAAATTTTTCTTTCAGCAGACCAAAACAATTTTCGACTCTCACGCGATATTGGCTATGAGTCTTATTAAAAATGTTTTTCGTGCTCGATTCAGCTGATGTTGCATTGCATCGGTAGGGTGTGATTAAAAATTTCGACAGGGGATAGGCTGAATCTCCAGCAATCCATTCATCGCCTGATAAGTATTTATCAGGCTCCCTAAACAAAGCGCTTTTTTTAAATACTTTGGCATCATGGTAGCTACCGGGACTACCAACAACAACGTTTCGTATGCGTTAATTGTAGTCGCAGACAACTTGCATCTTAATAGCGTATATACGCTTTCTCGAGTAATATACTTCATGGTCCAGTTGAGGTGTTCTAGCAAGCTTAATCTCGCTACCATCAATGTATCCAATGCAGTATGGCAACTCGTCTATGGTTTCTAGAGCAAGTTTCTTGCGTTCAGCTGCATTTGGCCAATAAATAAGTTGAGACAACTTTCGGAGAATGGCACTAAATACCCTGTCTGTTATAGAACCTATAGTCCCACCATCTCCTACTCCAAACAAAGTTGCTATCTTCCTTATAGCGGCAGCTTCTCCGGATGATCCCAAGCGAAACAAAACAATCGCAACCTGTTGTTCAACGGACATTTGAGGCCGAAATAGCGAAGAGTTGAAACCGGAATCATTGCGGACGAATTCCACTATTGTTTTGAACTGCATCTTTGTGACTCGCAGCATTTGGAGAAACCGATCCTCATTGAAGTTTGGCAAGACGTGGGTTCGCCAATCCAATGACTTGGGAACAGAAAACTCAATTCCACGGCGACATGATGCAATTGTTGTTAGATCCTCCATTAGTTCGTCCATTACTTCATCATATGCAGCATGGTCATTGTCTAAAATGCTCAAGGCCTTAGTTGTATTTATGTGTTTTGCAATAACTGCATACGTACCATCGAGCAACTCCAATTCCCATAGAGCTAAATCAAGCTTCCGCTTAGTTAATTGTTTTTTTATTCCTTCTCTTGGCATTCTGATTACAAACTCAGGTCGAATGGTTTTGTTTTATATTTTAAATTGAATTGAACTGTCAGCTGATTTTACACAAATACGACAACAGAAACTTAAAAAGGTCGCTCACTAGCTACAGTGTTATCACTTTGCCACATAACACAAATATTAGAGTTTCTGAATACCCTAATTGAGTTTATTTGTGTGAAAGTTTCTTTTAATAAATTTTCCGTTTATTTGACGTGTTCTTACATTCCACCTCTTTCCGATATGGCTGTATACGATAATCACCTGATTGCTATTAAATTTATATCATCTTTACTTTCCGATACTGACACTCTTTTTGTATTAGGTGATTTCAATCTCTCCGATGTTCGATGGGTTTCCTCAAATGACTCGCATTCACTTCTTCCTGATAATTCTCATGACTTTATTGACGGTCTTTCTGAGCTTTCTTTGGCGCAAATCAATCCTGTATGCAATTCTATCAACAGGACACTTGACCTGTTTTTCGTATTGGACTCCACCAATAGCATCGTATCTAGGATTGATCCATTAATTATGCCTGAAGATCCCTACCACTATACTCTAAACGCACGTATTAATTTACCTCTGTGGCCTGTTGTGCTATCATCTCAGCCCACTGAGCGAGTACGGTGTTTTAGTAAAACTGATTTTAATAAGCTAAACAGTTTAATTTCATGCTTTGATTGGTCTCAACTATACACATGCTCTGACTTGGATAATGTCATTAAGCTCTTCTATAATGCTATAAATTCTTTTTTTGATATCTGTGTTCCGCTTGTATCACCCATCTGTTCCAATAGACCTCCTTGGTTCTCTAGAGAATTATCTCATTTAAAAAATGTGAAATCCAAGCAATTTAAAAAATATAAAAAATCGGGAAATCCTTATGATTTCTCTCGATATTTATTTACCTGCTCTAATTTTCTAGTACTTAACTCACAGTGCTATAATAATTACTTGCAACGTTGTAAGCTTGAATTCTCTAAAGATCCGAAACAATTCTACAAATTCGTAAACTCAAAACGTAAAGCTGCATCATTACCATCTTCTGTTGTCTTCAACGGTATTCAAGCTAATACTGATCAATCCATAGCGGATTTGTTTGCTGACTTTTTCCAGACTACATACTCTACGAATAGTCTCCGTGTTGGCTAGCCTTACCCTTATAGGTTAAGCTGTTCTAACCGTATTTACAGCCCTCTAATCACAGAAAGCTCGCTTCTTTGCGATCTTAAATTGATTAAGCCAGTGGACGCTGCTTCCGTTCTAAAATCAGAATCTATATGTAGACCACTACATAAGTTGTTTACTTTGTCCGTTGAATTCTCTTCTTTTCCAGTGCTATGGAAAGATTATTTTATTATCCCCCTTCATAAAAAGGGTATCAAGTCCGATGTTCAAAATTATAGAGGTATTTACAAGCTGTCTGCAATTCCGAAGTTGTTTGAGAAAATTATAACTTCTCATCTTTAACATTTATGTGGCTCTATTATCTCACCTACTCAACACGGGTTTATGAGATGTAGATCCACAACCACTAACCTACTTGAGTTTACTTTTCTAGTAATTAAAGGGTTCAAGAAAAAGATGCAAACTGATGTTATTTATACTGATTTTAGTAAAGCTTTCGATTCCGTTAACCACTCTCTACTGACTCAAAAGCTTGATCTTCTTGGTTTTCCGAACAATCTTCTTATTTGGATCTTCAATTATCTTAGCAACAGAACACAAAGAGTTATTTTTAAAAATTAATTTTTCAAGTCCGTTAAAGTTACTTCTGGAGTACCGCAAGGTAGTCATCTTGGTCCATTACTTTTCACGTTATTTATAAATGATCTTCCATCTGTATTATCTCACTCCCATGCACTCATGTATGCGGATGACGTCAAGCTTTGTCTATCTTATAGTATAGACCCTTCTTCTTATATTCTCTTGCAAGCAGACTTAAATGCATTCCATCTTTGGTGCCAAGCTAATTTATTAAGGCGGTCTTCTCATTGAGCAACTTTTTTTTCGACTTTTTTTTTTTGCATTTATTTATATTCGAAATACTTTAGGAGTTATGGCCTTTTTTGTCCAGCAATGTTAATGTAAATGCAAGGGGAGTCAAAACTTTAGACGCGTTTTTCTCGAAACCACGTTTTTCGAACTGGCGGCAGAGATATCTCCAGTTCAACTGAACCGATTTTCATGAAACAAAGTGGAATCGACGCAGAATTGTCACCATTCTCGGGTGATAGTAGACAATAATTTTAAAAATATTTTTACTATTTTTTTTTTACACTAATCTACAAAAAAAAAGCCCGAAATTGAAATTTTTTTTTTGAATGGCCGTCATTTTGTCAAAAAAAATCACAAAATTATTCTCTACTATCACCCGAGAATTACATCTATACTGATTATAACCCCGTTTTTTTTTTTCATTTCCGACGCTCCGGAGACCCGGAATAGTTGCCGCCGTGACGACACCTTTTTTTCCAACCCCCAACTTTGAAGTCTCATTACTTTTTGAACAGCCCTCGTATCGAGGCAAAAAAAAATTTTTTGTTTAAGCATAGTACGCTCTAGCCGAAAATATGTTTGCAAGGCCAAAACTCCATATAAAAAAAAGGGTTGCAAACATGCTACAAATGTTTTTGTAAGGCCATTTCTAAACCTATGTACGCTGTACCTAAATATGGGCAGCTCAGAATATTTTCTGGCGTTGTACAACACTGTTTTTTTAACAGATGGCAACTTTTTTTTGACCTTTCAAAACATCGATTGAATCGTTGTTTTGACTAGTCGAAATCTATGAACAACAATGGCGGGTAAAAATAAGCAGCAAAATAAGAGCCGAATTGATGTCTTCGACAATGAAGAACGAATAAGGCTAATTGAAGAGGTGAGAGAGAGGCCAATCATATGGGATTTAACCGATAAAAAGCATTTTGATGCGACTTTTATCAAAAGTGCATGGGAGAGTATTGCAGAGGCGCTTAACAAACCTGGTAAGTTTTCTTGGACTGTTTATGAGACAATATTTAATGGATTACTTTGATTGCAGTACAAGATTGCAAGTCAGCATGGAGATCGCTTAGGGACAGCTACAAATACCATATTAAGGCGTCGGAGAAGAAGCGGGCAAAGAGTGGAAGTGCCGGTGGAGTAGGGCCACAGCCACCCATGGCCAATGAAGCGATTGAATGGCATTTGGCGCCATACATGGCTTTTTTGCCGGAGCTCTCGATGCAAAGGCGGTAAGTACATATACAACAAATATTAAAAAAAATATAAAATACAAATTTTGTGTTTGCACTTATTATTGCAGGACGTATTGCAGCGCATTAGATGACGTCCCGTCTACCAGCCAAGGCATAATATCTGAGGGTTCTAATTGGGACCTTCAATTTGAAGCGAATGCATCTATGGACGCTAGTCAAGCGAGCTACGTTGAAGACGGTCTTGATACGAGCAACACATCGTGCGAGAACACAAAGGAGTTTTTCACCAAAATTGGCACTCTAATAGATAAGCAGGTAGAGATGCTCTCTGTTGCTAGATCCGCGGCTCTTCCCGCAGCTCTTCCCGCAGCTTTATACTGGAGCGACATCATAAGGGGATTCGAACCGGAGATGGCACGCTAAGCCACAAACGCTGTAACCCAAATGCTCTTAAACTTTGAAAACGGGATTAGCAATAATGTAACACCGCAAACATCAACTTTTGGGCCGTCTGAACTTTGATTAAGTAGCCAATCAATCAAGCAATCAATCAAATGAAACTAAAGTTCCTTTTAAATATTAATAAAACACAAAAAATATATGTTTTAATTTGTTTTTATTTAATTACATGTATTTTAGAACCCAGCAGCTTCGTCCTGCCAAGAAACGGACCCCTCTGGGGAGTTTACAAAATTTTTAATGGAATTCCGAATATGTTTGGGATAGTCGGTGTAGCGACCACGAAATGACGGAAGCTCAGCTAGTGTACTCCGGGTAAGAGTTTACATGTTGTTCGGCATGTATTCCCGCGGATTTGTACGCAACATAAAATTGTGCAAGGAACAGCAAGCTGCAACAATTTTTTGCGCACGATCCGGACTGCACAACAAAGGACGTTGCACGGCAATCCACTTGGTGCAAAGAAGTCCGAAAGCATTCTCAATGCAGCGCCGAGCTCGACTCAGACGATAATTAAAAATGCGCTCGTCTTTAGCTAGGGCTTTGGATCCGTATGGCTTCATAATTCGGGTGTCTAATGGGAACGCATCATCCCCTACCAAAAAATATGGAGTTGGGACGCCATTTAACAGCGAGTTCTCTGGAAACTCGAGGTTACCCGACAGCAATTTTTTTCCCAGCTTGCTGTGCGAAAAGGCATTCATGTCACCCTCGCTACCATAAGCACCAACATCGATATAGGTAAAGCGATATGGTGCATCACACACCGCCATCAGCACAATGGAATGGAAGCCCTAATATTGTATACAAAAGGTTAATGTTAGGGAGGCATATCTAATAAACAAATTAACTTACTTTGTAATTGTAAACATCATCACTCACTCATCATCCGCTGTCCTTCACGTCTCTAGACAATGCGCAGGTTGTTGCAATCAGCCTTGGGAACAATTCGGATCTTACGATTGCTGCTATTTATCTCAAACCTGGCGGTCGGCATGACACGGTTGATGATTCACAACTTTTGGACATATTCGTAGGATTTGGTCCCAGGTTCTTTATCGGCGGGGATTTTAATGCAAGACACAGCTTCTGGGGCAGTCAGAAATCTTGCAAGCGAGGCAGAGCTATCGCCAACCTTTCACAATCCCAAAACTGGAACATCCTTGCAACAGGTGCCCCTACATACTTCCCTTATGGCAGACGAGGTTCGCCCAGCAATCTCGACTTCGCCATATATAAGGGAATACCAGACAGGAATTTGTTCATGGAGAGCCGGCTTGATCTCAGTTCCGACCACCTGCCTTTGGTTGCTTTTTTGCAGCATGATGTCGTTTATCTGCGCAACAGAGTTTCTCTCCTGCCGAAGAAAACTAACATGCTTCTTTTTCAACGAAAACTTGAACGTATCTTAGACGCCGACCGCTCCTTTCAATCTCCTGGGGATATTGACGATGGCATTGACCACTTAAACCAGTGCATCGAGGTCATCTCTGCAGACTTTCAGAATCGGGGCTCCGATTCTATCAACCCTCTGAGTCGAATCTTTCCTCTTTCAGGTGAGGCTTTGGCCCTTTTGGAGGAGAAAAGGAGACTGCGAAGAAGATGGCTAAGGAATGGAAATTTTGAGGACAACCGCGCCTGGAAGATGCTTTCCAGACGTCTGCGGTCTGTTCTTACGGAGGATAAGCGTCGTCATTTCGACACTCTTTTGGAGGGCATGGATCCTCGCAAGCCCTCTGATTTCAATGTCTGGAACTTAACCAAGGGAATCAAAAGACAAGCGCCTTCTAATTACGCGATTCAAACTGACCAAGGCTGGAGCAAGTCGGACTCAGAGAAAGCCAGCATTTTTGGACGTGAGCTTGAGGAGAGATTTACTCCTTTTTCTCTTCCTTCTCCCATCGAGTCTCTTAAGATTTCATCTTTGGCTTCGGAACCTGTGGACATTCCGGATCACTTTTCTTTCTCTTTGGAAGAGGTCTCCTCAGAGATCAAGCTCATAAAGCCCAGGAAATCGCCTGGTATTGACGGTATTGATGGCCGCATGTTAAAAGCTTTTCCAATGGCAGGAATTGTTTACCTTCTTCATCTTTTTAACGCTATCATTCTGTTTGCGTATTTCCCCCCGGCCTGGAAAACGGCTCTCATTACAATGATCCACAAATCTGGGAAACCAATCAATGATCCTTGCTCGTATAGGCCCATCAGCTTACTTTCGACGTTAGCTAAGCTTTTTGAACGTCTTCTTTTACGAAGAATTCGGATAGAACTGGATGATGCAGAGGCGATACCGAATTTTCAATTTGGGTTTCGCAGCGGTCACGGCACACATGAACAACTCCATAGGGTTGTGAATTTTATTCTGGAGGCCTTCGAGGAGAAGCAGTACTGCACAGGTGTCTTTCTAGATATTCAACAAGCGTTTGACAGGGTGTGGCATGACGGCTTAATTGTCAAAATCAGAAGAACGCTTTCACCCGCTATTTCTGCTGTTCTTATTAGCTGGCTTCGTGATCGCAGCTTTATCGTTCATGTGAATGGCGCGAGAAGCCGTTTACATCCAATCAAAGCTGGTGTTCCTCAAGGCAGCGTTCTTAGCCCGACCCTGTTCAATATTTTTACCGCCGATATGCCTGCCTTGGATAACGAGAATTGCATGGTTGCTCTCTATGCAGATGACACCGCCATTCTATGTAAATCTACGTCTCACATGGGCTGCTCCATGCTGGCCCAAAAATACATAAAATCATACTTAGCCTGGACCAAATCATGGAACATTCAACTTTCGCCATCAAAATCGTCACAAGTAAACTTTACAAAAAACAGAAGAACAAGTCCTCCAATCAACATTAACGGAACAACCCTTACTATATCTAAACATCACAAGTACCTCGGTCTCACACTGGACAAATCACTAACCTTCAAACCCCATATTAAGACATTAAGACACTCTATCCAAAACAGATTCAAAAAGTTACGCTGGCTTCTAAATTCTTCGTCTAAACTCCCACTTTCCTCCAAAGTTCTTTTATTCAAGGCATTTCTCACGCCCATTTGGACTTATGGAGTGGCCATTTGGGGTATTGCTGCCGACTCGCACATTCACTCTCTACAATTCAAACTCAACAGGATCATGAGAGAACTGGTTGGTAACCCTCCCTTGGTCAGGAACACATTCATCAGGAGAGACCTTCACATCAAGACTGTCATGGAAACAATAAATGAAATCGCCAAGAAACACTCCCATAAACTCTCATTTCATAATAACCCGCTCGCAAAAAAACTCTTTTCAAGACACTTTCCCAGAAGAAGACTCAAACGCATTTTTATTGACCACCTCCCTTCACGATCATACAAGACTCTCAAAATACGTCACTAACTCATTTGTTCTCTTTGTCATGTCCATTATACCTGCGGATTATGTCTGATTGATGTTCGCTCTTTTTTTACCTGTCATAATAATAAAAAAAAAATGTAATTGTAAAAAGCACTGCCACTATTCGGTGGCTTTTTTATAGCAACATGTTTGCCATTTCACATTCTTCGGGCCACTTGATCATATTTGGCTTGTTCCACCTCGGAAATTCTCCGGACAGCGCAGAGCAAATGCCATTGCAGACCAAGTCTATGGTCGTTCCAAGATGTTGCTTGCTAATGCGGTAATTCGACGCAATTTGACGATCCTGACGCAAGCATTCTAATAAAAATAAGACACAAATATAATATTTGAATCTAGATATTATAGTATTATACTCACTCAACAACACAGGCTAACTTAGCTTTAAGTGGAATCGCATCTGGACGAAGATTTCTCTTCGACACCAAGTATGGCTCCACCAAACTAAACAATTGCTCAAAGTTGGCCCTGCTCATGTGAAAGTTTTCTGTAAACATCTTCGGTGTATAGGTCAAATTTGCAAACTACAAATAAATGATAGATATTATAATGTATTGTCCATGTATTTATCTATATTAATACTTACTCCGCTACCATATCGACCCTTGATGTTTCTTTCTCGCAAAAATGGGTTCACCCAACACTCGCGCGGTTTGCTTTCTTGCTCCTCTTCCGCCTCTAACAACAGAGCATAGGCCGTTAATCCAAAAATTATGGTATTGGTCGCTGCTACTTCACTGATCAAGTCCATTTGGTCCATTTTGTCACTTTGATTTTTTGAAATTGTATTTACTTGTTTGTTGTGCACAGTTGACGCAACAGTGTGACCACAGCAGCATAAGACCAACAATCTCTCAACTTTTTAGTGATTTTTGGTATTATGCTGTCACACTGAATTCTGTAAGGCCCGACCTCAAAACATCGAACATTTCGAGCGTCCAAAATGTTTTCAGCTAGAGCGTACTACGCTTTACTTTGAACCTTTTGTAATACAATAAATAAAAAAAGTTTTCAATTATTCTTTGCGTTTTCAAATAAGAATTTTTTTAAAAAGGGTCCAAAAAACGGGTTTTGAATGAGAAGACCGCCTTAAATCTTAATAGTTCTAAATGTAAAATTATGACTTTCTACAGATCTTCGCGCCATATTTCTCAGTATTTACTTAATGGCATTATATTGGAATGCTTAAATGATTCCGAAAGATCAGTTAATGACTTGGGTATAGTTCTTTATCATAGACTGAAGTTTGATAAGCATATTGCTATAGCTGTCAATAAAGCTATGGGAGTTCTCGGGTTCATTAAGCGATGGTCCAAGGAATTTAATGATCTTCTTACTACTAAACTTCTATACTCGTCTCTCGTTCGTCCGATTCTTGAATATGGATCATGTGTGTGGTCTCCCCAATATGAATCCTATCGCGCCAGGATAGAATCTGTTCAAAAACAATTTTTAATTTTTGCTTTACGCGGCTTGAGTTGGAACTCGGAAATTTAGTTGCCTTCGTACTATAGTAGACTTCTCTTACTCAATCTTCCCTCTCTTACTAACCGTAGAATTATGCTTGGAGTAATGTTCATCAACAAATTATTGTACGGTCATATAGACTCGGCTAATTTGTTGGAAGAAATAATCTTCAACGTACCTTCTAGAGTAACTCGAAACTTTAATCCTTTATATCTCCAACGTTGTTTCACTAACTGGGAATTGCACGAACCTCTTCGTACTCTGTGTGCAGATTATAATAGACTGTACCGTACGATTAGTTTCGAGTGTTCTCCGCTCGCTATTAAAGCCTCTATATTATCTTGTTTAACTAGTCTAACCAACTAACTATTTATAATTATCATTTTGGTCTGATTGGGTTTATCTGGGTTTTCCCCAATCCTAGCAACAAATGTTGGGCCAATCATTTTCTTTTTCGTTTTAGATTCCCCAGAGTATTTCAATTTTAAACTTCATTTTAATTTATTTTGTAATTTAAATATATACAGGGCTGCCCATATTCGACGGACCCATCTGGCAACTCCATAACTTTTGACAGAGATGTCAGATCGCTTAATGACATACCACGTTTGAAGCGTCAGTCCAAGCAGATTTTTACCATGGAACAATACACGCCACGCGAGCGCTCTGAAATAGTTGACATTTACATTCAACAGAACAAGTCAATTGTGAAAACTCAACGTGCTTTTAAAAAATTAAAAAATGTGAAAAGTGCGCCTTCTAAGAACACCATTAAGCGTTTATACGAAAAATTTTCGACTGGTGAGGCTCTTTCTAATCCGAAGAGGCCAAATAAAAGTCGACCAAGGCGATCGGCCGAGAATATCGCTGCCGTACGAGCCAGTGTTGAGAGGTCCCCAAGAACATCCCAAAAACGCCGTTCTCAGCAGTTGGGCATGGCTCGGTCCACTTTACAACGGATTATTCGCGTTGATTTGCATTTGTTCCCGTACAAAATTCAATTGACGCAAAGATTGTTGCCTGCGGACAAGCCTCGTCGATTGGAATGGGCCCAAAGAGTCATCGAAATGGCCGAAGATGACGAGCAATTTTGGAACAAAATTATCATGTCCGATGAAGCCCATTTCACATTGAATGGGACCGTAAATAAGCAAAATTGCCGTATTTACGCCACTGAAAATCCTCAGGAGATTGAAGAAGTGCCTCTTCATGACGAAAAAGTCACAGTTTGGTGCGGCGTTAGTGCGAAAACGGTCATTGGGCCGTTTTTCTTCCAAAATGAAAATGGCCATGCTGTTACCGTCAACCAGGAGCGTTATCGCGACATGATGACCAATTTTGTGATGCCAATTATTCGTCGAAAGCGTATGGGGCAGTTCTGGTTTCAACAAGACGGCGCTCCACCGCACACAAGTCGCATAACAATCGATTTTCTGAAGAAATTGTTTCCGGGCCGTTTGATGTCGAAAAGTGGTGATTTGGACTGGCCACCGCGTTCGCCCGATTTGACGCCGCCTGACTTCTTCTTGTGGGGATATTTGAAGTCAAAGGTTTACGTTAACAAGCCAAGGACCGTAGAAGAGCTCAAGGACAGCATTCGTGAAGAAATAGCCGCTATTCCGGCCGAAATGTTGGCGAAAACGATGGAAAATGCTGCAAAAAGGGCACAATACGCCATCAACGCCAGAGGCGGCCATTTGAGAGATATCATATTCAAAAATTGATGTAAACAAATCTACTTGGAACAAACAAAATTATTAAGATTGACAACCGCCAAATTTTTATTTTTTTCTTTGATTTTTTTAAAAAAAACATGGGTCCGTCGAATATGGGCAACCCTGTATACACTGGCGAACATATTTATTGGCACAGCAAACATTTTGAGATTTGGGGGCTTAATTGTTCCCTTATCGTTAACATATTGGTATCAATGGAAAGGTCATTTAAATTCCGTTTGAATGATATAAAACTTTCCTTAACCCATTTAGTACCCTTCGAAAATTTCAAATTTATGTAAAAGTCAATTTTCGAAACTTTTTTCCTCGATTTTTTACAAAAAATATTTTGATTAAAAAAAATTCTTCAAACAATTTAGGGAGTGACTGCATATTTTTGCTAGTATTTTTTCTAATTTTTTGAAAGTCCTAAAAATTACCATTTTAACCCTTTTTTCCTACTTTTTACACAAAAAGTGCCTTTTTAGCAATTTCGAAATTTTTAGCAAATCGAAATTTTTGAAGGATACTTAATGGGTTAAGGAAAGTCTTATACCATTCAAACGGAATTTAAATGACCTTTCCATTGATACCAATATGTTAACGATAAGGGAACAATTAAGCCCCCAAATCTCAAAATGTTTGCTGTGCCAATAATTATGTTCGCCAGTGTAGGTATTTTATAATTTTAATGTATAATTTGCTGTGTCGGCTGCTTTTAGCCAGACAATAAATAAATAAATAAACACTTTCTAGTGGAGGAAAAGCCTTTTCCAAAACTCCTTTGTATGATTGCGCGTTCATCTTGGGAGTCAAAAAATTGGAGCTCGCATGTACCAAAATAGGATATGGCTCCCCACACCATAACCCCGCCGACTCTGCTGTATAGACGCTCCAATTGATGGGTCTCCTTTCTTAAATCGTGAAAGTAATAATTATAACCGTCAGGACCCTCGAAATTAAATTTTTTCTCATCCGAGAACACAACGCGCTGCCACTCTCTGTCCCATGACATATAGCTTCTACAGAAACTAAGCCGAGCTTCTTTACGAAGAGGGGTAAGTGGTGGTTTTTTCTTCAATTTTAGGTGCTTTAGATGTTTGGCCTTTGAAATCACTCGCCACACAGTAGTTTTACTTGCATTAACCCCAGCTTTTGCTCTTATTTTGTCAATAGAGTCATGCGAATTGGAAGCCTCGCGCAATATAGATCGCTTTTCCCATAATTTGGGCTGCTTTGAATAAAATTATATATCACTTTTCTACTTCTTCCAATTTTTTTGCTATTTCAGACACTGAGAGTTCACATTCTCGATAAGTTTTTATTTTAGTTTGTTCTTCGTTTGTTAAGGCTTTACCACGACCCATTATTACGGAATATTATTAAAATATATTTTAAATATTCAAAATATTAATTTTCTTTAACTTCCCGAAGATCTGCACGACGTAAATAAAACTTTAACGCAAATGTGCTATTCATGTGAAACAAAAAATCAAAAGAATTTGAAGCAAACGAGAATGAAATGAGCAGAAAAATGTAACGGTAAACTTTCAGAGCGTCAATTTTGACGCAGAGCATGTGGATACGAAGACGAACAAAATAGTACAACAAAAAGTACAGTTGAGTCAATGGATTTTGATAGTTAAGCAAATAAAAACAAAAAATTGGTGTGTGCTATTCAAGTGATACGCAGTGTATATACACAGGAAGAATGGAAAATTTGCTATGACTGTCCGATCAGGTCGAGATATATACCGATCGAAAGGTATCAATTGAACTTAAAAAGGCTGTGCATACTAAGACTTTTGAAAACTCACTTGGTTCGTGAGATAAACAGGTGTAAGTGGGAGGGGAAAAATTTTAATTATTGGAGCTAATGCACCGTGGACGGTGCTGTATGGGAATGGCGGCCAAAACACTTTCCGTAGAAATATCAATACGAAATTTCGGATATAGCTTTATAGTAGTAGTAGTAGTGAATTTTGTTTTGATTTTTGTTTTTTTTTCTTTTTTTTGTGTAGTAGTAGACAAAAATACAAATAAAATATAAAAGACTAAGGCTTGCCGTTAGCCTAGTACACAATTAGTGTGTTGGGCATGTTGGGCTGTACTCGTCAAACTAACTATGTACTAATGTCTTCATACACCATAAATTGGTCAAATTTGGATATAATAAAGATGTTTTGATCCGGTTTTTTTTATATTAACCTTTTGTTCACTTAAATTCCGTTCGACTGATACCAAAATTTCTTTAACCCATTAAATACCCATGGAAAATTTTGAATTTTAAAAAAAGTTTTTTTTCAACTTTTTTCCTCGATTTTTTCCAAAAAATATTTTGATGTAAGAAAATTCTTCAAACCAAGGGCGTCGGCAGCTTCTCAATGAGGGGGGCGCAAAAATATTTTTATTCATATTTTCACATTTATTACACTAGTTTACAGCCATTTCGCTTCTCATGTCTCTGTGCACTTTTCTTATAGACTTTGGCCCATAAACACGAAAATCGCACTCAACATTTTTTCCATGAAAGCGCTTTAGAAATATTAACTTTTTGCCGAATATTCGAAGTTTCTCCGACATTTTGGAGTATACGAGAGCTAATTACCCGATGTGACAAAAACGCTCTCAAATTAAAGGTTACTCATTCCTCTAAAACCTTCTTTCATATATGTAGTTTTGAGATCGGCTTAGTAGTTTAGAAGCTAGCGACTCTAATTAGTTTCAAAATCCGTTTTTTTTTTATTTTTTGGGCTTGAGACAAATCGTTCCAGAAAATTAGATATCGCAAAGGTAAAATTTATTTTAAGTGTTTAACATAAAGTATTTTGTCAGATTCTTTGAGATTTCTTAAACAACCAAAAAGTTTTTCGTACAAAATAGCTGCCATTGGAACTATTTATCGAAAATGTAGATTAAGTATAAACATTTATGTTGTTTTTTGAGATATCTCAACCAAACTTGCAGACTGAAAATATTCTAGTACCTTATAGAAATCGTTCCACGCTGTCATACAAACCAGCGTTTTTCGCCACATCGGTTAATTGGATCTCGTGGTATACTCTAAAATGTCGGAGAAACTTCGAAAATTCCGAAAAAATTAATATTTTGAAAACGCTTCCATGAAAATAAATTTTAGGTACGATTTGCGTGTTTAGCGGGCCAAAGTCCATAAGAAAAGTGCATTGGGACATGAGAAGGAATCATTTTTTTTGTCATATTGTAAATTTTTTATTTTAGCAATTATTAGCAATCGATATAGCAGGGCTACAGACAAATTGCCACAAAATAATCGCAGTCCTAAAGCCTACTCTGGTTGGATTTCAGAAGCTAAATATGGTAAAGTTATAATTGAAGGGGGGGGGGGGGGGCAACGGCCCCCCCCTGCCGACGCCCTTGCTTCAAACAATTCTAGAAGCAACTGCAAAAAAATATTTTTGCTAGTATTTCTTATGATTTTTTGAAAGTTGCTAAAAATGACTATTTTAACCCCTCTTTCCTCTTTTTCATACAAAAAGTGGCTTTTTAGCAACTTTCAAAAAATTATAAAAAATACAGGGTAGGCCATTTAAAGTGGAAGCATTTGTTTTTGAAAAAAAAAAAAAAAAATTTTTTTTGTTTTTTTGTTTTTATCTCATTCATTTATTTCGGTCCAAGGAGAAATTTTCTAGTCAGTTTTTAAAAATGATATCGCGTAAATGGCCACCATTAGCTTTGGCCGCAAAATGTGCCTTTTTTTCGGCTTTTCCATCACTTTTTCCAGTGTATCGGCCGATATGGCTCTTATTTCGCGGCGTATGTTGGCTCTGAGTTGAGCTAGTGTCCTTGGCTTGTTGGTGTATACCTTGGACTTCAAGTAGCCCCATAAAAAAAAGTCTGGCGGCGTCAAATCGGGTGATCTCGGTGGCCAGTCATAATCGCCTTTTTTCGATATGATTCGGCCGGGGAACAATGGCCGCAATAAATCGATGGTTTTTCGTGCTGTATGGCATGTAGCGCCGTCTTGTTGAAACCAAAAGTCATCCAAACCATTTTCACGAACAATTGGCATGACAAAATTGGTTATCATGGCTCGATAACGGTCACCATCGATGGATAAGGTCTTTCCACGGTTGTCTTGGAAAAAATACGGCCCGATGATCATATCGGCGCAAACACCACACCAAACTGTGACTTTTTGGTCGTATAGAGGCTGCTCCTCAAATAATTGAGGGTTTTGAGTGGCATAGAAGCGACAATTTTGTTTGTTTACGCCTCCATTCAACGTGAAATGTGCCTCGTCTGACATGATGATTATTCGCCAAAAGTCACCTTCGTTCTCAATGGACCATTTGGCATATTGGAGACGACGCGTATAGTCATCTGGGTTTAGTTTTTGTGCCATTTGGATTTTGTAAGGAAACATCTTCAAATCACCATGAATTATGCGTCGGAGCGTGGTCCTTGCGATTCCCAATTCCTGAGAACGGCGATAACTCGATGTTCTTGGATCCGCCTCAATACTGGCTCGTACGGCTTCAATATTTTCATCGGAACGTCTTGTGCGTTGTCGGGATGAGTGGTTGGCATTACTAACATTACCGGAGTTCACAAATTTTGCGTATAAACGCCTTATGGTGTTATCACCGGGAGCACTTTTAACTTTATTTTTTGCACGAAACACACGTTTGGTTTTCACAATCGAGAAGTTGTTTTGAATGTAAAGCTGAACAATTTCAGCACGTTCTTTTGGAGTGTACTGTTCCATGGTATAAATTGTCTTGAAATGACGCTTCCAACGCGCTATGTCATTAGTCGATCTGACAGCTCTGTCAAAAGTTATAGGGTTACCCGATGCTTCCACTTTAAATGGCCTACCCTGTACTAGCAAAAATATTTTTGAAAATTTTTTTGCATCAAAATATTTTTTGGAAAAAATCGAGGAAAAAAGTTGAAAAGAAATTTTGGTATCAGTCGAACGGAATTTAAGTGAGCAAAAATCCCCCAAAAAAACCTCTTTACGCGGTAAAAGTCTAGTGACGAAAACATTTCCATGCCACAAAATTTCTGATATCCAATTTTGTGACGAAATATATTAAATTTTTTCTATATGTTAACTTATTATATACTAGGGGGCTCCGCCCTCTGCTTGCTTCGCTCGCGAACTCCTGCTCGTAAATTTTCCAAACTTTTTTTTTTCGATTTTTTCCAAAAAATGTTGGGATGCAAAAACATTCTTCAAACAATATTAGAAGTGACTGCAAAAAAAAATTTTTGCTAGTATTTTTTATAATTTTTTGAAAACTGCAAAAAAGGCACTTTTTGCATGAAAATTACAAAAAATGGGTTAAAATGGTAATTTTTAGGATTTTCAAAATATTATAAAAAATACTAGCAAAAATATTTTTGAAAATTTTTTTTTGCAGTCACTCCTAATATTGTTTGAAGAATGTTTTTGCATCCCAACATTTTTTGGAAAAAATCGAGGAAAAAAATTTGGAAAATTGACTTTTTTTAAAATTCGAATATTTCAATTGGTACTTAATGGGTTAAGGAAAGTTATGCATCATTCAAACGGAATTTAGATGACCTTTCCAAATATATTTTTAAATTTGAATACATGACTTACAATAGCTGTTATGTCCATGTCCATGAGTGTATGCCAAAAAAATTAATATTCATACAAAGTAAAAAAAAAAATTGGCATTCGGCACTGCGCAAAAAGTTATTTTTTAGATGCAAAGAAGCTGAAGCTTTTTGCGAAGTGCCGAATGCTAGCCGAATGCGTTTTATAATACTGTTGCTCCTTGTGTCTGCAGAGATTCTTGTAGGCTACATTCGCTGTGCTGTAGTTATTCTTGTTTAATTCACATGCATCTTTTTGAACTTGCCTTAACAATTTCATTGACTTTTTCCTAGCTACGACACAATCACCATGGCTGCGAATATGATTTGTTGGTAGTTTTTGGCATGCACTCTGATGCCTTTAAAATGCATTGAATCAAGGCTTCCAAATCGTTCGGTTGGGACTGCGAGTTGTTGACATTCAGATCAAGCTGCTCTGCGTACTCGGCGGCATGCCGGTCAACCCATCTTAGTTTTGGCAATGGCTTACTCTCATTATTTGCCACGATCCCTTCCAAACTTATGCTGATGACAAGAGGCAAATGGTCAGAATAAGGTTCAACAGCAACTTTTAAATCCACAACCATATTATGCCAGCTGCCATTTATCAGGCAGTAGTCAATAGTTGATGCGGCCTGCGATCTGACGAAAGTAAGACTACCATCACCGTCGCTTATGGTTCTTCCATTAAGCACTGACAGGTTGAAGGAATTACATAGGTCAATGTGCTGTTTTCCGTTTGCATCTATTTTCCTGTCTTTTGCTGCCCATACTATGTGTGCATAATTTGAAGCCATGTAACTACCTATTGTTGGCACTTGACTATTACCAATTCGGGCGTTAAGGTCACCAATCACCATTATGTTATCTGACTGAATTTGCTGCAGGTTGTCATCCAGGTTTTCGAAGTCCGCTATCCAGTGGTTGCAATTCAAATAAGTCGGGGCAATATAAAGACGTTCATTTTTCAAAAGGATTTCTATAGCGATCGTGCTCTGGAGTTGTTTGAAAGACCAGTTTACTGACTTTTTTAAATCTTTGCGAATTCCCAAAAGTATTCCTCCGCTAGCTCTTCCTCTTTTATGTGATCTGGTGGCTGCTTCCCAGTGCAGAATATGTTGATTAAAATATGTTTCGAATCTCTCGAAGCTGTTTTCTACGAACGTTTCGAAAAGTACGAATGTGTCGTTGGAATTAATAAATTTAAAAAAGTGAGAGTACATAAGTTTGTTTGACAGACCTGCTACATTGTACGATAGGACCTTAAGATTAAGATATTGTATTATTTCACTAAGATTGGAAAATTTATTTAGTTTTTTGCTTGCTGGTGCTTTAAATTTTTTGACCGGTCCAGGAGCTTATCATAAGATATGTTTGCCCAGTCTAGAGCGTTTCCAAAGGTGGACTAAATAATTTGTTCCGCTGGCTGACCATTCGCAATCAGGTTCCTATTTTGATCGTAATGCATCCATTTGCCATTTATGTTGATAGCGTCATTTTTTACAGACACCCTGATTTCTTTATTTATGACCGCAAGCTCTTTTTTAAGCTGCAGCAGTATCAACTTAAGTTCTGTTTTTCTAGGCTGAGATCTCGCTATGTATATGGACGAACCAGCCAGTTTTCTTCCATTTTTCAGCGCTTCCATTGCCATATCGGCAGTTTCTAATTCCACTAGCACGCATACCTTTTTGTTGCGCCCAAAAAGAATTTTTTAATTTCGGATCCTCGCTTGTGGTATTTCCATTTTTCTAAGCAGCAATTCTTCTATGTCTTTCTTATTTGCCTTATCCATCTGCAAGCCCTTGAGTATTATGTTGCGACTGTTATTTTGCTCTATTATGCGATTTAGCTCCTTTCTATCACGCTCCCTGTCATTTCTCAGTTTTTCTAATTCCTGCTTGAGTGCTTGGTTCTCTGCTCTGAGTGAACCCATACAATGCGCCATGCTGCCTATCTCCGCGTTTAATTCTCCAATGTCATCCTTCTATGCTTATTTTGTCATTTGTTCCCCAATTTTGCTGCTCATTGATGCTAAGTTGGAGTCAAATTTCTCGCCCATTTTTTGAATGGCCAGCATGAGGTCTCCTACTGGATCTTCTGGGGATAGGTTCGATCTCTTCCTCTTCTCTTGCTGCTGAGTGCTTAATGGGGTGTTTTCTGCGTGAGTCTCGTTGGTCATGGTTTGTCTTTCGGATCCGGCAAGTGGTGGAGATCTGCATACTGGCATCATAAGAGGGCAAAATGACTCAAAACTTTTTGGTTTGGGCCTAAAAGTATGCTTTGAATAATGCGACACAGCCGCTCTTTCCTTTTAAGTTACGACTCTCGCGCTCTCAAATGTGTGAAACAAACATACATACCCACCCACGGTTTATAACAAAATAATGTTTAAACTCTTGCCGTTCGATAATCCTTATTCAGATGAATGTGAAATGGGTCTTATTTTATTGCTATGACCTCTCTGTCCCTTCGGCGTACGTAGATCAACTATCCAAATAAAACTTTCCGATATATTCGATGAAGAGAGTCACCAGTGGAGAACATACACACAAACACGAGCTTTTTGTTCAATGTTATATTAAAAGTCACTTTTTTGGCCTTGTTTTTATTTAAAATTATTTTGTGGCTATATTATTTTAAAGATCACGGGTATGACTATTTGCTTGCAAAAATCCGCAAATTTATGAATAAAAGTTCTCCGTTGAATGACGTTTAAAGCTGGAGCTAGTTTGTAACACAACCTCTTTGCCCGACGCTTGTTTACTCAATATAGCTTTATATAGTACTTACAAATTATAATCAAAAAAATAGTTATGATGGGACAACTCCGAGACCCTCCCCCGCTACCAAATAAAAAAAATTAGTATATAAAAACTAAAAATGTTTTATAGCTTTTTTTTCTCATTTATTTTAACAAACTTTATTAGAAGAAAAAAACAAAAACAATTAACTTTAGCGAAACTGTAGCTTACAAAAATAAAAATATTAAAAAATCAATGAAAAGAAATGAAAAAAATTAATCAAGTAAATCAAAAACAGATTTGAATAAAACAGATTTATTTTTGTTTGGTAATTTTCGTTGCCCAGTTAAAAAAGGATCAGAACTCAATAATAAACTATTTAGTAAGTCTGTGTTTGTTGCTACACGTGAGATCTTACGAGTGTGATGGAGTCGATACATTTTTATGTCCTTGTTCCTAGACTCAGCAGCTTCTTCGGAGAGCTCTCCAATCGACACTAGTGCATGTGCAATGACATCAGGAGCATGAACTAAAATTTTGTGGACTGACGGGGGGAGGTAATACCAGTAGTACTTCTCTCTTGCAGATATCCAGTGCAAATTTTCTAAATTTTTCAACATTTATTGAATACTGTTAATGTTGCACAATTTTCAATTAAATGTTTCGCGATGCCCGTTATTTCGAAAGACAAGTATGCATTATTAAAAAATGTTCTTGCCGTGTTTCCATCATTGGACGATCCACTACCACCTGTTTTGGGCTTATCGACTATTAGACCCAACTTTTTCCGAAATTCCTCTTGAATACTTTTTTTTTCTTTTTATAAACTGTTCTTTATCCTCTATTGACCTTATTTGCCATTGTTTGATTTCAAGTCTGAACGAAACATGAAGAAAGTATTCAAAAAATCGAATATAGGCATGTAGAGGAGACAATCCAAATTCAAAGTGATCCTTTTCTACTGTTTTTTGCAAACATTTATCAATATTATTCATCTCATTGGGTTTTGCACCGCAAATGCACCGCCGAGGAAGTTTGCGTTAATGCATTGCACACTTTGCATCCACCATTATGAGTTGCAAGATATGTTTAACATGAATTGTTCGATTAGTTGCTGTTTTGAGTTCGGTGGGGATCAGCTCATGAATTTTCCTTTTAAAATATGTTTCTTCATCGACGATCAACTGAACAAATTCTTTTTTGAACTGAAATCTAATAGGACGGCAGTAACGGGTAGACGATGGTGTAGGGTTTTTCCAAATTATTTTGTTCTCTGGATCATCGGGTGATTTCGTAATCAGTTGGAGCGGCACATAAGACGTGACAAACAAATTAGTTTCCTCAAAATTATTATTGTCAACTTTCTGCTTATACTCGCTCTGCCCCGAACTACCGTCGAAGCCCCATTTGCCAATTAAGGTAAAGCAATTTAGACTCTCATCAACTTCATTAATTACATCATTTTGTAGCTCCTCGAAGCGGTGTGGTCTAATAAATTTTGGAGCTCAACTTCAGCCTCAGTTTCGCTGATTGTAATTTTTTCAGGATAACTTTTCCTTTTTTCCTTCACAATAGTGTCATAGCATGGTAAAAAATTAGTATCAATTTTACTGTTCACGAAGCTTCTAAGTAATAAATATTGATGCTTCGTTAAACCTGCTTCTGTTAGAAGAGAAATAACTTCACAAGCCTTTGCTGGCAAAATCGAGCAATTATTTTCTTTTGAAGCAAATCGCAAATCATCAGCTGCGGACTCATCCAATTCTGCTAGTTCTGCTATCCTTCGCCGCTTGGTTCTCTTTGAACTTTCTGCAAAATTCAATCTACGACGGCTTTGATCTTGACTCATGTCCAATGCTTGTGGGTTTAATGGAATGCACTCAATTATTTCAAACCATTTTGAGTATTTTCGCAGAACATTTGATTTTGTTCTATTGCTTTTATTCCACATCTCCCTAATTTTTTTTAAAAGGTAATCCAGTTTGTTCTTTATATCTGGTGACTGAACCTCGTAACCTTTAACTTCAAGTTGCTGTTGTAAGTCTTCGTAAGCTTTGTTGACTTTTTCAGGAAATGAACCTTTATTTAAGCACCACATATCGAAAATTGTTATGCGGGAAAGCATACATTGATATATTGTGCCTATTAATGAAAAACAAACGTTTTAAGAAATAAGGAAAATTATTAAAAAAGGAAAATACATAAAGAAACATGAAAAAAACAACTAAAATAGACTTACACAACGAACAAGAACAGCTTCACAAAGCATTTTCAAAAAAACAACAAGACAGCACAATACGTCCACAAAAAACGGTAGAAAATCAACGAGACAGCTTTGGCTAAATGCATATAACACAAGCACGGGCCAAATTGGGCAGCTGAAATTCACGACTCAGAATACTAAAACAATAACTATTATTAAGACATAAGTCTTAACTTAAGCAAAGAAGGGCGTCTCAACTATTACTTTAGCTAAAGTATGAATATTTAGATAAGCACAAAACAGACAATGGCACTGGAAACAATTAATTATTAAAACACAACTAAAACACATTTTTACATAAAAACAGTTGTAATTAATAGTTAATACCTTTTTTTACAATATTCATTTTAATTTGTAATTGTACAGCTCGATTTAAAATTTTGATTAGCTTTTAAGCGTGAGCTCACTTTTCAGCAAATTAAACTGCACAGTCCACGTGCATTTATTGCCTCTCTTTTGATGACATTCGTCATGTGCATGTTTAGAATAAAGCAAAAACGAATTAACCGATTAATAGCTTATTCATTTAAGAAATAGTTATGACACATTTGGAGCCAAAATTCAAACTTTGATTTTTTCTTAATGGCCTATGAAACCGTCCACTGTGCAGTGGTGTCCGTAGGATCATTTGACATCGGTGTAATTGGGCGTGAATTTAAGATCGCTTCAATTTCGATGATCACCGTATTTAATTCTTCAAATGTTAGGGATGCGGTGTTGGTAGTCGTAACCAGAAGCCGCTTAGCAGACTTGACTGCAGCTTCCCATAGCCCTCCAAACGATGGTGCACGTGGCGGAATGAATTTGAACGCAACTTGCTTCTTGTTGCAGTGCTTGATGATCTCTGCTTGGGCCTTCTCGCCAAATATTGTTCCTTCCAGTTCCTTCAGCTGGTTGTTTGCTCCAATAAAGTTGGTGGCATTGTCACAATGAATTGTTTGACATTTGCCGCGGCGGCTTAAGAAGCGTCGCAAAGCTCCCAAAAAGGCGTTTGTCGTCAGATCGCTGACTAGTTCAAGGTGTACCGCCTTTGTGGAGAAGCAGCAGAATACGGCTATGTATGCCTTATCTGGTCTTTTTCCTCGAATTTTATGATGAATCCAGATTGGTCCGCAGTAATCTACGCCTGTAGTTAAAAACGGGCGTGTCGGTGTTACTCGATCGGCTGGCAAGTTGCCCATGATTTGGTTCATTAATTTGGGCCTTGCCTTATTGCATGTCACGCAATTGTGAATGATGTTCCTTGACATAGTTTTGTCATTTAGGATCCAGTATTGCTGTCTTGCCGTTGCTCGTAATGCTTGGGCACCGCAATGCATGTTGTCTTCATGCAGTTCTCGCAATAGCATTTTTACTATTGGATCGTTGTAAGGCAGCAGAATTTGGTGCCTTGCATTGTATGGGAGTGGGGCTTGCTCCAATCTTCCTCCAACTCGCATAAGGCCATCTGAACCTAGTAGAGGAGACAGCGATGAGATGGAACTCTTTTTGTCCACCATGTTATGACGCTGCAACATTTTTAGGTCAGCGGAAAATTCAACTTGCTGTACTGTTCGCAAGATCAAGTTCCGAGCACGGTCCAGTTCTGTTGTGCACAACGTGGTCGTTGCTGCTCTGTTCCCTTTGTAACAGAAGCGTAACATGTAAGCTACAATGCGTTGTAACTTGTAGAACGAATTGCTGTGTCTACAGGTGTACAACTCTTCCCCTATTGAAGATGGAGATATTGCCAGACTTATGTGTTTGGTTTTCCTTTCCAAGTTGCTTGGGGTGATGATAGGTGGGGCTGTCCATTGGTCTGGAGAGCCATGCAGAAATAGTGGTCCATACAGCCATAGGTTGTGCTCGTGTAATCTTCGTGCAGGTATTCCTCTTGAGAGCACATCTGCTGCGTTGTTGGTGGAAGACACATGGCGCCATTGATTTTGGCTTGTCAATGCTTGTATCTTCGCTATCCGGTTTGCCACAAATGTATGGTATGTAGACGCAGCTGCATTGATCCATGAAAGGACAACAGTAGAATCCGACCAAAAATATCCTGGTACTGTACTGGAGTCCAGGTTGAGGTCTCGTCGAATCCTGTCCGTGAGTTCAGCACCCAATAATGCAGCACAAAGCTCTAGACGAGGGAGTGACTGCTTTGCCGTTGGGGCTACTCGAGACTTTGAACATAGCAGACGCACCGAAATTTGTTTATTTTTGTACGTTGCGCGAACGTATATTGCTGCGCCGTATGCTCGTTCCGATGCATCCACAAATGTATGCAATTCCTTTGTGACTGGAACCTTTCCATCGTATATATGTCGCGGAATTGGCATCGAATTCAGGCTTTGTAGATCATCTCGATAGTCCTTCCATTCGTTCTGAAGGACTGTAGGTAACTCGTCATCCCACTCCAGTTTGTCTTCCCAGAGTCGTTGCATGAAAATCTTGGCTTTCACCACGACTGGAGCGAACAAGCCTAAGGGGTCGAATATTTGTGCCAGCTCTGAGCAAACGACACGTTTAGTAATTTTCGTAGCTGTGCTGCTCTGGGCCCGGCCACAAAGTTGGTCCTTTTTGGGCATCCAAATAAGGCCCAAGGTTTTGATCCTGTAGCTGTCCAGTGTGTCCTCAAATGTAACGTCGTTTGCCACGTCTTCATTGGGTATTCCTTGTAACAGCTGCTCGTTGTTCGAGCACCATTTGCGTAAATTAAATCCATTGGGACGCAGGATCTTCACTAATTCCTCCCGAATTTTAATTGCTTCTTGGGCTGAATCCGCTCCTGTGAGGCAGTCATCAACATAAAAGTCATTTATTAACGCAGCGGCTCCTACTGGTGATTTGTCCATATGGAGTGTGCCCAAGTGATTTAGACACTTGGTTGCTAAGAATGGAGCCGACGCCGTGCCGTAGGTAACTGTTTTTAGTCTGTAGTACCTTAAGTCTTCATTGGGATTGTTTCTCCAGACAATCATCTGGTGGAACTGGTTTTCAGGATTGATCCAAATCTGACGGTACATTTTCTCGATATCCGCAGTGAACACATATTTATGTGTTCTGAATCTTAATAAAATCGACATTAGGTCGCTCTGCACAGTGGGTCCTACTTGCAGTATGTCGTTAAGTGATTTTCCTGTCGCCGTCTTGAAAGATGCATCGAACACCACTCTTAGCTTTGTAGTGGTGCTATCAGGTTTCAGCACGCAATGATGGGGGATAAAATAGTTGCTTGTTGGAATTAGGTTGCGAGGGACAATTTTCATGTGACCCAATTGCTCGTATTCGGCCATGAAGTCCACATATCCTTTCCAAATTTCTGCCTTAGTCCTTTTTTCCAACGATAAGAACCTTCTTTCTGCAGTCTCCAACGAGGGCCCCAGGGCTGAAGGATGTTCAGCAAACGGCAGTTTGACAATGAATCGCCCATCAGCAGCGATTTTTAAGTTGTCGATAAAGTGTTTTTCGCATGCCTTCTCAATTGGAGTACGATGCTTTTCCGACGTTTCAAAGTTGTCTAAGCTCCAGAATCGTTCCAATATGGCGTTAGTTTCTTCTCCTGTAGCAACTGCACATATGGCTGGTGACATGTTTGCATCTTTTATTTTTCCAGCCCAACCCACCCCAACCTGGTTTGTTGCGTGATTGGACCAGAGGGCGTGAGTTTTTGCTGTTGTGGGAGCAATAGAGCATAATAATGCTCGGCACCGATCAGCATGTCAATTTTTCCTGGTTGGTTAAATTGAGGGTCCGCCAACGGACGATTCTTCGGAATATTCCAGTTTTCATCATTAATGTTATGGGCTGGCTGATCCGTGATAGTGTGCGGTAGAATGAATGCTTCGATCCGCACTGTAAAATTACTGTGTAGTGACTTCACTAACACATTTACCCGAGCCCTACTGGTTCTCGGTTGTCCACCGATACCTTCAATTCGTAGTGCGGTATCATGGCGTTTTAAGGACAGTGATGATGCCAGTCGTTCTGATATCACGTTAATTTGTGATCCAGAATCTAGCAATGCCTTAAACGTAGCTTGTTGTCCATTATTTCCTTGGACTGAAACCTTTGCTGTTGCAAGTAGATTTATAGTTTTGCTGCTTGCCGACGCCACAACTGGATTATGTGGTTCCATTGAAGTCGTCTCCAGATGCAGCAGCGTGTTGTGCTTTTTGTCGCACTTGAAGCATTTATATCTGCTTTGGCACGCCATTGCCATATGATCTGCTTTGAAGCAGTTGACGCATAACTTTTGGCGTTGTACCCAATTCAGTCGCTCAGGGACTGATTTTGCGCGGAAGTCGTCACAACGAAACATCGAATGATTTGGTTTCTTGCAGTATGGACAATCCTTCCTTGAAGTTGATGAAGAGGCACAGGTTGCTCCCTTCGAATCCCGTTTGGCTTGGTTCTGTGTTTTGCTCCCGGTGGCTAAAACACGGACTCTTTGATCAAGAAACTGAAGCATGGTGTCCAGTTTCTGAATTTGCTTCGAGTCGCTTATTGATTGCTCGTACAGCGTCCTATTTGTGCTGTCCAGCTTGCTTCGTAGAACCTCTATCAGTATCGGGTCCCACGTCGAAATGTCTAAGTCGAGTCCCTTAAGAGATGCAAGAGACTCCATAGTGACTACATACACTGACGAGCAAAACTGTAACACTAGTTCAATGTTCTCACTTCAACGGCCTGCATCTTCAGTCCTATTTTATGTATGCTAAAGATCTTAGTCTTGTTTTGTTGGGAATTTAATTTACTATAATTTCTGAAAATTTGAAAACATTTGATGAGCTGCAAGAAATATGCCGAAGCAAAATGTAGAAAAAGGCAAATGTTACAGTTTTGCACTTCGGTTATATTTTAAACTAATATTTTTTCAAATAATTTTTTAATTATGTATTCGCAGCCCTTTCGATTTTTTTAGTTCCTTTATGCGATTTAGCATACTTTGGGAGTATCGTTGCACCAAAGCAGGGGGAATAGCGTACCATACGTCCTTTGTCCTCTCCCACAGCTCCATCATTACACTTGGACGGACAGCATATTTCTCTAGCTGCGATTATACATGGCTACAAATTTTTTTAAATGGGATTCATTTTGGGAGATGGTGTTGGCCACTTCATGGACTGGAATTTTCGTTTTGACATCCAATTTTTGACCAAAGGGACATGTCCTTTGGGTCATTGTCTTACTGAAAAATGAATTTTTCAGAAGCAATATCCATATTCCCGATGACTTCTGGAGGATTCTGTTGCAGAATTATTAGATATTGTTCCTTTCGCGTTATTCCATCGATTAACACCAAGGGACCAACTCCATTTTTATAAATACACCCTCAAATCATAATAAAACCGTCACCTTGCTTGACGGCTTTCCGCACATTACTTGGTGACTGGATTGTTGGATCTCTAGTCCAATATAATTACAAAAAATTTTCATTTCAAGGTTTTATGGTCAGATGAAACAAAAATTAATCGTTTTGAGTCAGACAACGCTCCTGGTATTCGACTAGAGATCCCACAATCCAGTCACCAAGTAATATCCGATAAACTGTCAAGCAAGGTGGCGGTTCCATTATGGCTTAAGAGTGTATTGATGTAAATAGAGTTGGTCCCTTGGTGTTAATCGATGGAAAAACTCCAGAGAAACAATATCCAAGCATTCTGTAACAGAATCTTTTAGAATTCACCGGGAATATGGGTCTTGCTACTGAAAAATGAATTTTTCAGTAAGACAATGACCCAAAGAACATGTCCTTTTGGTCAAAAAATGGGTTTCAATACAAAAATTCCTGTCCATAAAGTGGCCACCACCATCTCCCGATATGAATCCTATTGAAAAAATTATATAACCATGTATAATCGCAGCTAGCGAAATATGCGTTCCCTCCAAGTGGAATGATGGAGCTGTGGGAGAGGACAAAGGACGTATGGTACGCTATTCCCCCTGCTTTGGTGCAACGATACTCCCAAAGTATGCTAAATCGCATAAAGGAACTAAAAAAATCGAAAGGGCTGTGAATACATCATTAAAAAATTATTTGAAAAAATATTAGTTTAAAATATAACCGAAGTGCAAAACTGTAACATTTGCCTTGTTTTACATTTTGCTTCGGCATATTTACTCCGGCCTATCAAATGGTTTCAAATTTTCAGAAATCATAGTAAAATAAATGCCCAACAAAACAAGACTAAGATTTTTGGTATACACAAAATAGGAAAGAAGATATAGACCGTAGAAGTGAGAACATTGAACTAGTGTTACAGTTTTGCTCGTCAGTGTATGTATAGTTCCTTGAGCGATTTAACATTGTCGTTTATCGCCTGTTGAGTCAAAAATCGGTTTAATACCGTTGTTGCAATGTCTCTTGGATTGTCATAGGTGTCTACCAAGATGTTCCATGCGTGAAGATAGTTGTCTTCTTTCAGGTCGATTTGGCGTATCATTCTTTCTGCCTCGCCGACCACGCTGGTTTTAAGATACCACATTTTCCGAATTCTGGGCATATTGGTTTCGTGTCCATTTCAATATATCACCATCGAATTTGGGGATAGTTATTCGAGGTAAATTTCTGTCAATGGTGGAATCTGGGCTCTTCGCTGCTAGCGCCATTTGCACACCCGTTCTGCTTGTAGATACTTCTTGGCATCATATCCATTGTCTTCCGGGACTTCAACTTCTTCATAAAGTCGAAAGTGGACCTCCTGAATTTGGGACCATAGATTCCTTGTCAGTTCCATTGCGATATGCTCCATAGGCTGTTGCAATGTGCGATATAGTGATGCAATCATTGCCTTTTGCCGTCTGCATAACGCGATGACCTTTGGTTCCACGCTTGGTTGCTGGCGCTGTCCGTCCTCAACTTTTGTAGTCTTGGGTTCCAAGCTTGGTTGCTGACGCTGTCCGTCCTCAACTTTTGCAGTCGTTTTGCTTAGGCTTTCAGCGTCTTTATTGATGGCTTCTTGGAACTTCAGGACCGTGGATCTTATGTCATGTGAATGTGAAGTACTCATGGTTGTCCGGTAGGCCGCCAGATTTTCTAATGGATTCATCATTTGCTTGAATGATGCTCCATTTTTCATTGAGAGTTTTGGCCTTAATCTTATGATAACCGGCCTGGGATTTTCTCTCAGCTGAATCCTTTTTGTAGTTGGATATCAGCTTTAAGATTTCTTGGCTGACATCTTGCTGTACATCCAGTAACTCATCGATGGTTACTTGTTCTGATGCCATTTTTTGTCGCTTGGTGGACTTTAATATATAGTATGTGACCAGAGCACACGTAGAATTTGTGTCGCCCGGTTGACAACTTCAGTGGAGTGTCAATAGATTGGATCACCAATTGTTTTGGTGAATCTTTATGCTCCTGATCAGTCGCCTTGTTGACAACTTCAGATGGGCAGGTTGCAGGTATCCTTTGAATGTCGCCTTGTTGACAATTTCAATTAAGGATAATGTTCTGGAGGTTATCCTTGCGTCGCATAGTTGGCTACGCGGATTTCCTGTGTCGGGCTCACCAAAATGTTTTTGGTGCCTTTGTGATGGGAACAATACAGTCTTTTGCGTATTGTGTCAGCAGGTTGCAGGTATCCTGTGAATGTCGCCTTGTTGACAACTATCAGTGGATAGTGAACTGGAGGTTATCCTTGTGTCGTCCAGTTGACAACGCGGATTTCCAGTGTCGGGGTCACCAAAATGTTTGTGTATAGTTTTTGAAAGCAGTCAGCACATAAACTGACTACTGAAATAGGCGTCGCAACTGGCACTTGTAACCAGGTGGACTTCGGAGAGGGAATTCCTTGATGCGCAAAGCTGGTGCGATCGTAGAAATGAATGAATGTTTCTTGTAGATTGTACTAAAAGCACTGATTTTATTAATCCAAAAGTCACAATATTTATAGGTAAAAATAGCTTAGTTAACAGGTGTGTGGTGTCAATTAAAATTAGGTTATTGTGTACTCAGCAGTTGCGTGCAATGTAGGGTAGCTTACTTTGCAACTACCGGGTTGGCTTACTGCTGCTGTTACGGCACATATTCTGTGTTGTGCAGTCAGTTACGCTATGTGTGTGTAGTCAGCGATATTTTGTGTGTGAGGTGTTGACATAATTCTTTAAGTGTGTTACATAGCTGTTCTGTTTTTGTTTATAATTTAGATATGTATTAACGGGTCTCTGTTAATGCCCAAAGTAAAGTAGACAATATTTACTATTAAACTGAGAAATATTTTGTTAATTCCTCTATGCGTTCTTTTTCTATCAACTGAAATGCAAAGACATTTCAAAAGTGAGGCGGAAAAAAGTATTTTGACAATGTATTCTTTAATAGTTTCTCGTCATTCGCAAGCAAGCAAAGGTCTGCACTGCTATCTAAAAAGTCTTGTTTTAATTAAATTTATTAATTTTAATTACTTGATTAAGATGAAATTGTTAAAAATGGGTAAAAAGTCAGAAATTAGCCATATTATCAAGATCGAGATAGTTACTAAGTTTAATGCGGATAATTCTGTGGAATACTTAAGCAAACTATACAAAAGAACTCGGTAGACTATATACTTTCAAATAAATAAACAAAAAAGTTTGAATCTTTTGAAAGCTTACCACGCTCAGGTAGACCACACAAGTCGTACCGCGGGAGAGGAACGTTTAAAAAATTTAAATTATTGAAAAATTCAAAGAAGATGTCCTTAAGACCACAATATCAACAGCAATTAAATTGAATAAGGAGTACTATATTCAAAATGGCGAAAGGATGGGTAGAAATCGGCTAAAGGAAGCCGGATATGCGACCTATATAGTCAGACCAATACCACAAATTTCGCAACAAAACAAACTAAAACGCTTGACCTTTGTCCACAAGCCAATATAATTTTGGAAGCAAATACTTCGGACTGTTAAACGCACTTTCTAGTGCCATGGATCCAAAATGAAAGTATTTTGCATCAATCCAACCATAAGGTGGAAAAAAAGTGGCTCCTGTGTATGTTCGGGAATCCCAAGGTGATGGCAGCGCTATGTTTTGGGATTGTGTTTATTATAATGACATCGGAAATTAGGTACCAATCAAGGAATCAATTAAGTTACTTGCGTATTGTGTCAGCGGTTGCAGGTATCCTGTGAATGTCGCCTTGTTGACAACTATCAGTGGATAGTGAACTGGAGGTTATCCTTGTGTCGTCCAGTTGACAACGCGGATTTCCAGTGTCGAGGTCACCAAAATGTTGTGTGTCTAGTTTTTGAAAGCGAGTCAGCAGCATAATCTGACTACTGAAATAGCGTCGCAACTGGCACTTGTAACCAGGTGGACTTCGGAGAGGGAATTCCTTGATGCGCAAAGCTGGTGCGATCATAGAAATGAATGAATGTTTCTTGTAGATTGTACTAAAAGCACTGATTTTATTAATCCAAAAGTCACAATATTCATAGGTAAAAATAGCTTAGTTAACAGGTGTGTGGTGTCGAATTAAAATTAGGTTATTGTGTACTACAGCAGTTGCGTGCTAATGTAGGGTAGCTTTTTTTGCAATTACCGGGTTGGCTTACTGCTGCTTTTACGGCACATATTGTGTGTTGTGCAGTCAGTTACGCTATGTATGTGTAGTCAGCGATATTTTGTGTGTGAGGTGTTGACATAGCTTCTCTTATAGTGTGTTACATAGCTGTTCTGTTTTTGTTTATAATTTCAGAATATGTATGTAATTTATATGCACCTAAACCAGCTATCGGCACGGCCCTATCTCGTGCGCATAGGAAATTTTCGTGGCGACTGCGCTGCCGCTCATGTACACTCACGTACGACACACTACTACGATTTGCTTCTGTTGACGTCGCTGTTATTCCGCTGTTAGGCGAACAAAAATGCACACTAACGCAATGCAAACATATGACTGTGTTGGTGCCGACCACTGACCTAAACACATATAATAAATTTATATATATAAAATATTTAATATATTTCGTCACAAAATTGGTAAGCTCTTCTTCTCCTAAAATTTTCTTCTCAAAAGTAAAGGAAACAATTAGGAATGAAAAATACCAAAAAAGGAAATTTATCGAGTGGCAACCCGCTCTCTGCCCTGGGAATAAAATGCACAGTTCTGCTCCACACAGTATTGTGCTCCTCACGAAAACAGCTGTTGGACCCAAATAAATATTGCTCATTTTTTTGTTTTGTTCATTTCGTGTGTATAAATTGTACGAAATAAATGCATTTCGTAACATTATATTGAAGTTTATGTTAAGTATGAATTGTATATATTGAAGTACCCTAGTTTGTAATTATGTTAGCCCTAGTTTGTAATTATGTTAGCTCTTATAATTGTAAATAACAGAGTAAGCGCAGACAAATGGCATGGCCGAAGGAGAGCGGCTGACAAGCATCAGTCAGTCGTCGTTTGATTGCCCAGCCGGGAATTCAGGCATGTGGTGAACGAATTCTATACGACCGCTGTACAGAACGTTTTAGTTTTAAGCTTAGTACGCAAGCTAACTAAATTTTACGCGGCGTAAAGTGCTCAATATTTAGCTGTCGACGAGCGTAAGCCCAGTGTTGCCAATGCAACACGGAAAAATAACAAAAAGAGTTGAGTGGTAACTCTATGCGTCAGCTGTCAAACCAAAACAAACAAAAAAGGCAACAAACCCGAAACTATTTTTAAAATGGATTTTAAAGCAAAAAAGAGAGCATTGGCAGCAACCAATGTTACGATCGCAGCTTTGTTGGCGGCATATTATTTTTTGAAGAAGCAGGAAGAGGAGGAGGCACAGGAGCGCAAGCGTTCACATTGGGTGAACCCATATTTGCTTGAAAGGCGCACCAAGGGTCGCTATGCAACATCTGTAAGTGTTCCTTTTTATGTTAATACATGTATAATTAGACACATTTAAATATCTCGTGCATTTTTGCAGTTCGAAAATATGATTGAGAGTCCCAAAGTGTTTCTGGAAAATTTCCATATGAGTGAGGCGACCTTCAACCATTTGTTTAGTTTGGTGGAGCCGTATTTGCAACCCAAGAGGAATTATCGCCCAGATGCAATTCCGCCCAAAGCAAAGTTGTGTGTGGTTCTCGAGTAAGCATTGTATTATTGGAGTTAAAATCATAAATGTATTTTTCATCGCAATATATTTTTTAGAATGCTTGCATCCGGAACTGTGCAACGCCATGCTGCATCTACTTACCGCATCAGTAAGCAGCACATGGGAAAAACCATTAATTTGGTATGCGATGCCATTTGTTCTGCTCTGTCTGGAGAGTTTCCGAAGTGGGACAAGGAAAACATGTTGAAGTGGTCAGAGGAGTTTGAGAAGCAGTGGAACTTCCCAAACTGTATTGGTGCCATAGACGGTAAACACGTCCCAATAAAGTGTCCACCCAATAGTGGCAGTGCTTTTTATAATTACAAAGTAAGTGACTTTAATGCGAATCGCTGCTCTTTAGTAACCTTTTACCTAAAATTTTAGGGATTCCACTCGATTGTATTGATGGCGGTATGCGACGCATCCTACCGATTTACATACATAGAGGTGCGTACGGTAGCGAAGGCGACATGAATGCGTTTTCACACAGCACGCTAGGAAAGGCAGTTTTGTCGGGAAATCTGGAGTTCCCTGAGAACCGAATGCTGAATGGAGTGTCGACTCCATACTTCGGAGCAAGAAAGCTGACAAAATCCGAACGTATATTCAATTATCGCTTAAGCCGAGCTCGACGCTGTATTGAAAATACATTTGGTATTTTGTGCGCCAAGTGGATGGCCGTGCAACGCACCCTGTTGAGCAATCCCGACAGGGCTCAAAAAATTGTTGCAGCTTGCTGCTCACTGCATAATTTTTTGATGCGCACGAGCCCCGCCGACCAATATCTCCCAAAGGATCTGGCAGCGCAGACAAAACTCGCCGAGCTTCCATCATTCCGAGGTCGCCATCAGGACTACCCAAAACACATTCGGGATAGCTTAATGGAGTATGTAAACTCTCAAACAGGTTCAGTCTCTTGGCAAAATGATGCTGCTGGTGTGTTATCAGAGTGGAGACTAATTTTTTTAATAAAAACTTTAAATAACAAAATAATTTATTGCATTTAATTTTCTGTTTTTTTATTTAATAATGCAAAATTAATGGGTATTTGATTTTTTGTTTTTGTATGCAGCCTGACGCTGCCACAGCACCTGTGTCATCGCTTGCTCCGTCTCTTGAGCTTGCTCGGGGTCCATTTCTCGAAGAGCTTCATCCCAATAGCGGACTATTGTGCGAATCGGCGGGGCTGGGTCTGAAGATTTTAAAATTTCTTCTTGCTTCGACATTACGTTCTCCAGCATGTTGATGACCTCCTCCGACGGTTGCTTTTGCTTCTCCACCTTCCTCCTCTTATTGGGTGTAGCCTTGAACATAAATTAATTATGTTATTTTGATGTATTTATTATTGTGTAACTTTTATATACTTACATATGAATACGATGCTGCTTCCAACGATGTGCTAGCATCTGCATCCAATTCAATTGGCTCCAGTCCCACAGTGCTGCTTAACGAGCAGCTGAAGTCGTCCAAATTCAGCTCCCCTAGGATTACCTGGCTCGTTGAAGGGTTAATCCCACTGCAGAAAGTACTAAAAGAATATTTTAAGCTTAATTTTTGTAACCTTGGCATTTCTACTTACCGCCTTTGCGAAGATAGCTCTGGCAGGAACGCCATGTACGGGGCCAATTGCCACTCAACCTCGTCCTTTGCTCTGGGCTGCTCCGGTCCAATTCCACCGGCACTGCCACTCCTCCGCTTATTGGCTGCCACCTTGCAGTGGTAACGATAGCTATCGCGAAGGCTCTTCCACGCTAGCTTGCAATCGGTTACTGAAATGTAAATATTTTAATACATTTTCAATGTATTTCTAATACAATAAAACTTACCGCTTCTGTTAAGCGTCTCGGCCACACTCTCCCATGCAGT
>JBAMBK010000736.1:0-12058 GCA_037043435.1 Drosophila suboccidentalis | reverse complement strand
CCATTAGCACCAATAATTTAAATTTTGCCCCTCCCACTTACACCTGTTTATCTCACGAACCAGGTGAGTTTCCAAAAGTCTTAGTATGCACATTTGAAAGTTTAAGTTGATACCTTTCGATCGGTATATAACTCGACCTGATCGGACAGTCATAGCAAATTTTCCATTCTTCCTGTGTATATATGCTAGTCGCCTTCGCACCCTTCGTGCTGCTTTCGTCACTAGCGCGGACTGCCGTCCGCAGTGATATGAACAATTTCGGCAAGACAACAATCCACAGTCAAATGATTTTTGTATTTTTAAAATTTTTCATATGACATGCCTTGCGCGGCACCACTCCACTATATAGGTTTCTTGCCACGGTTTCTCAAAATCCTCCATTTTTCGTATGGAAAAATTTTTTTTTCTTTTTTTTGCAATTTTGTTTCAAAAATGCATTTGTTTACGTGTATTATGATTATAATACACTGTTTTGCGTTTTTACTTTTTCATTTTATGCAAAAACAAAATATGTCACAAAATTTCGTATGGGCGGTTATTTCATATAGAGCAACATTTCGTATGGGCGGATATTTCATATAGAGTAACATTTCATATGAGAAAAATGTAACTTTTTTTTTTGCAAATTTTTTTTCAAAAATGCATTTGTTTACGTGTAATCACTGCGGACGGCAGTCCGCGCTAGTGACGAAAGCAGCACGAAGGGTGCGAAGGCGACTAGCATATATACACAGGAAGAATGGAAAATTTGCTATGACTGTCCGATCAGGTCGAGTTATATACCGATCGAAAGGTATCAATTTAACTTACAAATGTGCATACTAAGACTTTTGGAAACTGACCTGGTTCGCGAGATAAACAGGTGTAAGTGGGAGGGGAAAAATTTAAATGATTGGAGCAAATGGGGCCGTTGGAGCCTTTTTGATTTTTTTTTTAATTTTTTACTATTCAAATCAAAAATACGCGTCGAATGACACCTTGATCATCAAAATCCAATCACTGTTTCAGAAGATAATTTATTTTGAAATTGTTGGTGCCCTTCTCAAAACGAGATGATTGTTTGTTTGGATCAAATCGTTGATTTAGCTTAAAAGTTTGAATGAGGACTTGTTCCCGTTTAAAAATCTATAAACGTTTGTTCTACGACTTTTTCGAAAATTCGCTAGTTTAGCGGGAAATCGCTAAAAACCGCTAAAATTGATACAGATATGTTCTATATGTCGTTGGAAAGGTGTTTCAAAGGGCTTTTAGGCATACCTTCAAAGTTTTTTTTTTAAGTAAAAAGGTAAACAGCTACAGGTGAAATAAGATATTTTTTCCCACATTTTGACAATTTAAGAAAAATCTACACATCAAATCACTTTTAAATATATTATATGTTGTAGACAATTCAATTCCGCGTTTTTTGACATATAACACATATCTGTCAAAATTCGTTTGGGCGAGAAATCTACCCTAAATATTTCTAACTCGATAGCGAAGCTTCCGAATGCGCTCAAATTTTCACTGGAGACTAGAAAAAAATTTATTTCAAAATTTTAGTGGAGTGGCCTATGTGTCAGTCCGGGGACTTTTTGAACGATCTAGTACATGTATATACATAGTATGTATAGTTAAATCTTTTTTTTTTTCTAATACAGCATATATGTATACATAGATTTGTATGTACATTGTACAATAAATGGGGACTGTATATGCTGCTAAAAAACTTCCGTTACTTTTCACTTCTATGTACATACATATCAATGCGCGCGAATTTTTCCACTGAAATTATTTCACAATCATTAAATACAGGGTAGGCCATTTAAAGTTAAAGCATTTGTTTTTGAAAAAAAAGAGGGAAAAAACATTTTTTTTTTTTGTTTTCATCTCATTCATTTATTTCGGTCCAAGGAGAAATTTTCTAGTTAGTTTGGCAGCAAAATGTGCCCTTTTGTCGACATTTTCCATCACTTTTGCCAGTGTATCGGCCGATATGGCTCTTATTTCGCGGCGTTTGTTGGCTCTGAGTTGAGCTAGTGTCCTTGGCTTGTTGGTGTATACCTTGGACTTCAAGTAGCCCCATAAAAAAAAGTCTGGCGGCGTCAAATCGGGTGATCTCGGTGGCCAGTCATAATCGCCTTTTTTCGATATGATTCGGCCGGGGAACAATGGCCGCAATAAATCGATGGTTTTTCGAGCTGTATGTGGTGTATGTAACGCCGTCTTGTTGAAACCAAAAGTCATCCAAACCATTTTCACGAACAATTGGCATCACAAAATTGGTTATCATGGCTCGATAACGGTCACCATCGATGGATAAGGTCTTTCCACGGTTGTCTTTGAAAAAATACGGCCCGATGATCATATCGGCGCAAACACCACACCAAACTGTGACTTTTTGGTCGTATAGAGGCTGCTCCTTAAATAATTGAAATTCAACGTGAAATGTGCCTCGTCTGACATGATGATTTTTCGCCAAAAGTCACCTTCGTTCTCAGCCATTTCAATGGACCATTTGGCATATTGGAGACGACGCGTATAGTCATCTGGGTTTAGTTTTTGTGCCATTTGGATTTTGTAAGGAAACATCTTCAAATCACCATGAATTATGCGTCGGAGCGTGGTCCTTGCGATTCCCAATTCCTGAGAACGGCGATAACTCGATGTTCTTGGATCCGCCTCAATACTGGCTCGTACGGCTTCAATATTTTCATCGGAACGTCTTGTGCGTTGTCGGGATGAGTGGTTGGCATTACTAACATTACCGGAGTTCACAAATTTTGTGTATAAACGCCTTATGGTGTTATCACCGGGAGCACTTTTAACTTTATTTTTGCACGAAACGCACGTTTGGTTTTCACAATTGAGAAGTTATTTTGAATGTAAAGCTGAACAATTTCAGCACGTTCTTTTGGAGTGTACTGTTCCATGGTATAAATTGTCTTGAAATGACGCTTCCAACGCGCTATGTCATTAGTCGATCTGACAGCTCTGTCAAAAGTTATAGGGTTACCCGATGCTTCCACTTTAAATGGCCTACCCTGTACATAAATCCTGTTCCGAAGAACTTGTGGGATGGTTCGGAGGGGGCTCAGCTAAGGCCACCAGGCGGGTCGCGGGTTGCGGATAGCGAACGGCCACCCCTCGGGGAGGTTAACTGCGAATAGCGAGTTTACCTCGTAATAAGCAGTCCGGGAAAAACAGCGGGTACGATACCGATCATCGTACCGACCAGGCGTTTGTGTTGCCGCCTTTAAAGCATAGCCTCACACACCCCTCAACTCCCTCACAAGTACCTACCTCTTCCTTTCCCCTTGTCTCGCCCCGGGCCAGACTAAGAGTGTTACTCGTACCGTGCTGAGAGTCAGCCTAGCTGAGGGCCCGGGTTAAAAACTAGCTCAGTCGCTAACAGAATAGACAGACAAGTCTGCAGACATCGCGGCGTCTAACGCAAAGGAGCACGGTAGGACCATTCCTGCCAGGTCGTGGAGAACCGGGAGGATTGGATGATCCCCACAGGCGCGAACTCTGTGGATCACGAAGTAAGTGGTACATCCGGTATCTCCAGCAGGGGATGTCACAGGAGGCTGCACTGGATAAGGCGAAAGAGACAAGACCTGCGGCAGCCCAAGACAGGGCACCGGCCCACAAAAGGTCGAGCAGCACGCTGACACCGCCAAGCGACACCCCTAAAAGGGTGCGAGCGGCGGGACCAGCTGCCACGCGAAAACCTGAAGTGGCCACACCTGTTTAAGCAGCACGCAAGAATGCCTCAGTAGCGGAACAGCAGAAAGCTCTAGATGAGCGCCCTAGCACATCCGCAGCATCTCGCGCGACCTATGCGTCTGTCGCGAAAAAGGTTAAAGTGGCCGTGTTACCTTTGGACTATCCCCAGGTAAGCCTCAGTCATGGGGACTTGTCCGCGTTCGAGGAGGCCCTCCTGGATGAAGTCATACAGACAGAATGGGACACTGCCGTCTCTTTCACTGGAATTCATTTCCGGGTAGGCCACCTGGTAATTGACTGTACAGATGAAAAATCGGCAGACTGGCTGATGACTGTAGCGTCGAGACTACAGTCATGGAAGGGTATACCCCTTGACAGTAGAATGGGGGATGACATTCCGTAACCCCCTAATATCACCATCTACTGCCCGAGAACACAGTGGGCGATTGGGCCTCGCTAGCGGCATTTAATTCCAAATTTCAAAATTGAAAAAGCGCTGAGTTTTTTTTACAAATTGAGAACAGATACTTTGATGAGATTTTTGGCACTGTTTTATAAGCTCTCCGACTTATAAAACGTAGTGGTAATTAAGTGTATTAACAACGAGTCAACAGTAGCGAACACCTGTCTTTCGTAAAGTAGAACCATACCAAATTCACCTGGATTCTGTCTAATTCTTATTTTATCTGGAAGTTTGAATCATTGTGCGTCCAAAATGTCTAATAAGAATTGCGAGTATCTGCTACTCTTCCTACTACGGCACTTTTTAGGTACAATGTCAGTAGAAAAACGGACACTTTTCTTGGTATGGCCCAAAGAAGCGATCCTATCCAAGGAGTTCCTCACCATGGAAAACTTAATATACTCAGGACAAAAAGTGCGAGATTGGCAAAAAGCTGCGAAATTTTACTAGTAGGCTTGTCGCAAAGTGGAAAAACTGTGGAAGATATAAGTCTTTTTTTGAAAATAGTAACAAGGAATGGCTAGATATGCCGATAGAATTGATGGATAGATCATCTTCCGAAAATGTTTGTTGAAGCAAACCCCTGGTTTTACATGCCAAAACACAGTAAATTTACAGAATTTTAATTTATGGAGCAGATATTATAAATAATTTTTCTCTTCCAATTGGTATGATGTCCGAGGAAGCTCTTGAAGCCAGGAACTAGGACTTTCGAAACATAAGCGAGAGCAACACCAAATGAATTCTAGGAAAAATACTATGGAAGATGTAATAAATGCCTTATTAGTTTCATCTGACCCTTTGATATCTTCATTGTCAAATGGATATTCGATATAGTCTGCAAAAATATTATTATGGACGAGGATGTGAAGAGCTTGCTTTTAATGAAGCATCTGGATATGCCTGAATCTGATTCTGAAGATTCCACTTCCAAATAATATTTATTTTTCGTTTTCTTTATAATATTGATTTATAAAATTTGTTTAATGAAGTTTAAAAAAAAATTTAAGTTAAAAAAATTAATTTTTAAAAATTAAAAAAAAATTTAAAAAAAAAATTTAAAAAAAATTGTTAGCAATTTTGAAATATCAAATGGAAAAGTGCGAATCGGGAAACAAGCGACTTATTGGCTTTGCTGAGCAACCAAAACAAGATCGACACCGACGCATGGAGGATCATTCGAGAGTCGAGAGGCCACCAACCCTTCTTCCGCTTCGGGACAATACCCGTAAGCGGACTGAAGAAAGGGGCAGAGAAGGTTGGCACAGCGGAAGCGACCCCACCAGCCGAACAGGAAAAAGCCGTGGTGTAGATTCAAAGGCCTGTACACAGCGGACTCCAAGGTACCCTGGGATCAAAGGGACCCATTGCCTAGAACATGCATTATGGTAAGGAAATGTATTAATTATACTATCCTTTCAGAATTCCTCAGCACGGTGTGCGTACCCATAGCAGTGCAGATGGTCGGACATGCCCGCACCATTGCACTGTGGTTTTTTTTTCCGTTTTTTTTGGCATAAACTCTAATTTTAAACCAATTGAATTGAAATTTGGTTTGAATACATATTTTAAGCTCCCAAGATGACCTACCAAGTTTCAATTGATTTGGGGCACTATTTCATATAGCTGCCATATAAGCGATCTGTCCGATTTGCCCTAACTTTTTTGTTTATTAAGCTATTGCTTTGAAATTTGGTTTGTATACATTTTGTCTGCTCCCAAGATGACCTACCAAGTTTCATATGTTTTGGGGCACTATTTCATATAGCTGCCATATAACCGATCTGGCCGATTTGCCCTAACTTTTTTGTTTATTAAGCTATTGCTTTGAAATTTGGTTTGTATACATTTTGTCTGCTCCCAAGATGACCTACCAAGTTTCATATGTTTTGGGGCACTATTTCATATAGCTGCCATATAACCGATCTGGCCGATTTGCAACAAGGCTCCATTAAGGGGGTCTTCTCATTCAAAACCCGTTTTTTGGACCCTTTTTAAAAAAATTCTTATTTGAAAATGCAAAGAATAATTGAAAACTTTTTTTATTTACTGTATTACAAAAGGTTCAAAGTAAATAAAAAAATTTTGTTTGCCTCGATACGAGGGCTGTTCAAAAAGTAATGAGACTTCAAAGTTGGTGGTGAAAAAAAAAGGTGTCGTCACGGCGGCCACGATTCCGGGTCTCCGGAGCGTCCGAAATGAAAAAAAAAACGGGGTTATAATCAGTATAGATGTAATTCTCGGGTGAATGTCGACCATAATTTTGTGATTTTTTTTTGACAAAATGGCGGTCATTCAAAAAAAAAATTTCAATTTCGGAATTTTTTTTTGTAGTTTAGTGTAAAAAAAATATAGTAAAAAATTTTTTAAAATTATGGTCGACATTCACCCGAGAATGGTGACAATTCTGCGTCGATTCCATTTTGTTTCATGAAAATCGGTTCAGTTGAACTGGAGATATCATGGCCGCCAGTTCGAAAAACGTGGTTTCGAGATAAACGCGTTTAAAGTTTTGACTTCACTTGCATTAACATTAACATTGCTGGATAAAAATGGCCATATCTCCTTAAGTATTTCGAATTTCTAAAATCAGGGGCATATTCACAACTACCCAAGCTATAAATAAATGCAAAAAAAAAAGTCAAAAAAAAAGTTGCTCAATGAGAAGACCCCCTTAAACATTTTTATTTTTTATTTTCTATTATATTTAATGAAAAAAAAAACAATAACAATTATACAAATTCACATTTTAGTATTCATTTCCATTATTAGTGCTTTATTCTGAAAGTAAAGATACATTTAAAAAAATTTTAAATAAGTTTGGTTATGTTACTTACTATAGAAGTTACTCAATTTTCTTCTAGTTCAAAGTATTCATCTTCTGAAGCAATAACCTCAAGTCCATCCAGTTCGTCATAATCTTCGTCGGACGAATTCTGTGTGGAATCTGGATCATCATTTTCACATTGAATTTCTAAATGTGGTGCTTGTAGTAGAGATATAACTTCTGCTGGTATGGTTTTCTTTTTGATTGTATTTGGTCGTTCTTTTAAATAGGTACTGGACAGCAACGGATCAGAACTATCCATGGATCTATGGAAAACGTCTGTAATATTGTCTAATCGACTGCATTTTCTAGCGTGGCCTCTTCTATCGCTTTTATATAATTTATTTCGGGATTCTGATGCATGTTCCCCAAGGCATCCAACAGGAACTAAACAAGTGTCTATTACTTGGTACCCATGTACTAAGACCTTGTGGACAGTGGGCGACATCGGATACCAAGGATATTTTTTCTGATATGCCACAAAAACTTTAGCACAGAAGTCTTTAAACTTTTCCGAGTTTATTTCGTACTCGCAGTTAATTGTTATTAGAATTGTATGAAAACTTTGTAAAATATCATAATCAAAATCAAGAATTGATGACAGTAAAGCCGCATTGGAAAATGCTCTTCTCGCTGTGTTGCCGTCATTGGAGTTTCCACTGCCATTTGAAAGAGGCTTGTCCACATTAAGGCCCATTTCTTTCATCATTTTTAATTGTAAAAGTCTTTTTCGTTCTTTTAGTTTAAGCTTCTCGCAGTCCTTCACATGCCACTTTTTAAGCTCAATTCTATATGAGATTTTTAAAACAAACTCGAAAAAGCGGATCCAAGCATGTAAAGGACTGATTCCATATTGAAGAGCGTGTGCCTTAGCCATAAAAGCCTTCGAGTTTATATCTTTAATGTTGAGCAATTGTTTTGGCTTCGCTCCACAGATTGGGCAAGACTGACAAGAGTTGGTGCCTGACAATATGTTTAAGACTTTCCCATCTATTAGTGTCATGTGGCCAATATACTCGACATGTATATATTTTTCTTTAAATTTATACAAATATATTTGCATGTTGCGAATCTGGGCATCCAAATTTTCCTTTTCTTCTAATATCAGGGAGGTAGTTTCCTTAATGAATTCAATCTTCAATGGGCGGCAAAATCTAACAGATTGCGGAGTCTTATTGAGCCAAATAATTTGTTGCGTTTCATTTATCAATTTCAATGGGACAATTGTAGTAACAAACAGTGGACTGTCAATTGAAGGACTATCGTGGATCTGGAAACGCTGTTTGTATAAACTCTGGCCGGACGAACCATCATATCCATAGCTGAAGAATAACTTGCAATGTACCACGTTGGGAAGTGTTTCTAAGACCTCGTGTTGCAATTCAAGAATGCGGGATGATGTGTGATCCAAAAGATTTTGCAATGATACAAGTGCCTTATTTTCAAAAAATTCAATTCCTTTTGGCCTGAGTTTTAATTTAGAATTAAGTACGGCCGGATATGCCGGGTATATATCACATCCGTGAATTTTTGCATTTTGTTGTATATTTATATACTGACGTTTTGTGAATCCATTTTCCATTAAAAATGGAAGCGCACTGTCAGCTGACATTTGTTTGGGCTCATCCGAAAAAAGCTTCTTTTTTATTTCATTAATACTCTCACAGCTCGCAGCTGCTTTTAAAACAACAGCCAAGTCTTTTTCGTTAGATTTTTTAGCTGAAACTCTAGCAGCATGTATGAGTAAGGGCGATAAGTTGTTATTCTCCTCTGAAAGTTCCGCGGCTAATTTTCTTTTCAGACGAGGACCAGCGCTTTCGTAATCACATTTTGGGCTACCCACCTTATTTGCCAATGCATAATGACCAGTGATTTCTATTAATAAGCTTTTCCCAAGCCATTTTGCGTGCTTTCCCTTAAATCTTTCTACAGTTGAATTACATTTAGGCAAGAGTTTATTTAAATAATTGACAAAGCCTTTCACTTTTTCATTTATCGCCTTTATGGTTTCGTTATCTAAATGTTTTTGTGCGATAACTCTCAATATGTGTTGATGTACGGCGTCTCCTGAGTGATTGTTGTTGCTCCAAATGTCAACCAGCTCAGCACGACTGAACACATATGGTATTAGAAAAATTTGATTTTTTCGAAAACGTGTGGATTCGGACAAAAAGGATTAGTTTCTCATTAATCTGCACAATTTGGTTAATAGTTTCTCACTTACAACTTTTTGCAACGCTTTGCCATGCAAAAGTACTGATCCACGAAACACAACTACACTTGTTAAGCTCGTTCTAAAAATACACATAAACAAAACACGGTACAATTGGACAAAAACACATAACAACGACACAAAAATTGGTAAACTATAGTTTTACATACCTGGACAATCGTTTTCCATATTTATTCATTTCACTTTTGTGTAAACTTTCGCCAGAGCAAACAATCAAAGTCGCAAAATTTTTCCCGCCAATTTCATACAAAACGGGTGGTACATAATCAGCTGACTTTAACAGCGCGCAAGCAGAGCAGTATTGCTCCACATGTCAGAGTTGTGCCTATAAGCATTACCATTACTATTTAATTAGCATTGAAAAAAGTAGTGCTAGTGAAATGTCATTTCAGTAGGCATTGAAAAAAGTAGTGCTAATGAAATTTCATTTAACCCTCTAACACGTAAGCATGCCTGGAGACACTTATCCGTTAAATCACAATAACTAAAAAAGTAATCCGTTTTTTAACTTGAAAATATTTTTTAACTGTTGCTAATAAACACAACTTGACATTTGCGACATGCTTTAAAGCACACGGAAGCTTTTAATGGTGCTTTTTTTTTGATTAAGACATGCCATGTGTTTTTTCCGTTTTTCTTTCGCGAAAAATCTCGGGAGTGTCAATTTCAATCTGCTCTTATGCTGTACCCACAACAAAATCTATTTGGTTGGTATTACATAGCAAAAGATAAATGACAAATCTAAGATGTAAACATATTTTCAACCGTCTTTTTTCACTGATGGCCCCAAAAGAGCCTTGAGTCACTTTTCACATTTTGTCACCTCACAGGTGAACGAAGCCATCTACACCTTTTCTGAGCTCATTTTTGAATTCAGAGGCCCAGGTTCATCTTAGAAAAAATAACTTGACTTCTGTTTCTTCATTATTTTAAAAGATAGTCTTAGAGGGTTAACTAGCATTGAAAAAAGTAGTGCTAGTGAAATTTCATTTAACTAGCATTGAAAAAAGTAGTGCTAGTGAAAAATTTTAATTACTTTTCATTTTCAATGCCAATTAAAATTTTTTAATTGGCATTGAGTAATTATAGGAAAAAAATATTTTAAATAAAATTAAAAATTATTTTTTTGGAAAAATTGAAAAAAATTTGAAAAAATTTAGAAAAATGGAAAATAAATTGTAGAAAAATGTGGAAAATTGTTTTTCCAATAGTTTTCCCGATATACGATATATTTATACGATAGTTTTATACGATAGTTTTATACGATAGTTTTATACGATAGTTTTATGCGATAGTTTTATACGATAGTTTTATACGATAGTTTTATACGATAGTTTTATACGATAGTTTTATACGATAGTTTTATACGATAGTTTTATACGATAGTTTTATGCGATAGTTTTATACGATAGTTTTATACGATAGTTTTATGCGATAGTTTTATACGATAGTTTTATACGATAGTTTTATACGATATGTGTATACAATAGTTTTATACAATATATTTATACGATATGTGTATACAATAGTTTTATACGATATATTTATACGATATTTTTATACGATATGTGTATACAATAGTTTTATACGATATGTGTATACAATAGTTTTTTACGATATATTTATACGATATTTTTATATGATATTTATTTACAATATTTTTGTACGCACAGCTTAAAAGTATGCTTTTGAAAATAATGATGTTGTGAAGTCACATATTAAAAATGCGCTTATAATTCTCAAATGGTTTTGGTTTAGATTCAATGAGGTAAGTATAGTGCAGTGGAGTTGGTTAAAAATCAATTGTGAAAATAGCTAAAATGGATAGTGCAAGTGATGCAAATGAAGTTTTTGAAGACAATACCACAAGTGCAAGTGAACCGCCAGCAGCATTCGGAGAATGTAGTTCGAGTGCAAGTGATCAGCGATCATTTTTTGATGAATGCAGTACGAATGCCAGTGATCCGCCAGCAGCATTCAAAGCGTTCAGTTTAAATACAAGAGAACCGACAACTGAATTTGACGAAAATAGTAATCAATCTATGATTAATTCGTTCTCAAATTGCTCGTAAATACTAAATTATTTTGACTTTTCTAGAGATTTAGAACGATATTTATAAATCTGTATTTTTAATTCACGTCGTATAAAACTATCGTATAAAACTATCGCATAAAACTATCGTATAAAACTATCGTATAAAACTATCGCATAAAACTATCGTATAAAACTATCGTATAAAACTATCGCATATAACTATCGTATAAAACTATCGTATAAAACTATCGTATAAATATATCGTATATCGGGAAAACTATTGGAAAAACAATTTTCCACATTTTTCTACAATTTATTTTCCATTTTTCTAAATTTTTTCAATTTTTTTTCAATTTTTCCAAAAAAATAATTTTTAATTTTATTTAAAATATTTTTTTCCTATAATTACTCAATGCCAATTAAAAAATTTTAATTGGCATTGAAAATGAAAAGTAATTAAAATTTTTCACTAGCACTACTTTTTTCAATGCTAGTTAAATGAAATTTCACTAGCACTACTTTTTTCAATGCTAGTTAAATGAAATTTCATTAGCACTACTTTTTTCAATGCCTACTGAAATGACATTTCACTAGCACTACTTTTTTTCAATGCCAATGAAATGCCAAATTCATTAAAAAAGTAGTTAATTAGGAACAACTCTGCCACATGTTAAAGTTTAATATTTTTTTATCTGTCTAGGGTGTTTAAAAATAAAAAATCAACCAATTTTTAAAATACTAAAAAAAAAAATTGACTTTATGCCAAAAAAAATGGAAAAAAAACCATAGTGC
>JBAMBK010000735.1:0-25488 GCA_037043435.1 Drosophila suboccidentalis | reverse complement strand
GTTCTAGATTCCCATATCTTCATATCTTTATGTAAACATAATCCCGATATTGAACTTTCAATTACACAAGCCGCTCTTGTGAGCTTTAGAAAAAGAAGCTTTATCATAAGCATAGCTGACTTGCAGCATAAGATCACAATTGTACTTTAGTTCTAATTTTGGTATCAAATACATCGGGAGTACTTGCCTCCCACTAATAAATATGTTTTTCAATTCAATAACTACTGAATTGTAAATTTACATACACAACACACATACAAAACACGTATCCACATACAAAACACTTAGACACATAACAATAACATAAAATAACAAGTGCACAAACAAAACAAACAAAAAATAGCATACAACTAATTATTAATTACCACAACACAACACTTAGTGACGGCGATCGCGCGATAAACTATCGATGAATGTGCAGTCCAGATCACATTCAACAAGTGCAATCATCGTTTACACGTTGTTCCATTAAACGAAACTTTTCATGAAAATTGCTGAAAGTGCAATTAATATTAATATTAATAATATTCAAATTGTGTTTTGTTTGTGACTTGTTGTTTCATAATTTCAATCTAAGCATTTTTTATGACAAACTTATATACGTTTATTGCTTGAAATTATTATTTTTCCAAATTTACATTTATTTAAATTACGTACATATATGTATATATAAATATATCAGCTTCACAGTGTGCCGTTCCGATCAAAGTATATTTGCATTTCGTGTTGATCCACTGTTCCGATTCCGCTGTTCTTTTTTGCTGATATCATCCAACTGCGAAATAACAACATTTTGTCGTGTCCTTCAATACATCGTGGAAACAGAAAATTATTTTCTGAAACTTGTGCTGACATTGTTCCAATTCCGTTGTTCCACTTTGCTGATTTCATCCATTTGCGAAACAACAACTTTTTGTCGTGTGCTGCAATACATCGTGGGAACAGAAAATTATTTTCTGCAATTCGTGTTGACACTGTTCCGTTTCCATCGTTCCACTCATATTTTGTGGAGTCTCTCTCACATAATCAAAGGGTATACATTTTCTCTTTTTGCATTTGTTTTTTTTTTTTGCAAGTCCAAGAACATATTGACTCCGTGGTGAGTCTATTATGTCCAGTGGAGACAATCCCGGAAAGAAAGCCCACTCCAGGCCCGCCAGTAAAACCTTCTTCTTCTTCGTTAAGGCCCAAACCTTTAACGAAAACGCTTACGCCCAACATTAAGAAAACTCTTAGTCCGAGCATCAAATCCGAGTCGCTGAAGACTCTTACTCCAAAGATCACACGTTTTATTACTCAAGGTCAGCAAAGTCGTAGTAAAATGGCTCTCAATGATTTCATTGCTGCCAGTGACCGGCTCAGCCAATTCGAGGCTATTCTTGCCGGTTCCTCTCAGACTGCTCCGACTTTATCTTCCCTGAGGATCCGACGCGACCAGGTCCAGAATATTTGGGCGATCATTGAGAAGGAGTATGGGCTCTGCTCCAATTCCAATGACTTGACAGCCATGCAATCAAAGTATGCGCACTGCTACGCTGTTTGTGCTTCTCAACTCGGCGATCAGATAGAAGATATGGAAACCCAGAATAGACCGCCCACGCACCAAGCAGCTCCTGTTTCCGGCGGCTGCAGGCTGCCTCCGTGTGAAACCGAAGTCTTCCATGGCGATTATTTACGTTGGCCCACTTTCCGCGACCTGTTTACGGCGATTTACATCAATAATCCAAGGCTCACTCCAGTTGAGAAATTATTCCACCTCAACGCAAAAACAAGTGGAGAAGCAAATGATATTGTTTCTAGGTCCCCGCTCACCAACGAAGGTTGTGAGTCCGCATGGAGAAACTTGACGCAACGGTTCGAGAACAAAAGGCTGCTCGTGACGAGTCAGCTTGAAATTTTGTTCGGTCTCTCGTCCATTCCTTAAGAGTGTGGTGCTGCCTTAAAAGGATTGCAGGCCACAGTGCAAGGGTGCCTCAATGCACTGAAATTAGCGAGCGTCCAGACAGAGAATTGGGACTGTTTCATAGTTTATATGTGTTCCCTCAAATTGCCGACTCTGACACTCTCCCTCTGGGAGCAGTCCATCCAAAATAAGTCAGAGATTCCGACATGGTCGGAATTTAACACGTTTTTGCTCGATCGGTATCGTACTTTAGAGGCGATAGCAGCTATCAAAGCTAATACGCAATCCCAAAGTAATCCAGGGAGGAAGGAGTCCGCCCCGAAAAAGGTGAAATCTTTCGAAACCAGGGTCAATGTGAAACCCCAGTCCTGCAAGTTGTGTTCGAAAGAGAATCATCCGATCCGTTTATGTCCCAGTTTTCTACGTTTGTCCGACAATGAAAGGTCGTCGTACATTAAAAAGCAAAAGTTATGCTTAAACTGCTTTGCCAGAGGCCATCTTCTCAAAGATTGCACGAGTGCTCACAACTGCTACACGTGCAAAGGTCGCCACAATACTCTTCTACATCGTGGTGACCCTCCTCCATCAGCATCTGGCGCAGCCTCATCGAGTTCAACTCCTCCAAGCATACAGTCCACTTCGTCCAATGTTCCAAATGTTCAGAACTATTTAGCAGCAAGTGTCCAAGGCGTGCTTCTTGGTACGGCCATGATCAACATTTGCTATCAAGGGACAACCTACAAAGCAAGGGCGCTGATTGATTCCGGATCAGAGGCTTCGTTCATTTCTGAACGAATGTTTCATCTGATCAAACTCCCATATCAGCCCGTTCAAGCACAAGTCGCTGGCTTAAATCAAGCAGTGGCTGCTAGTCCATCGAAGTTATGTCACTTCAACATTGGCTCCCCATCAAAGCCGAGGATTCAAGTCGAGACCTCGGCCTTTGTTCTTCCACAATTGGCAGGGAATCTACCATCGTATCCGATTCCACAAAGTCTGTTGAAAGATCTGCCAAATATTCAGCTGGCTGACCCCTCGTTTCACCTGAGCTCGCAGATAGATGTACTTTTAGGTGCAGACATCCTCCCATCCATTTTAGTTGGCGGCTCACTCCCAAATATATGCGGCTCTCTACTAGGCCAGGAAACCATTTTTGGATGGATTCTGACAGGGCCAGTAGCCAGGATTCGACGAGAGTCACGGTCAGTCCAGCACAAAGACTCGAGAATTTTTTCACCAAGTTTTGGGAGGTGGAAGATCTTCCAGTTAAACTGGTGAAGGAGTCTGATTCCATATCTGAAGAGAACTTTATCCGCACTACTACAAGAAATAGTTCTGGCAGATACGTCGTTACTCTTCCTTTCGTCACTCCTGATCATATTCAATTGGGACATTCTAGATCCATCGCACTGGCTCAGTTTCTCAGGAACGAGAATCGCTTAAAGAGAGACATTTCCTTAAAAGAACAGTACGACTCAGTGATTCAGGAGTACTTGGACTTAGGCCATATGAGGCAAGTCCCTCCAAGTAACGACTCCAACGTTTTCTAATTGCCCCATCAACCTGTGTTTAAGCCAGACAGCACCACAAGAAAGGTTCGCGTTGTGTTTAACGCCTCCAATCCTACCTCCAATGGTAAAAGCCTTAATGACGTCCTGCATACGGGACCAGTCCTCCAATTTGATCTGACGATTCAGATCCTAAAGTGGCGTTTTTATCGTTACGTTTTCAACGCCGATATAACCAAGATGTATCGGCAGATACTTGTAGACCCGAAGCACACTCCTTTTCAGAGAATCCTCTTTCGCAACAAAGACGATCTGTTGTGCGACTACGAGCTCAACACGGTCACCTTTGGTGTCAACTGTGCTCCGTTCCTGGCGATTCGGGTTCTACAGCAGCTGTCCAAAGATGTTCAGAGCCAGTATCCATTGGCAAGCGTCATTCTGTCCGAACACATGTACGTTGACGATGTGCTGGCAGGAGCGCACTCCTCGTCCCAGGCAACTCTAGCAATTGAAGAGCTGCGTGCTGCGCTCGACACAGCTGGTTTCCCATTACGAAAATGGACATCCAATGAAAAGGCTTTGCTGCGCAATATTCCAAAAGAGCACTTACTGCGAGTTGATTTCCATGAAATTGAAGAAGCTAGCGTCGCAAAAACACTAGGCATTCGATGGCAAGCTAATTCCGACGAGTTCTTCTTTGCTCCTGCTGACTTTTCCTCCACGAAATCCTTAACCAAACGTGAGGTGCTCTCCCAGATCGCGAGGCTGTTCGATCCCGCAGGATGGCTCGCTCCTGTGATAGTCAGTGCCAAGATTTTCATGCAGGAAATCTGGCTCCACGAACTCGGATGGGATGATCTCCTACCAGAAGAGCTGGTGCGACGATGGAACGAATTCCTCCACAATTATCCATTTCTTGGCCAGATCCGCGTTCCTCGCTATGTTGGTTTCCAGCCCAAGGCAAACGTCCAATTCCACGGATTTTGTGACGCATCTCAACGCGCGTATGGCGCGGCCCTTTATGTGCGCTTAGAAGTCCAGGGGCGGATTTCCATTCATCTTCTCACAGCGAAGACACGAGTGGCACCAGTCAAGACGGTGTCGCTGCCGCGCTTGGAATTGTGTGGCGCTGTGCTTCTGGCAGAATTAGGGACTGCCATTATCCCTCAGCTACCCGTCAATAGTTCCGAAATATTCTATTGGACGGATTCCACGATTGTCTTGGCCTGGCTGAGTAGGACTCCATGCAGGTGGACCACGTTCGTCGCCAATCGAGTGGCAAAAATCATTGCATCCAAAGGCAAATGGGCTCATGTTCGGTCGGAGCAGAACCCAGCAGATTTGGCGAGCCGAGGCGTTTCACCACAAGATCTGATCGGGAGCTCCTTGTGGTGGGATGGGCCGGACTGGCATTAAAGGGTGAGGAGCAATGGCCCATTCCAGAGGCTGTCAAGGAAACGGAGCTGGAGCAACGCGCAGTAAAATGTAATGTTGCACAGGTACCCTCAAGCAACGTCCTAGAGCGTTTTTCGAAGCTTGACAAGGCATTGAGAGCTTTCGCGTTCGCCTTGCGCTTTATCCTACGGTCTTATTTCCGGTTGAGCTCAGCAGCGCAGAAATTGCTGAGGCTCAAGACCAGCTCGTAAAGTTGTCGCAACGCTCAGGGTACCCAAAGGAATATTGGTGCTTGAAGGAAAAGAAGCAGCTCCCTAAATCCAGCAACATTGCAAACCTGAATCCTTTCGTCGACCAGAAGGGTATACTTCGATCTTGCGGACGTGTTAATGCGTCCGCCTCCTTAAACTATGACGAAAAGCATCCAATCCTCCTCCCCTATGATTGTGACTTTTCACGCCTCCTGGTCCGCTTCACCCATCTTATTTCTCTCCACGGAGGCAACCAGCTGATAGTACGCCTCATACGGGCCAGGTATTGGATCCCTAAGGTGAAAGTTCTGGTCAAAGCCACAATCAGCTCCTGTAAGGTGTGCATCATACACCGCAGGAAACTGCAGACTCAACTGGAGCTTTGTGATTTGCAATGCGACGTTGAGTTAAAAAAGTATAAATTAAAGGGTATCGATTTTTGGAAAGATGTAAATTCAATTAAATACCCTCTACCTCACAAAGAAATCTTAAGAATGTATTCTATGTTTGGAAAACGCATATTTGTGAATGTGAATTATCATTTTTAAAGCTCATTAAAATCAAATATAGGAGCCGAGTATCAAACGAACACTTAGATTCGTTGTTAAAATTATCTTTAAGCAAAATAAAAATAGATATTGACAATTTGTTAAAAGAATGCATTTGAAACGAAATGAAATATTATTATTTAGATTATTATTGTTTAAGAAATTGAAATCATTTGTAACTTTTTTTATTTTATTCACATTAATAAAAATAAAAAACACAATTTTTCTTTTCAGTGTATAAATTGAAGCACAAAAAATTTTCTTTTCTTTGTATTGGTGCGTTTGGCTTTTAATCGCGTATGCTGCAATTCATTGGAGAATAAAAAACGGAAATCATTTGACTAATAAATTTAAAATCCTTAAATCTTTTATCGAAATTGTTTTTTAGTTCATTAAAAAATTTGTATGAATTCAGAAAAATTAAAATCTAAAATTTTAAGCTCATTAAATGACTTTCTTAGACAGTGAAAGTGAATCATTTGGCTTAAATCTAAGTCGGATATAAATATGTAAGTCGATTTTTGCAAAAAATCTTTCGATAAGACTAACCAAATCAAAGATTGATTTGTTTTTGCCTTGAAGGGAAATGTTAAGATTATTTAGGTGTGTTGTTAAGTCGGTTAAAAATTCTAAATTAATGTTAAATTCTTGTGACTTAATTTTATTTAAAGTGATTTCAGACGAACATTTTTTCACCTATACTTTTTGTCAAAAAACTGTCGGTGTCGTGTGAACAGTCAGAATATAAAAAGCGTCGGCTTTTCACCGGTGCTCACCGATGAAAATAGAACACGTCGTATTTCCATCGGTTTATTGTATCGGTCAAATGCCTACTAGATTGAGGCACTTTTGTATGAAGCTTTTCAGATTGTGAGAAAAAAAAAAATCCACAGCAGCGCAACATTGTAACGTGCGGCGACACAGAAAAAAAAAACAACCCTCAGAAAGTGGTTCAGAAAGTCACAGAGAAAATAAACAACTAAATTATAACAACATCTGGGCTTTGTAGAATACGGCGTATGGACGAGTTCCAGGAAAAATTCGAAGAATTATTTACTACACAACAACAATTGATAGACAAAGCGAAGCAAGCGATCTCAAACCCACACCCATTGAAGAATATAAAGCACGTCAAATAAAAAAATTGGAGTACTCAATCCAAAAACGGAAAGAGTTCCTAAAGGACGCTGCAGAAGAAGGTGCCGGTCCCCTACCCCTGACGATCGAGGAATACAACCAGAGACGTCAACAGAAGTTGGACAAGCAACAGAAACCAGGAAAAAAGACGAAAAGAGCTGGAAAAAGGTACCAAAGAGACAAACGAAGGCAGGAGTTGCGAACGTTAATCGCAATTACGACAGGCGGAGAAAAACAAAAATTTATTAGAGAATTAAAACAATTTGAAAAAAGAAAAATATCGAAAATAAAAATAAAAAAAATAATATATATAATATAATTTCAAAATGGTTTATACTCGGGAGCAGCTCAATGCATTGGGTGCTAGTCAAAACACCATATACAATAAATTTAAACAGTGGATCGAGGAAATACAAAAGGACGAATGCCCAAGCTTGGATTGGGCAACAAAAGCTCAGGAGTACTGGGCATTGTTTAAAAGGCAACATCAGATTCTAGAAGAAAATGAATCCTTATGTGAAGGAGAATATTTTACAAGGGGAGCCTTCGAGAAAACTCAGGCTATGAAAAATAAATTATTATCAGAATTAAATAAGAAAACCATCGATAGAACACTAAACGAAACAATGCTTAACGAGAAAGGAAAAATGGAGATGCGGATAGAAGAATTTGAAAGAGCGGTATATACATTGGAAGAAACAATGGAGCGCGCTGGACAATTTCCGAAACAAAGACAAAACGATCAGGACGAGATCAATGAAGACTTCGAAAATCTAACAGAAATCTTCAAAGAATTAAAGATCCATGAGCAAGTAACGCCATCGATGCGAATTCGCTACGACGTACTCAACCGAGAAAAAAGGGTTAAACTCAGATGGCTTTCGGAGAACAAGTCATCAGAACAAAAGATAAAATTGAAGCCGTTAGACATACCACCCTTCTTTGGAGACATAACTTTGAATCAGTTATCGGATTTTGATGATCAAGGTGTCATTCGACGCGTATTTTTATTTGCTCCAATCATTTACATTTTTCCCCTCCCACTTACACCTGTTTATCTCACGATCCAGGTAAGTTTCCAAAAGTCTTAGTATGCACATTTGTAAGTTGAGTTGATACCTTTCGATCCGTATATAACTCGACCTGATCGGACAGTCATAGCAAATTTTCCATTCTTCCTGTGTATATATGCTAGTCGCCTTCGCACCCTTCGTGCTGCTTTCGTCACTAGCGCGGACTGCCGTCCGCAGTGATTTTAACCCCATTTTCCTCTTTTTCATACAAAATGTGGCTTTTTAACAATTTTCAAAAAATCAGAAAAAATACTAGCAAAACTATTTTTTATAATTGTTTCTTGCAGTTGCTATTAGAATTGTTTCAAAAAAATTTTTGCATCAAAATATTTTTTTAAAATTTAACAAATTGACTTTTTCTAAAATTAAAAATTTTCAAGGGTACTTAATGGGTTAAAGAAAATTTTGTATCATTCGAACGGAATTTAAGTGATTAAAAGATTAAGCATAGTATCCAGTTGTTGAAAATCCAGTTTGAAAGGTATCAACTCCATATAAAAAAAAGGGTTGCAAACTGGCTCGAAATTATTTTTTAAGGCTATTTCTAAGCCCTCGTATCCAGTACCTAAATTTGGGCAGCTCAGAAAATTTTCGGCTGTTTTACAGCACTGTTTAATGACTGCTGGCAGCTTTTTTTTTGACCTTTCAAAACATCGATTCGTTCAGTGTTTCGACTAGTCGAAATCATTTTGAGCAGCAATGGCGACCAACAAGCAGAAAAATAAGAGCCAAATTGAGATCTTGGAACACAAAGAGCGAATTAGACTTATTGAAGAGGAGCAACAGAGGTCAATATTGTGGGATTTGACCGAAAAAAAAACATTTTGATGGGATTTTTATAATTAATAATTGTTAATTTAATAATTAGGGTATTAGTCGCTGCTAAGAGAAGTCCTGTCCATTTTGTCCATTTTCTTTTTATTTTTGTGCTCAATGTTATTTATTTGTTTGTTGTTCACAGCTGACGAACAGTGTAACCACAGCAGCATAAGACCAACAATCTCTCAACTTTTTAGTGATTTTTGGTATTATGCTGTCACACTGAATTCTGTAAGGTCCGACATCAAAACATCGAACATTTTGAGCGGCCAAAATATTTTCAACAACTGGATATTATGTTATGCTTTAATATAAAAAACCCGCATCAAACCATCTTTATTATAGCCAAATTTGACAAATTTATGCTTTGTGAAGGCATAAGTGACACACTGTATATGTGTACATGCATGAAACAATGAAATGCAGATAATTTTTGCATCTTGCTTTTATTTGTTTTTGTATGTGTTTTGTTTGCATGTATGAAAAATCGAAATTAACCCTTATAAATAAAACGGTTACGATACGGTTATTTCGGCTTACAGAGTTTCGGTTTAAAGGTTTCGGTCAGATGAAAATATTTTTTTTTCGGTTACGGTTTCAGTTACGGTTTCAAATTTCAATCGGTTTTTACCGGTTAAAGGTTACGGTTTCGGTTAGGGTTTTAATCCCTGAAAAGAAGTAAACAGAAATTCAACATATTTTTGGTAAAGTATGAAATAAAAAAAGTAATTCAGAACAAAGAAAATTTGTTAAATTCATATTTTAATATTAATTTCTCCAACTAACTTCTATTATTTTCGATTAGTTAAACTGTCTATGATGATCTGAAGGCGATATAGAACAGGGCGCTGCCCCCAGTCAATCCTCCAACAAACAAGCGCCAGCCTCGCCGCCTCCGCTTTGGTCAGCAGTCAATTGGCCAACGGCAGCAGCGCAAGTGCAGCATTTGCAACAGCAGCAGCAAGTAATGCCGGATGTGGCAGCAACAACAAACGATGCCATAAACACGGCCATCAACAACAACAACAGAATCAAGGCGACTAAAGCGATGCTGATGAGATGGATGTGGCTGGTGCAAGTGGTGACAATGGAGGAGCTGGACCTAGCAACCGGCACCAGTCAGGGTGGCAAAAGATCTAGTCAAGCATATGCATCATGGCAACACGACATATTTCAGGATGAACTTGGAACTGGATCGCGCTTTTCGCAGCGATTCAATGCATGTTGTGGCAAGAGTTATCTGCAGAAGCGTCAACTCCAACGTCATATGCGGGATGAATGCATACCGCCTCGCTTTAACTGTGAATTCAACAAGTTATGTTTCTGTCGCAAATATCACATGGTCCGGCATCTAACGAAACAGATAACCGGCAGCAGCTCCAGGACGAGCAGTCAACGTAGCAGCAGCTTACTGGAAATTAAGTCGGACATCACTGGATTAGGCTCGTTTTGTTGGCGACGGCGGCGGAGGTGGAGTAGGTCATAGCGATAGCACCTGCTTGAGCAGCCCTGGTTCCCATAATGGCTGTGAGAGTCCCATTTCCGAGAGTCTATCGTTGCGTAAGGAGCATTATGAGCGGGATACGAGCCTCAATGGTTCACGTTGTGCATCCGCCGCACATGATGCCTTTACCCACATATTGGCTAACGGGGGACATTACAGCAAATTCAGCAGCAGCCGCAGTCTTTGAAGAAGAAGCAGCCTCTCAAAAAACAGGATTGAATACTTGTATATTTAATTAAATAAATTTTAATTTTTGTCTGTTTAAAAATGCTTTGCTTTCTATGAATCTCTAGACATTCCAGCCCAACTTTCTCTTTAATATGATGCAACTTTTTTTAATGTGTTTTCTAATTTCTATCGTGCTTTCTGTAGTCAGCGAAAATAGTCTTAGAAATAAACAAACAATGCTTAATGTATTTGAATTATTTAAAATAATATTTCTTAATCAGGTGAAAATAACTGTTATTGATCAAAATTTCAATTTCTGTGTAAAATACATCAAATTGTTTTTTAAAACATCAAATAATCTTATCACTGCGGACGGCAGTCCGCGCTAGTGACGAAAGCAGCACGAAGGGTGCGAAGGCGACTAGCATATATACACAGGAAGAATGGAAAATTTTCTATGACTGTCCGATCAGGTCGAGCTATATACCGATTGAAAGGTTTCAATTAAACTTACAAATGTGCATACTAAGACTTTTGAAAACTCCCCTGATTCGTGAGATAAACAGGTGAAAGTGGGAGGGGCAAAATTTAAATGATTGGAGCTAATGGGGCCGTTGGAGCCTTTCTGCATTTTTTTTAATTTTTTACTATTCTAATCAAAAATACGCGTCGAATGACACCTCGATCATCGAAATCCGATGGTTCAAAAGATAATTAATTTTAAAATTTTTAGTGGCCTTCCGAAAATGAAATGAAAAGTCAGTCTGTTTGTTTGTTTGTTTGTTTGGATCAAATCGTTGATTTAGCTTAAAAGTTTGAATGAGGACTTGTTCGCGCTCAAAAATCTAGAAACGTTTTTTCTACGACTTTTTCTAAAAATCGCTAGTTTAGCGGGAAATCGCTAAAAACCGCTAAAATTGATACCCTCATAGCATCCAAACGATAGAAGCTACAGATATGATCTATATATCGTTGAAAAGGTATTTCAAAGGGCTCTTAGGCATACCTTCAACGTTTATTTTTTATTTAAAAAGGTAGAATGGGAATACGACAGCAGCTGCAAAGTGTCATAGCAGCCAGAGTTGAAGAGTGCTGATAGCTTTTGCGCTGGGCATGTGTGTTTGTAAAGGGGACCAGTGTTGCCAGACAGTTTGTTTTAGCTGTACAAACAATAAACAAAATTGACAAAGCTATACTGTCAAAAAAATATTGCAATTTCAAAATTTCTGATGTCTTAACTATTCAAAAATTTCTGATATTCCATAAAAAAACCTCTTTACGAGGTAAAAGTCTAGTGACGAAAACATTTTCATGCCCCAAAATTTCTGATATCCAATTTTGTGACGAATAATATTAAGTTTTACATATAAATTATTTTAAACAAAATTTTTGCATTCGGCAAAACAGTGAGTTTTTTTTGGTATTAATATTATTCGTCACAAAATTGGATATCAGAAATTTTGGGGCATGAAAATGTTTTCGTCACTAGACTTTTACCTCGTAAAGAGGTTTTTTTATGGTATTTGATACATTAAGAATAAAAAGTTAAAAATAATTGTTTATATTGTTTCTTGTTATATCCATTAAAATAAAATGTAAGATGTGATTTTTAATTAAATTAGTCGTTACTAATAATTATAACTGAAATTTTTATTTTAGTTTTTTTATAACAGTTATTCAAGACTTTTTTAAATAAAAGTCTCAAAAGCCTATTTTAATGAAACTCTCAAATTTGTTAAAAAAAAATATAAATCAAAAGACTTTTCAGATTTATATTTTTTCCTCACAAATAAAAGTTATTTAAGACTTTTATTTTTTTAATCGAAAATAAAAGTCTGGTGAGATTTATATATATACAGTCGTCGGATAAAGTATTTTGACAAAACTAAAGTTAAATCTAGTCGGTATTTGAACTCACTCTATGCTAAGGGTTGTATCAATGGAAAGGTCATTTAAATATCGTTTGAATGATACAAAACTTTCCTTAACCCATTAAGTACCCTTTGAAATTTTTGAATTTTTGTAAGAGTCTACTGTTTTGACTTTTTTCCTAGGGCTCCAACAAAAAATGTTTGGATTTTTTATGATTTTTTGAAAATTGCAAAAAAATGCCAATTTTAACCCATTTTTCCTCATTTTCATACAAAAAGTAGCTTAAGGAACAATATTCAAAAAATCATTAAAAATACTAGAGCAGAGATTTTTGGAAATTTTTTTTTGTAGTCACTATTAAAATAGTTTGAAGAATTTTTTTGCATCCAAACATTTTTTGTTGGAGCCCTAGGAAAAAAGTCAAAATCGTAGACTTTTACAAAAATTCAAAAATTTCAAAGGGTACTTAATGGGTTAAGGAAAGTTTTGTATCATTCAAACGATATTTAAATGACCTTTCCATTGATACCAACCTTAGCATAGAGTGAGTTCAAATAGCGACTAGATTTAACTTTAGTTTTGTCAAAATACTTTATCCGACGACTGTATATACAGTGGCTCACAGCTTAAAGTATGCACCCTTTTTTTGCTATAACTGCTGTGTAAGTCAAGTTATCACAGAAAAAAAAATATATTTGGAAAGGTCGTTCAAATTCCGTTTGAATGACGGAAAACTTTCCTTAACCCATACGCACATACATATATATGTACATACATATAATATATATATATAAACAAGCACAGTTTGTGTTTAAACGCGCGGGACGTGTTTTGTATCGGCTCCGTTGTTGTGATAAGTTTTCTGTTGATTCTCCTTGGTGATCCAACCTGGAAGACGCTTAAGCAGGTGAACTGTGATACAGCAGAGGTGTGTCACTACTTACAGGTGCCAGGAGACCTGCCTTGCGGGAGCTGCATTAACTTTTCTGCCCAGAAAAGCGGGTGCCAGAGCGGACTTCGAGCGGTGGGTGAGGGAGGGGCTGCCTCCTGCTATACTGCAGCTTTCTCTCTCCAACTTTCGCTTTCTGGCCTAAACTTCACTGCATTTTAGTCTGCGCACTCTCATTGGAGGAAAACAATTACAATTACAATTAATGCTTGTCACTTTGCCAGGGCTGGCAAGCATCAGTCGGCAATCAGCTGCTACACAGAGCTGCCAGACCGATCGTCTGAGCCTCTGCAGCAGCGAGCTTTTTGTCGTTAGCCAACTGACCGTTCGCGCCAAACGGATTGTTTGAAATAAAATTTGAATTTGAAACTCAAATTTAAATATAATTAAAGGATAAAGTCTTGATTATTATCTTTTATTTTTGCCCAGCAACATATCTTCTTCTTCCATATTAAGTTTCTTAAAGAAACTTTATTTAAATATTCTTATCATCAACTTTTGTGTTTTGATTTGAATATTAAATTATATAACCCATCTTTAGTACCCAAGAGATCAGCTAGAATAACATCAGGTCCACATCCGTGGTGTTTTCGCGACCGAGCAGAGGCGGTATAACCTCCTTCGGGCAAAGCCGAACAGAAATTTTCGGCCGACGTGGGAATTCTTGCTGATCCAGGGTAACTGCTACAAAAGGCTGGCCAATCAGGCGAATGCTGCTCTGGCGGTGCCACTCCTGGCCGCTGGAGCAGTAATTAACACAGGTGCAGAGACTGGCGAGAAGGCGTTTGCTTCTTCGAAGAAGATGATACGAACACCACCTACTAGCGTGCGTGCTCCTTCGTCAGCGCCACCTACTATTCCCGGAGGCGTGTTCGTCTTTACCGCTGCTGGCAGCAAAGAAGACACTCCCAAAAGGAACAGAGACCCTGAGAGTCCCACCAGTGCACAGAGGAAAACGCCACCAAAGAAGAACAGGAGCTCCGCACCGCCCAGCGTGCTACTTGTCGAACTTGGAGGTATCCTCGATGAAATTATATACATGGTCGAAGAAAAGAAGCCCGTAGTCCGACACATCAATCTAGATATGAAGGAGCGGCTGAAGAGAATGAAGGAAATCCAGCTTAAGGTCAGTGCTAAGCTAGAAAAGTCCCCTGAAAGAGTTCAACGCACAAAATTATGCCCCAAATGCAATGCTGCGATGCCATGTGACTCTAACCGCGATGGTCCAACGGCGAGAACCACAGAAGCCCAACCGGTAACCAAAAGTCTTGAGACTCGAAGACTCGGTGCTCTGTGTGACCAAAACTCCACCACCAGCTGCCCAACTGCTCCCCCAGACGCCACACTACACACACCACCACCTGAAAAGTCTAAGTGGCAGAAAGTCGGCAAGCGGCCAAAGCAGCCTAAGCACAACAGCAGACCGGACGCCGTAATGATAAAGTGCAAGAAAAAGGAGGCTTATGCGCAGGTCCTCAAAGCGGTTCACAGCGATGGAGCACTACAGGAGTATAAGGACAAGGTATCCGGAATACGACGCACAGCAGCAGGCGAAGTACTCCTGCGAATGACGAAGGCTTCGGATGAGTCGACGGGGAAGCTACAAAAGGCAATCCAGAGCCTTATCGGGGATCGAGGTGAAGTTAAAGCCTTAGCTGATAGAGTCGCCCTCGAGCTAAGAGATATTGCGGAGTGGACAACCAGCGATGAGGTCCTCGCGGCGGTTTTCAAAAACATTGAAGGCGACATAAATGCCGAGTCTGCACCAAAGCTTCGTCCAGCCTACCAAGGAACACAGACAGCCACGCTTACCCTACCCAAGGATATAGCTGAGCAGTTGCTCAAAATGGGAAAAATCCGCATTGGATGGTCAGTCTGCCGGCTGCGCGCCAAAATAGAACCGCGGCGATGCTACAAGTGCCTCAGCTTTGGTCATATCGCTCCAAGGTGTAGAAGCAAGTACGATGCCGCTAAACTGTGCTTCAATTGCGGAGGAGACAACCACGCAGCAAAGGACTGCACGTCAAACGCTGCCTGCATACTGTGCAAAAGAGCAGGAGAGCAAAACACGGCACACAGCACTTTAAGCAAGCTGTGTCCGCGCTACTTCGAAGCTGTCAGAAATTGCACGAATTAAGTTTTTACAGCTTAACTTAAATCACTGCAGAGCAGCCCAGGATCTGCTCATGCAGACGGTCCTCGAAGAACGAGTACACATCGCCATCCTCAGTGAACCATATTCATCGAAACAGGAGGGAGTGTGGCTCCAAAGTCTGGACGGCGGATCGGCTATCTGGAGCTGTGGTCAACCACAACTCCAACTCACTCAGCGCCTCTCACGAACCGGTTATGCCCGAGCAAAGTGTGGGAACATCTTTATATATAGCTGCTACATTGCGCCGAGCGTGCCAATTGTCGAGTTTGAAGCCATCATAGAAGATATCGCTCAGGATGCCCGCAACAAATCACCAGTGATAATTGCAGGTGACTTTAACTCTTGGGCTACCGAGTGGGGCAGCAGAATGACAACGCCAAGGGGAGCTATCCTGCTCGATACGTTCTCGACACTCAACTGCTGCATTCTTAACAGTGGCACGAAATGCACGTTCAGCAGAGCCGGTCGGGAATCTATAATAGACCTGACGTTTGCGAGCCCTGAGCTGGCCCGCACCTCCAACTGGCAGGTCTCGCACCTATACACGCACAGTGACCACTTTGCCGTTCTAACAACAATCGACACTGGGGGAAGCCGCCAAGCAACAGGAGTCCAACATATCGGATACAAGGCGACCACCATGGACAGAGACATGTACGCGGTGATGCAAATAGCTCAGCTGATGCCATTGCAGAGACTATAACTGCGGCATGTGATGCATCCATGCAAAAGGTACGCAGAGGAGGCAACAAACACCGCCCCGTGGTCTGGTGGAATGCTGAAATAGCTAGCATCAGGCGAGAGAGCCTCGCGGCAAGGCGTAGATGCCAAAGGGCAAGAGCCTCTTCCTCCTCATACAAACAGTACGCTGAGGAATTCAAGCGGAAGAGGAAGAACCTCAAGGAAGCGATCAGCCAAAGTAAAGCTAGATATTTCCAGGAACTCTGCGATGCTGCCGACCGCCAGCCTTTTGGGACAGCATACAAGATGGTTATGGGAAAGCTACGCAGGCAGCCGACACCTACATGCCCACACCAGCTCGAGAACATCGTCCGCACCTTGTTCCCCCAGCAGGCACCATTGGATGACCAGCAAAATTATCTACTAGAAAGCGCAGACATTGCCTTAACTGACGCCGAAGAGGTTCTCGCAATCACGGCTAAAGTGAAGACGGAAAAAGCCCCAGGCCCGGATGGGATCCCAAATTGTGCCAAAAAAGCCGTCATTGCAGCTCATCCCGAAGCATTTGTCAGCCTCTACAACCAATGCCTCGTAGAACGAACGGTGCCCAATAGATGGAAAGTCCAGAGACTTGTGCTTATCCCGAAGCCTGGGAAAGAGCTGGATGATCCCTCCTCATACAGACCACTATGTATGTTGGACACAGTGGGAAAAATCTTCGAAAGGCTTATCTGCAACCGGCTAGAGAAGGAGCTCGCTGAGGTAAACGGTCTCTCAGACCAACAATATGGCTTCCGGAAATTCCGTAGCACAACGGATGCGATCAGCGCGGTGACAGGCATAGCGCGTAGTGCGATCCAGGGATCTAGGTGGGCTGGTGGCACTAAACACTACTGTCTCATCTGCACATTGGATGTCAAGAATGCCTTCAACTCTGCGAGCTGGATGCGCATTCTTGCGGCGCTGAACGCTAGACTTGTCCCCGGATATCTCATCCAAATAATTGTCAGCTACTTCCGCAACAGGGTACTGCTCTATGACTCCGACGAAGGCCAACGACGATACAAAGTCACCGGAGGAGTCCCCCAAGGTTCAGTCCTTGGCCCCCTGTTGTGGAATGTCATGAATGACGGAGTGCTGCGCCTAAACCTCCCTACAGGCAACACCATTGTAGGATTTGCAGACGACATTGCGCTGGTGACGGTTGGCAAAACACTGGAGGAAACCACAGCGAACTGCAGCGCAGCTGTTGACCAAGTGATCGACTGGCTCCAACTGAACGGACTGGCCCTGGCTGAGCACAAGTCTGAAGCAGTTCTTATCAGCAGCAGGAAGAGAGTGGAGAGCGCCACAATACGAGTTGGCACAACGCTGATCGATACCAAGCCTGCGATAAAATACCTTGGTGTTATGATCGACCACAGGCTATCTTTCAAGCACCACTTGGAGTTCGCTGGCCAAAAAGCAGCTATAGCGACAACTGCTATCAGTCGTCTCATGGCAAACACCAATGGGCCCAGACAGATGAGCAGAAAACTTATTGCCAGCGTTGTGACGTCCATAATTCTTTATGGATGCACAATATGGGCTCCTGCAATGGAGGTAACATCGTACAGCCGGGGCTGTAAGTCGAGCTACAGACGCTGTGCCCTCAGAGTCGCCACCTGCTTCCGCACGGTATCGGAAGATGCGGCACTGGTCATCGCAGGTATGGCACCACTCAGTCTGTTGGCAGCGGAGCGACAGCGCAGTACCCCACCAAACAGACTGATGCGTGAAGAGACTCTTCAAAAATGGCAGCGAGCTTGGGATCAAGCAGCTAATGGCAGATGGACCCACCGGCTCATTCCGGAGTTGAAGCCATGGCTCCAACGTCGCCATGGTCAGATGGACTTCTACCTTGCGCAGATAATGACCGGACATGGATGCTTCAAGGCCTACCTGCACCGGTTCAAGCATGAACGCAATCCCTATTGCGACTCCTGTGGACATAATGTCATTGAAGACGCAGAGCATGTAGCCTTCCACTGTCCTTCATTCGGAAGGGAGCGGGAGCAAGCGTTGGAGCCGAATACACGGCTCACGCCTGACAACTTTGTTGCCATTCTGACGGAAAGCGAGGAAGGGTGGGCTGCCATTTTCAGAATGGCAGTAAGCATCATGAAGGAGCTTCGTCGGCGGGAAAGACTTCGACGAGAGCAAGAAGCCTGAGCGATCAGCAATACAGCAGATATCCGCCCCGTGAAGTCATGCTTTCGGCGGTTCCGTGGGAGCGGATACACAATACCACTATTACTTCTCTCTATCGTCTATTCTATTTACTAATGTTATCTTTGTTTCCTTTGTTGTTTTCCTTCTTAATAAAAAAAAAAAAAAAAAAAACATGCATAGAGCACATATAATATATATATACATATGAACATACATATCTATATTTAAAAATCTAATATAGTTTAATAAATAAAACACAAGTTTTTATTAACAATAAATTTATTGTTTTTCATTTTTATACCCTGAGGGGTATATTAAGTTTGTTCAAAAGTATGTAACACGCAGAAGGAAGCATCTCCGACCCCATAAAGTATATATATTCTTGATCAGCATCAACAGCCGAGTCGATATAGCCATGTCCGTCTGTCCGTCGGTCCGTGTAAACGAAAGGATCTCAGAGATGGTAAGAGCTAGGACCACCAAATTTGGAATGAAGACTCCCTATTATGTCAGGCAGGACAAGTTTATGTTAAAATTTTGCCACGCCCACTGTGGGGGGCGTAATTCATCAAAAACTGACATCGCCTTTATTTTCGGGATTTGAGTTAAATTTTGAAATTTTTTTTTATTTCAACGGGTGTAGGATCATGCCCAGAGACTAATCACCAAATTTCAACACGATTGGGCCATAAGTAGTGAAGATATTAACGATTTTTCAAACCCCTTTTTAAATGCAATTCTATAAATAGAATTAATAATGATTTAATTCGTTTTGTATTTACTCTGACGGAATGTACATTGAGTATGTAAGTATATCGAGTTTGCCAGCATCAGCAAATGTGTCGCGGTAGCCGAGGTGATAAGTGTTCGACTAGCAACCAGGGAGATCGCGGTTCGAATCTCGGTATGGGCGCGGTGCAGATGACTTTGAATTATTAAATGTTTTCATTTATTTAAATTTTCTTTCTAATGATAGAGATACGCACCCATGCGCAATGGGTCGTGGGTTCGAATCCTGGATTGGTCAACCAATTTTTGTTTGTTGTTTTTATCATTTTTACTTTTAATACATTTTTAAAATATCGTGCCAATTGGTTAAAATCGCTGTTATTCCGCTGTTAGACGAACAAAAATGCACACTAACGTAATGCAAACATATGAATGTGTAGGTGCCGACCACTGTTTTAAATGGATGTAGCTGCCAAAAAAACGTTAGGTCGATAAATAAGGATAATTTTGGGAATAACATGGGCATCAAATCTTCGGCGTGCCGGGGCCTAGGCTCAGGGTATATTACTGTCGAGTGCACTCGACTGATCCGCTTGTTAAAATTTGCACTCAGCGCGGCTGAGCCGATGGCAGATTGCCCTTGGCGTCCAGTTGAACCATCCAGCCTGCTGTGCCACCGGCTGCTCTGGGGCCTGGACCAAATTCAGGCGTCCAGTATCTTCCACACGGACCCATCCTGGCGCCGCTGGTGGTGCCGCTGACGATGGAGGCGGAGCGGCCTCCCACCCCACACAACACTTTCCACATTCGTTGTGGCAGGGGCACTCACAGCGGCTGAATGTTGGTAGCGGCCCATATTGGCGCCACCCGCCATATCCGCGTCCACGGCCACGCCCACGGCCACTCCATTCTTGCTGTGGAGCCGACTTCTGAAAATAAAATAGTAATAATTTGTATTAAAATTAAATTTATTTTTAAAATTTCTTAAGAATTATACTTACATGAAAACGTCCTTGCTGATACATTTCTTCGGTTTGTTCTTTCAAATTCAGGGATGACATTCATGTTTGTCACTTAGTATCGATAGATACTGATATTCAAGCCGACTATCGATACCAGTATTGAATGAAATCATCTATCGATATTAGCACGCATATTAATATCGATATTGCAGACTTAAATATGTAAATATTATTTGCTTTAAATTTGTTTAATAAAAATAAAACAATTAAATAGCTATATAAGAAACATACAATTAGAATGCGTTGCAGTAGGACTCGAATAGTTTAATTTATTTGAATAAATGAGATCCCGCATTCTTATTATGCCAAGCGCAAAATCTATCAGCACTCTCAAACTCTGGCTGCTATGACACTTTGTTGCTGCTGTCCTATTCCAATTCAAAGTTAAACGTATATATTCAGTTAATTGGATATATCTTCCAAACCAATCAACAAAACTTTATGTATGATAAATCAAAAAACGCGAACTTTTAAAAGCTCAAACATATTGAAAATTAAAAAAGAATCGTAAGCGGCGTTTTCTCGAAAACCGCCAAAATGTGGAAAAAATTACCTTTTTTCACCTGTAGCTTTTTACCTATGTACTTTAGAAAAAAAGTTAAAAGGTATGCATAACAGCTCTTCAAAATACCTTTTCAATACGATATATAGATCACATCTGTAGCTTTTATAGTTGGATTCAATTTTAGCGGTTTTTAGCAATTTCCCGCTAAACTAGCGATATTTCGAAAAAGTCGTTGAACAAACGTTTCTGGATTTTTGATCGGGAACAAGTCCTCATTTAATATTTTAAGCTAAATCAACGATTTGATACTAACAAACTGACAAACAGACAAACAAACAGACTGACTTTTCATCTCGTTTTGAGAAGGGCATTAAAAATTTCAAAATTAATTATTTTCTGAACCAGTGATCGGAGGTGTCATTCGACGCGTATTTTTAATTAGAATATTACAAAATTAAAAATAGAATCAAAAAGGCTTCAAGGGCCCCATTTGCTCCAATAATTAAAATTTTTCCCCTCCCACTTACACCTGTTTATCTCACGAACCAGGTGAGTTTCCAAAAGTCTTAGTATGCACATTTAAGTTAAATTGATACCTTTCGATCGGTATATGACTCGACCTGATCGAACAGTCATATCAAATTTTCCATTCTTCCTGTGTATATATGCTAGTCGCCTTTGCACCCTTCGTGCTGCTTTCGTCACTAGCGCGGACTGCCGTCCGCAGTGATCTGAGGTAAAACAGCGTGAGTTGTTAAAAGTGCTTTCAGACGAACGTGTTTTCGCCGATACTTTTTCACCGTCGGTGAATTTTGCCTTTCACACTATTCGCATCGGTTGTCAAACAAAAATACCATTTGTTTTTGTTCTCACAGAACCTGCTCACACTCTGAAAAGTTTCATACAAAAGTGCCTCAATCTAGTAGGCATTTGACCGACACAAAAAACTGATGGAAATACGACGTGGTCTATTTCCATCGGTGAACACCGGTGAAAAGCCGACGCTTTCTAAATTCTGACAGTTTTTTGACAAAAAGTATCGGTGAAAAAATGTTCGTCTGAAGACACTTTAAATAAAATTAAGTCACAAGAATTTAACATTAATTTAGCATTTTTAACCGACTTAATAACACACCTAAATAATCTTAACATCTCCCTTCAAGGCAAAAACAAATCAATCTTTGATTTGGTTAGTCTTATCGAAGGATTTTTTGCAAAAATCGACTTACATATTTATATCCGAATTAGATTTAAGCCAAATGATTCACTTTCAATGTCTAAAAAAGTCATTTAATGAGTTTAAAATTTTAGAGTTTGATTTTTCTGAATTAATGAACTAAAAAACAATTTTAAAAAAATATTTATGGATTTTTTATTTATTAGTCAAATGATTTCCGTTTTTTATTCTATAATGAATTGCAGCATACGCGATCAAAAGCCAAATCTTCAACTGGAGCTTTGTGATTTGCAATGCGACGTTGAGTTAAAAAACTTTCCTATAGCTCTTAAAAAATCACCATTTACATGATATAGTCATCCGACTTTGACCAAATTTGGTCAAAATGTAAAGGACAGTCCCAAACATACAAGTCTCTGAGTTTGGTTAAGATAACTTAAGAAACAACAAAGTTTTTTATACTAAGCAATTCCGTGACCTTTGACCCCGAATTTGACGCTTTTACAGGTCGAAGTTCGCATTACGACATCTTAGGGTTACACGATGAAATTGTCTCATCTATGTTGTGTAAAAATTTCAGCAAATTTCTCTCTCTTAACCATTTTTGCTACACGTTGATGCTCAGTCTGTGAGTTAAGAAAAGAGTTTTTATATAAAAATTAAATTTTGATCCAAAAAAATCGGAAGCTCGAATCTTCTTAGAATTCACCGTAGATTACGATTTTGATACCCGCCGCATTGGGTCGAAAAAAATTGACCCACCCTAGTGTACATACATAAGCAATAAAATCACTAAGCAAACAATACATAGAGGCGTCAAACAAGCATTTTTGTGGTATCATATTTTTTGTATAGCGTGCAACCCCAGAGCGTTCGGCAAAAGCCGAACGCTTTTTTCAGTAAGACCCCAGATCGCAAAGCGCAGCTGAGAGAGAGCGCACATGAAAAATGTTCAGTCTTGGATAGGCACCAGAACGATGAGCACGCTCTGTGTCGCTCTCTCGCTCATATTCGTTTCTGTGTGTGTACATGCGCACGCTTCTTAGTGTGCGTGAAATGTAAACATGCGGGCTCGATCACCCAATGGAACATACCCTGTTTTAAATACAAACCCTTTTTTTCTTATTTTCTTTGCCTTTTTCATTATTTAATAATTTTATGCCATAAAAATATGACTTTTAATTAATAAATACTACAAATAATAATTAATAAACAATACAAAGCAAAGAGAATGAAAAAAGTGTTTGCATTTAAAACAGGGTATGTTGCTACGGGTGATCGAGAATGCCGTCGCTTGTGTGCGCTCTCTCTCAGCAGCGCTTTGCGCTCTGGGCAAAAATGCGTTCGGCTTTTGCCGAACGCTCTGGGGTTGCACGCTATACAAAAAATATGATACCACAAAAATGCTTGTTTGACGCCTCTATGTATTGTTTGCTTAGTGATAAAATGCAGCTTACTTTTGCATATTGCTTTTATTTGTTATTTTCATACCCTGTGCCCATGGAAAATGGTCAAAAAGGGTATATTAGAGTCTCAGTATGAACATCTTTTTGTGGTTTGAAATATATCAAACTAACAGGATATGCTTACGGGATGGTCCTTAACATCCTGATCAAATTGAAATCGGACTACTATATCATATAGCTTCCATAGAAACGATCAGTCGAAATCAAGTCTCTGTATGAAAAACTTTTTTGTTGTTTGAGATATCTCGACCAAACTGACAGAATATGCATATAGGATGGTCCCAAATATGGTTAAAATCGGACTACTATATCATACAGCAAATTCGAGCGGCGTTAAATATTTATGTTTTATATGCTTACATACATATATATTCTATTATAACCAATATTATATTTTATGGAGACTGGTAGAGGGTATGTTTCAGTCGAGCAAACTCGACTGTAGTCGCACCTTCCCGCGAGCGAAGCGAGCAGGGGGTGGAGCCCCTTTGTTTGTATGTAGAACAGGGGTGCTCAGCTTTTGCTCATTCCTTTGATTTTCGGCCTCATTTGTTTTTGTAATTCCTCACAGCATAGGAAACAAAATATCGTATACATGCACGGCGCCGTGTATACAAAATGCCAACACATGCAAACATTTTCGTGTGTATGCAATGCGCAGCACAAAAACCGGTTTTGTTCTCTTCTCCGATTGGTGTTTGGAAGCGCAGGAAAACTGAACAACAACAATTTGCCTTGCTTGCGTTTGCCTTACTCAACTTCATGGTGATTTTGTTGTTGTCTGCTCATCAAGTTTACACTCGCAAAAATCGGTATCGACAAAATGTTTGACATAGTAGAAATTAAATTTTTTTTCGCTCAAAATAAATTATGCGAAGATCACTGCATTATATGCTTTTTAAAATATTCAACGTATAACAAATATAATGCAAAAAGGCATTTTCAACAGACGCACAGCTTATTAGCATCTACACCAATTGAAGTTTTGGAAGCGGAGTATAAAAAAGTGATCTGTACATTTTTGTTAATGATGCGATCCGAAGAAATAAAAGTTCATGTTTGGAGTTGTGGTGTTAAACAAATGAGGAAATGCACTTTTAACTTTGAATATAACTTTATTTTCACTTTGAGTTGCACTTCGTGTGCTGTGGCGGATGACTTGTAGAATAAATGTGTACATATATATATGTGTAATATGTGACATATGTTTATGTAAATTAAAAGAGAGTATGTAAACATATGGAGAGTAACATACATATGTAAGTGGAATGCTAATGCTAGCGTTAATGTTATTTACATGTGTTATTTACATTTCGGAAACTTAACATATGTATGTATAATAAACAGCTGGCTTCGACATACTCCCCCCCTTGCAATGTATTGCAAGTGGATTTACTGGCCACATGTGCCGGATAGCACCCATCCAAAAGCCGTGTTTTGGGCCATTGGCAGGCCGTTGGTGCTCGGTAGAATCCCCGGTTGGATAATGTGAGGATACACGTCGGCACTAGAGCCCTGCATGAGCTCACACTAAATCGTGTTAACAGTCAGAAATCACACTGTGCACACATTCAAAACGACATAGTGTGCTTTTTAAGTCATAATTTCAATTCCTTATGATACATTCATTTTTCGGACTCATTGACTCGAAGCTAAGCTGTCGTGTGATTCGAATCATTTCGTATGATACTGTTTCACACTGTTATGAAAATTTGCTGTAATTCAAGTCGTTCTGACAGTTGAAACAGTGTTGAATGTGTGAATCAAGCACACACAGTAGAAAAAAAATTACTTCTGATTTGTTTAAATATAAATAGAAGAATGGAAAATAATTCGAGCATTGGTTCTAGAGATGGGCACGAGCCGGGCCGGGCCTCGGGACCCATGGGCCTTTTACAAAATTTTCGGGTTCGGGTCGGGCCGGGCCTGAAAAATGAGGCCCGTGCCCATCTCTAATTGGTTTTAAAGATGATAATGTAAGTGCACAAATGTATCTGGTTTTATTAGATTTGTGTAGTTGAATATATATGTGTAAACTGCGATAAAAGAAGCTCCACTGCAGGAAACGCTGATATGGTAAACAAAATAATATTTTTAAATATGGACATGAAAAAATAGTTAAAATAAATTAACTATGAACACAAGTTTAATTTTCAATAAATTTAAAAAACATTCAGTTTATATTAGTGTGCACAGTGTTGACAGTGTCAGCTCGAACACTTGAATCTATGAATCGGAATCACACTACATTTTTATATGACTCGACTGGATATTTGAATCATGATTTTGAATGACTTGTAAGTCAAAGTGATTGTATAGACAGTGTGACTATTGATAGTGTTGTGTGATTCACATGACTCGTTTGAGAGAAATTGAATAATTTTGAGTTTAGTGTGCACTCATGCAGGGCTCTAG